>JASANN010000347.1:295816-320453 GCA_031762395.1 Calameuta pygmaea | reverse complement strand
CCGACACCATGGTCTATACGTGTAGCTGCTCTAATAGGGTGACTACCCTTATATGACTACTCGAATGAATATGCTCACCTCGACCAAGGAAATAGGAAATGTAAGACAAGCACAATGGAAAGTGAGAGGTAACAGAGTAAAACGAGAAGACAGAAGGAAAGGTAGAAATAAAGAAGTAGAAAAGTAAAGAATAGAGGGTATAAAGATAGAAATTAAAAAAGAAAATAGATAAATGAGAAAGTAAAGAAGGAAATATAAAGAAATAAGTAAAGGAGAAATAAGTATAGAAAGAGAGGAAGGTTGGAAACCAATAAGAGGGGTTGATTCCAAAAGACCAGTATAGGAGACCGGCTCGAGGAAGAATGAGCGCTGGGAGTCCGGGCGCTGCCTGTGGCGCTCCCCCCACTCTTCGCCTGCTCCCACTAACCGAGCCCTGCGGATTTGCGGATTTGCGCGCACACAGTTTTAGGCAACCTCCAGTACTTCTAAATATGCTTGCTCAAAATTTCCGATTTCTAAGTGTTAATATTTTACTTTATTGATTTAATTAATTATTTTAATGTTCGAAACTCCTAATTTATGAATATTTCAATTTGAACGTAATTTATTTTCAATATTCTTACAATTTCAATTCAATTTTTATCTACTCCGTATTTTCTGCGAGGTTTCGACTCAGCCACGATTTTATATTTTGAATAAATTGTGAAAGTAAATCAACAGGCAATAATTTTTAGTACTATTTGGAAATCTTTATTCAATTTTTCGAATTTTCAATATTTCTGTGCAACTAATTTTTTTCTTTTTCTCTTATTCCTTTTTCTTTATTGGTGAATAAAGCACCGCACTTTCTTAAAAATGTCTCAAAAATGTTTCAGCAATAGGCTTTTCCAATAGTTCTAGAGAAGTTCTGTAGTTCCTGGTCTCGTTCTAAGGGTTGCTCTGGGAACCAGCGGAGAGGTAGCGGAGAACCTCTGCCCGCCAAGCTACAGGTTCGTGTTCACGTTTCGCTCGGCTACGACGGAATCCGCATTGTCGACGGAGGCGATGATCACAAAATTCTACTTCCACACTCGCCGCTACGATTTAGCGCCGTGATTTTGGTATCGCCTAAAATCGTAGAAAATCTCGCAGAATATACGGACTAGATAAAAATTGAATTGAAATTGTAGAATATCGAAAATAAATTACTTCAAAATGGAAATAATAAATTTGGTGTTTGGAGCATTAAATTAATTAATTAAATCAATAAAGTGAAATATAAACACTTAGAATTCGGAAATTTTGGTCAAGCATATTGTACTGGAAGTTGCTCAAAATTATGTGCGCGCAAATGCGTCGCGCAGGGCTCGATGAGTGGGAGCAAACGCGAAGTGGAATTTGTCAAAAAAAAAAATAAAACCCGTCTGAAACTGTTTTCAAAATTTCGGCAGGCGGCGCTGTTAAAAGATACATCTACTGTTAGAAAATACAGCCAGGGACTATCATTAAACTCTTAAAAAAATCATCATTCGAAGAAACCACCAACTTACCCTATACCTACCAGAGCTGCAGAGACCTAAAAAATTCCCAAACAACCAACTAAAGTTTGTATAATAAAATTACATTATAAATGAAGAAAAATAATAAACAATGTATTGCAACATAAAGAATGTTCGGATATAGCGAAATGAACATTTTCACTATAATACTTATACAAATACTTTTGTTTTTTGGTCATTCTCAAGCCTACTAACTAAATGTTAAGCTGCATGAATAATGGCTGATGTAATGATAATGACATTTATTCAAACAAACTTTCAGATATGACTTACATGAATCACATAATTATAGTAGTAGTAGTAGTAGTAGTAGTAGTAGTAGTAGTAGTAGTAGTAGTAGTGTAGTAGTAGTAGTAGTAGTAGTAGCAGTAGTAGTAATAGCAATAGCCGATGAGGATAATTGTCCGATTATTTTATTACAACATTTCTTCAGATTACCCAGTGATCGTTTGCTCGAAAGGAAGAGGCATTGATTAAAATTAAAGAAAAAAAAAAAGAAAAGAAAAAAAAAGAGAGTATAGTGACAATGTACATTGCGCAATAATTCATCACTCATTAACGCGCATCATCGATGGTATCTAATTCCTGCAATAGATAGGACGAATAAAAAAATAGCCACTGTAGTTCAGACTGCAAGGATTCGTATATATTGTCATGACAGTGTGGTGGGTTAAAGGTTAGGGCAAGATAAGAGGGATGGGTTAATGGGGATTGGGCGAGGGTGGGCTGACGGGAAGGAATGGGGTATTGGGAGGAGGGGGCGGGGGGGGGGGGGAGGGGGGTTGTCCACATTACAAACTCGTATCGATTCGTATTAAGTCTAAGTATTACGCCTAGGCCTATCGATTCGTTGGGTGCCGTGCAAGCCACGAGACTCTCCCGTGAATAAAATCATGAGTAAACGGTAATTATAATTATAATTGTAATAATAAAAATTATTATTATTATTATTATTATTATTATTATTATTATTATTATTATTCCGAGCGTGATTAAACCAAGAGCAGATTCGAAGGAGAGGCTGGCAGGATTCGCGGTTACAGCGTTAGACCGCTTATGTTTCTAGTCTTAGCTTACATAATAATTATGTATTATATTATGTACACGCCTGTGTATGTCCCGCGATAAGGCAAAGTCTAAGAGTGATTAGAGGTCGTAAAATCTATTTATTGCATTCATTGAAAATCATTGGAGCCAGTTGATTTAATGAATCCATCACCCTTAGGGACCATTCGTTGTCGCGATAACCACAAAGCAGGACTTCCTTGGATAAGTTCTTAGAATTGACTATTGGTTGATATCGTGTGCGGTTCTCGTGTGTGTATATAATCTATTACGATGCGTTATATATTATAACAGTTAAACACGTAGTCGCGAATTAGTTAGGACGAAGAAGAAGTAATGGAGGCGACGGATATGTGGCTGAGTAAGAAAGTCAAGGAAAGTTCGGATGAGAGGTTTGAGAATGATGCAGATGGAAGTAGACTCGTCCTAGGATGACGTTCTCCGTGAACGTAGTCCACTTGGTGTCCCGGAGAACGCTTATACAGTATTAGGATGATTCAACCAATTTGAATTACACATAAGTTTTACGTTTCGGATACCCGTTATCGGTACCCAGCCAAGAGATATCCCTAGCGAGGAATTATCATGGATTTTAGATTCCTCAAAGGCCGCGAAGTTACCCTTGACAAGTGATAAGCTCCTTCATTTCCCTTTGCTGGCTCTGATGGCGCGACAGATGTCGATCCAAGGATTACCGTAGGAGCTGCAGATGTCGCAGACGTTCGAGGAGGACGAGGACGATGGCTGACTAGCAAGATGGCCGGGTGTGCTCGGCGAGGATGATCCTTTCCTCTTGAGCTTCGCTGAGGTTGTCGAGGTCCTCGTGGCCGTCGCGGCGGTGGATGACGTGACCGTTAATGCCGAGGGCAAGGTCGGCAATGAGGATGGACCACGGATCCTGTGCGAGGCTGGCAACGTGGCCGAGTTGCAGGACGAATTGCAGGACGAGGTCGAACGGCTCAGCGATGGAAACTTTCCAGCCAGGATCGAGTGGCTCGAGGGTGAAGTCAGGCGCATACACCGCAGAAGGTTGAGTCAATCGTTGAGCAAACCTTGCGAAACGTTGATCAGCTGCTCCTTCAGGATGCGGAATGACGGTCGATCCTCCGGTCCGTGTGCCCAGCACTTTCTCATAACCTGGGATAATTAATGGGGTTTCTTTTTTGTTATTGATCAACTTGATAAGGGGCCGGACGGCCTCGCGCGATGGATAGCAAAGAGAAAAAGAAGCAAGCGATCAGCACCTCATAGACTTCCTTGAAGCAGGCTTTTGGTTTATCTAGTATAATTCCACGCTGAACTCGGTCAACGACTTCGGTGTTTTTTAGTCGGCCGTAAGGCATCTTGCCGCAGGTGAAGACTTCCCACATTAGGACCCCGTATGCCCAGACGTCAGACTTCGAGCTGAACCGAGTGTAGTTCAGTACTTCCGGCGGGGCCCACTTTATGGGAAATTTAGTGCCGCCGCTGCTAGTGTACTGATCGTCCAAGACGTACCTATTTTCAGTATATATCAGTTGGTGCTTATCAAGGTTGTAGGGATTTTTGTGACTTTTTTTTTTCTAATCACTTCATACCTGGCTAATCCAAAGTCTGCGACCTTCACTACGTTCTCAGATCCGACAAGGCAGTTGCGCGCAGCTAGATCTCTGTGAATGTAATTGTGCCTCTCCAGGTACGCCATTCCTTTGCAGACCTGAAGTCAGTTGGATTATTAATTACCATGATGCGACTTCGTTATACTGCAATAACTGTGCAAGCTGCACGTTACTGTGGCTAAAACTTCTTATCATCCCTTCATTACCTGTATGCACATATCGAGCAAGAGGCCAACGTTAGAATTTAGCGAAGATTCATGACGTCGGAGGTAGTTGAGAAGAGATCCATGTCGCATATATTCAGTCACTATATATATTGGTCTATCCTTACTGCAAACGCCATAGAGCTGGACTAGGTTTTGATGCTGCAACTTCCTGTAAAAGTTATTCGGAGCCAATTTAGAAAATTAGCCAGGATGACAAACTTAAGCGAAAACTTTTATCAGATCGTCATCAGGGTCTGTATACTCACGTCATCACTTTTGCCTCTTCGATAAAATCATCCTCGGACATTGTTCCTTCCTTCATCATTTTAACGGCAACGTCAATCGATCCTCGCCACTTTCCACGACGCACCACCCCAAATTGGCCCGAGCCAAGTTCTTCCAGTAAATGAAGTTCGGCCGGATCGATTTCCCATTTGTCTGCACCAGTGAACGGGATTGTATTAAATTTTACCTCACGACGTTCGATCATTAAACTTTAGACTAACGATTATATCGAGTAAATACAAATATGCCAATAAACGGACCGTGACTGAGTCCTGCGGTTGGGGGTACAGGACGATCGCAGGGGTTGGTTTTCAGTCTACTTGCCAAGCCTCCGCTGTTGTGCCTGTGATAATTGACAAGATCCGGAATTGAGTCGCAGCAGTGTTTCTCGGAGAGGTAAAATTCCCCACGTGAATTTTGCTTTATGTGGTAATGCTTCACGTGAGGATGCGGTCTGAAATATGAAGGAGGATTTTAGGGAATTTTTTATTAATTGATGGAAATTATTTTTTTTTTTTTTTCGTAAATTTATACTCTCCAATATTTTTGGCTATTTTGATTTTTCGTTTTTAAGGGTACTTACACTTTTGTATATAGCGAGAGGGTGTAGAGACCCTTTGTTGACGAATTACGAACTACGAAACATCCTTCTTTGTCTTCTTGTTTGAGCAACGACTCGGCACGTTGTCGGGACATGTCGCCAACGTACCATCTGTTAATTAAGGATAATTAATAATCTTTGAGATTATAATATTTTTTTTATTCTTTTAAAGTGGGTTAAAAACACTTGATTTTTTGTGCAGCATAATGATTTTTTTTTTTTTTTTAATAACTCGCGACAGTCTACTGCGATAAATCCGAATTAAACTTTTGGAATATTATAATATCTCAAGGCACAACTGGCATTTTCATTTGCATTACATTATAATATAACGAGAAATTAATTTCCTCCCAGATCATGAAATATTGCATTATGCATAAGTGCAACTTGCACCTAGTGCATCTACTTCCTGCTGAAGGTAGGTAGCGATAATTTATTTTGAATTTATCATTATTCTTTGTTTCTGCTTGCTGTCGACCAATAAGTATTTCGATTAGCGTAATTAGCAATTATTATTTTTCTTAATCCTGTCACATATTTGTCAAATATTAATCGAGTAGAAGTATGAATGATGATAGGCATTTTTTTTTAAATCAATATATTTTATAAAAATTTGACAATAAGTCAATTGTCAGGTAGGTCCAATTTCAAAATTATCATTTTATCTTATCAATCTTCCTGCTTATGGGTTTTGAGTGTCGGTCGAAAAAATTTTTCATTTATTTTCACGAAACATTTTTCATACTGGCTGATTTATAGAGACTCAAGAAAGGGTATCAAATCAAAATTTTATCATGTATCCCCGGCATTTTTCGGAATTCTTGAAAACTCAAATATTCAATATCTTCGCTTGTACTTTATGGCGTTTCAGCGATCTTGGAAAAACTCAATATTCCTCGTACCGCGCCGCTACTATGTTGTATTTTCCATTTCACTTCAGACAGCTCGGTCGGCTTTACCTAAAAGCTCTGCATCAGTTTAGAATTTTATATGGGTTTCAAAAAAAAAAAAAAAAAAGTTTTTTATATCCCGCAAAATTTAGCCCATGAAAAACTCCCATTTTACATGCGATTGGTCATTTTGACGACAGAGAAAAAAAAAGTGGAATTTTTCAAATTTTTGCAATTACGCTAACATTGAATTTTTTTTTCTTTACAAAAATTATTAAAAGTTACCTGATCCAAAAAACAAAAAACTCACTCATATTTTTGAAGTCCCAGCAGCTCCTTTTCCTTCACGTAATTACTAGGGATGTAGCCAATTGATCTGAAATCATACGTTATAATCGCACGTAAATCGTCGCATCAAATAACACGATTTTTATTTGTCACCTTGTATATAAATTTTACAATTTCACATAAAACAGCAGACGATATCGTCCGATAACGCAATAAGATTTCACTCGTACGTATTACGGCCCAACATTTTTCTATTGAAGTTTCGCTTCCTCTCTTTGCCCATTATTTCTCTTATCATGTCACTTTATCGTGTTATCATCCAAGACAATACGCTGTTTTATTATCTCTAAGTTCTTCCACAGTTCCTGTTCCGAAGGACAGTTGATAGAATCCTCGACGATAGAATACTGACGTTATATGAAAATAGATGAAACATTTATTTATCATATTTATATACCCCGTTCCACAGTCTTTCGATCTTATTAAATAATCTTTTATTTTTCATCCACCCTCTATATTTCCGTCATCTTTTCCGTGAGTATAAAAGTCCTTTATGTAATACCAGCTATTGCAATATTTAATAACTTCGCCGATAATTCCTCCAGTAAGATGCACTTTCATCTCACCTACCCCCCTTCCGTATTATTTTATCGTGTCTGTCGCTTATCATTATTATCCAATTTTACACATATGACAAGAGTGATGCATTAAAAAAAAAAAAAGTACCTTTACTTCGTTATAAAATTACAAAAATTTACATTTAACATTTTTGAGTGCTAAGTGGCACTAGGAAAATAGTCCTCGGATGTGACCGAGAGTTAATCAGTAGAGATAAGGGCTGTTACTACGAGGGTACATATTGACCCTGCAGCACTCAAAGGGGTTAATGAAAAATTAAAAAAGAAAAAGTTTACCCTTACCCATGCTCGTCTTTGACTTTCCACCAAAATTCTTGAGAATCGTCCAAGACTTCGTATTCGGCGCCCTGCGAGAAAAAAAAAGGCAAAAAAAAATTATTTTCAATATTCTCACCAGCGAGAGTATATTGAATACATATTGTCGTCTGGTCTGAAGTTCATGCGAAATTGTCGTTCGCTTTTGTCACGTGAAAATAATAAATTTCACGAGTTATTCTTGCGTTAAGCGAAGAGACTGTCTTACGGCGGATAGAAAGAAAATTTTATCTTTCTTCAGGACCAAGCGCCATAACGAGAAAGTTCGTTGTGGAAATATGAAGGTGAGAGAGAGAGAGAGAGAGAGAGAGAGAGAGAGAGAGAGAGAGAGAGAGAGAGAGAGAGAGAGGGAGAGAGAGAGAGGAGACGAAGGAAGAAACACGGATGGGAAACAACAAGAAGAAATTTTCCAAGCAAAAGTGCAAATTTACTCGGCCGGTTACGAGCAAACTTTGGACCATCAACGACGAAACTTTGGTTGATCAAGACAAAAAGAATTTTACGGCTGGCGAACTGTCTTCCTTGAGGCAAGATGGTGGGGATGGAAGAAAATTTTGAAAAGTTGAAAAAAAATATTATGGGGTGGGGGTGAAAAGAATGTCTTACCTTTTCAAGGGAAAGGTCGCCATTCTCGATGGCTCTGAAGGGATAAAGAGCCACGACGACTTTTGTCCTCATCATGAGTTTTTCCTTGAATAAGTGAAAAAAAAATGAGATGAAAAAGGGGTTAAACTATTATTGAATTTTCAAAATTTCAAAAAAAAAAGAAAAAATACTAACCTTTGCCTTAGAGGATGGCGTGCCCGGGGCTCCACCCGGCATTATTGGCGTCGATGGAGTTCCTGAAACAAAAATCAAAATTTTTTTTTAATTTCATAATTTACGATTCGATGTAATCGCAGAGACTCCTTTTTTTTTTGTTACGCTCGTAAATTTTGAAAATGGTAATTCTACGTCAATTATACATTTATGAATACAGGAACGAAATTGAAAAAAAAAAAAGAAAATTGTTTCACGCTCCTCGCGACTTACCGACCACGGACAATTTATTTTGAAAGAGCCTGTTATTTTGGAAAATTAATCTCTAATGGAAAAGCGTTGTAACTATGGGCTAAGTGCACTTTTGGCCATATAACGTTGCTTGGTACATATATATGTATATATCTACCCAACAGAACAGATTCTGTTCGACACTACACAGAAATTTTGCAATATCGAAGAACCAGAGAAAAGTATGAAAAAAAAAAAAAATAGTACTAGCCCATTGAAATTTTTGAAATTTATTTTTATAAACGTGACTCGCAGTCCGTCATTTTGTTGTTCTTCAAAATCCCACGAAATTCAATGATTTTCACGAATTAAAAATCGAGACAATTTTTATCTAATTAATTCAATTAATTAATAGAGCTTATGCCCTATGAAAATTTGCATATCTCCCGACGCAAAGTCCCTAGAGATTTTCACGCCAGGAAGTGGCAATCCTGTAGCCATAAATAACGAAGGTCTTGGGACATTGCGAATATTATTAATATCCAGTGCACTTTTGCAATTACATGCAGACTGCATATAAATTAACGACCGTCCGTTATATCGCATATGAGCAGCGACGTGTAGCGTTCACAAGTGGCTGCATCTGTTACTCTTACCACCCCGTACCAACCCCTTTGACTACTCGACGAATCCTATGGCTGTTATCTAATTTCCTAGATAAGCGTCGATCAATTCGCATTAATGGTATCGTCTAATCGCTAATTACTAATTATGCTATATAAAATTCGGATAAATAAATTTAAATTTTGTTGATAACAAAAATAGACTGAATTTCGGTATCTACTGTGAGAATGAAAATATGAAGAAAAAAAATTTATTTTATTGCTCGATTAGGAACTAATTAATTTTTTTTGTAATTTTCGTATCGAATTCCATCGCGATACGGTTCAATTCGATTGATGATAAATGTTTCTACGTTTGATTGGCAGAAAATTGCATTCTCAAAGGGAGATTGAGATTACAGTTGGAAATAATTTTCATGCGGGTTGAATTGAAATGTTTTTTTTTTTGGGAATAAGCCGTACAATTAACAAAGTGCATTAATGAACGATGCGGTGCATCGATATGCACTTTAATTAAAATGCATTTGTTGCTTTGCATTGTGGGGGATAAAATATGAGGGCGGATGTAAAATACCAGATGCACTCGATTAATTGAAAGATCAAACAGAGTTTATTTTGGCAATTTGTGTACAGGTGTATTTGTAAAATACAATTATTAACGATAAAACGGCCAATTAAACACATTAAATTGATGGATGATCGATTAAAATAATCAAAAACCGAATCAACGTTGATTGCCTATGGAATAATAAATTTTGTACTTTCGCATAATTCCAAAAAAAAAATTTTGAATTTAATTTTACTTAACACTGTTGCCAACTACGATTTCACGTAATATTTTCGACATCAGGTGTACATACATTGAAAAAAAAGAGTTGCCAAACATCGTGTAAAATTTTTGCGCAAATTTATGCGTTACACAAAAACGTTGCTGGTTTTAAAAAATGGAAGGATTTTATATGGGTTGTGATATCGATTTTTTTTTTTTAAATATGGCAACAAGACAAATTTTTATACGACACGACAGTTTTTCTAATAAATAGTCAGTCTGGCAAAAAATAATCCAGCATAAAAGCTGGGATATATTTTATTATTTTTCATACAGACTGTGGTGCTCATTGTCAGTTTTACAAGTAAACCCGTACAAACAAGCGTACCAACTTGGTAAGCAGTCTGTGTGTATTTACCAGCCTGTATCATTTACCATCCGACAACTAACAAGAAAAATAGAGACTAACAAAAAAAAAAAAAAAGACAAATCCCATCGGGCAGAATCCAGATTTTAACCAAAGATTGCGAGTGACAATGAAAAATTTCAGATTTCACGAGGATTATCAGTTCCCATTAGGCGTTATCAACGAAAGGAAGCGAAAAAAAAAGAATCTTATCAGTAAGATAAAAAAATCGCGTATAATCCGTAGCGCAAAATTAAAACGAGATCTCACGGAACAAGGGCGAAATTTCCACTAAGATCCCAGGCAAGTCGCGGGAAGAAACCCGAGAAGAAGAAGAAAAAAAAAGATAATTAGAAAATAAGACCAAGAGGAAAGTTAACCAACCTAGTAAAAAAAAAAACTTTTAAAGCCAGTGCAGCGAAATGCAAGAAAAAAAAGGTCTTATCTGATAAGAAAATCCAAAAGAATATTACACCATCCACAGACCAAAAAAAAAAATCTTATTTTATCTCATAATTGGAAAAAAAAACAACAATTTCGATAAACAAACAAAATTACCAAAAACACTTCAATTATAATTTTCAATCAACATTAACGGATACGTATGACCGATAATGACCATGTTGTCATCAAATTACACGTCTATCGTCGAATCAACAAATTTACGCCATTTACGTAAGTTCAATATTTCAATATTAACTAAGCGTTAATTGAACCTTCTTGATAGCCCAATCAATTAGCACTGTTTGTTCGTTAAAAAAATAATAAAACGATAATCGGCAAGTAAAAAGTATTTTAATGCCGTGCGAGAAAAAAAAAAGAGAACAGCCATAACACCGGCATGAGTTACTTTGAAAAATTGCCTCAATTTGTTACGCGAAATTCAAGGTGAAAATTCGCGAAATAAAGGGCTCGGTTGTTATCTCGATTAGCAATGCTGATTAGATTAACTCGAGTTAGTTATCGCGCCCCATCGAGCGGCGTGGCCGGAATTTCATTTGCCGGAATAGCCGCAGCAGCCGACGACTCAGCGAATGAATGTGAATCGATGCACCCACATTTTGAAAATTTTCCTAACTTTTTATATCCGTTACCCAATTCGACTTTTCCACCCAAGAAAATTAGCATCTTTATACCAGCGTATTAGCCGAGTCACGTTATCGCTACTTGACTCATTAATATGCACATTGAATTTGAATTGGATGCAAATTAAATTTTTCTTAAATTCAACTCAAAACGTATTTATACACCGTGTACATAATGGACCAAATACAACTTTTTCTTGCATACGATTAAAGATTAGGGAAAGGGAGGGGGGAAATATTTTTTTTAATTACCCATCAAATTATATATATGTACTATTGGCCTTTAATTAAGTCTTAGTTAGATAACCATATTCTATTATCCTTGCTAAAGGATGTATTTTTTTTTCAATTTATTTTTTAACCCAACTCACCCCTTTGCTCAACCATCGAAAAAGGGGCTACGGGGTCAAACCACTATGATACAGATTACACGAGAAATACATACGTTATCTTACTTTGACGTATAAGACGTTTCAAGATACGCGAATATACTCGGTTCGTATTAACATTATTAAATTGGAGTAACTTCATGGAAAAGGAATATAGAGGCAAATGCTAATAAAAATTACGACACACTGGGTCTTTCGTGAAAATCAATAAGTACACTCGGATATCGAAATTTTATTATTCAAATGGTAGACGAGTTGACCATTTGAAAATTACATTTTTATACCAACGTTTGTGGGTACAGTTTGTATGGAAATGAAATATCAGATAATATATGTAGATTGAACTTGAATGTGAAAGTACATATTGACAGAGTAGAAACTTTTTAAGTATATTATTGATTCTCGAGTATTACCAAAAAAAAAAAAAAAAAAAAAAAACCTGGTACAGTTACTCAATTTTTCAATCACGTCCGATCACACTGAATTCCATGAGATCAAGGGAATAAGTGAGCTATCGATTCGACCTTGGAAAAAAACTATAGCAGACAGAGATATTATGGAGATTTTTTGTGCGATTAATTTTGACGTGATTCGCAAAATATTCGAGGACGTTATTTTTATGTAAGGGATAAGACAATAAAATAAAAAAATACCTGTATATCATTACGATTTTTTTGGCTACGAGAATATACCGTCTGTATTATGTCGCATGGGTCTGATATCGTGCCAAGCCATTTCTCATATCACGTGTAAAGATAAGTATACTAATATATTTTCGCGAAAATATATCACGCGAATTTAGTTTTAGCATATTTTTTTTACAAAGTCTACAACTGCATACGGTAAAATGAGGAGAATTAAAATTTTTGCAGAATCGAAAAGAGAAAAAAAATTATTTTTCCATTACGATGAAAATAATAAAAAAAAAAATTTGATAAAACGATATTCGGTTGCTACGTAAAGATTTTTATGGGAAGCAAATAAAATGCTTGATGCATCGTTGCAATTTTATTTATGGCAAAAAATTCGATGTAAAATTTACCATGAAATCCTTCATATCTTTCATTAGCTATCGTGTCGGTTGCACGATTTTCAATAGGAAAAGATTCGTTGTAGCAATTTTTAGGGCAATTATTATTCGCGAAATAATCAATGCGAAAATCCAATTTTCACGCATAGAAGTTTTACGTGTTATATTCGAGGGTTTCGTTTGATCGTATATTTTGCGTAATTAAAATACCTAATATTTTTGCGAGCAGTGACTTAATCACTTAATGATCCCTTTTGTCCCTCAAAGTTGCAAATTCAAGTGGCAAACTTAAAAACATCAACATACACGTATATTTCGCACAAGCAGCCACAGTCCAAGTAATTGCAGCGCAGCAAGTACCTGGAATTGCACTCGTCGAGGAAAAGTCGAGCATTGAAAAATTTTCTTAAAAATGTGCAAAAAAAAAAGAGAGAGAGAAAGGATGAACAATACGTGGTAATTAAAAAAACAACCCCCTTACGACAAACTCAGTGACTTAATTTCCCTTAATCGTCACGTTGAACGAATCTTTAGATTTAATTAGATGATTAATTGCTGGTCGGCTGGTTTACTTACACATCCGGCATTCGAGTATAACCAGGAGTGGGACTCACCTGAAAAATAAAAGAAAAAATTGTCCATTAATTATCGGTGTGATTAAAATGAAAAGTATAAAAATAATATTCAAAAAAAAAAGCATGAGAAACTTTAGAAGCTTAAGAAAGAAAGAAAAAAATTCAACCATAACTTTTCAGGCTGATTAATTAGGGCTGGTTGATTACATTATTAAGCGAGATTAGCCTACAACGAGATTATGAATAATCGTATAGGAGCTGCTGTTGCGTAATAACGATTAATTAACCACCAGGTATATAATTCGGTTTGGCATAAATAATTAACAAGCAGATTATCCAAGAGCTTACGAAGTCGTGCAAATATTTGAAAAAGTCAAGAACAAAATAATAATAATGAATCTCGACCTAATATCAATTAAGGCAACAGAACTTGGACGATGCGATACTTTTAATTGTTCACGGTGTATCTAGGAAGGAGGAGGAAGCGAAAAAAAAAAAAAGGTTTAATTAAATTTCCTCCTTGCGGTATCTCGCGTCGATTTGCTAATATAATAATAATAGCCCGAGAAAATTGACCCGGCAAAAAAGCAATCTTGCTCCGACAGAAACGCAAAGCGCCATCCACATTGACTTAAGGGAATGAGAATTTTGTAATTTCTTTTTTTTTTATCTCCTCATCCGCCAGCGCTTCTTCTCGAAGATACTTTTTTTTTTATCCGCAGGGTCTTTTAATGGCTTATAATAATGGTTTCTGGTGATAACAGTCCGAGAAAAAAAAAAAGGATGCGTCGATGTTGCGTAAATTTGAAATACGGTCAGATTGGATTTTCAAAACAAGACGACTGTGCTGATAAGCACTGAGAAAGATTCGCACAAGCAGTGATTAGCTTACGTAGAAATTGTATGACAGAGAATGAAAGGCAAAGAGCGAACAGTGGCTGGATGAAAAAATTTTTTTTCCCTTTAAAAAATAAAAAAAAAGCGACCAGACGGGTACACAAGAATAACGATGATAGCAGAAAAAAAAATGGTGCGAAATAAAAAAGGAATAAACGAAGACTAGGTAAACGAGAATCGCAAAGGAATATCTTCACGGAATAATAAATTAGATTCGTTATCAAGATACAAGACGATGATAAAAAAAAAAAAGATTCAACAAGGAATCTCGATCAATGGAAACGTCGGGGATAGAGTGAAAAAAAAAAAAAAAATTGTCCCGCGAACAATAACGAAAGACCGAGTCGTTCGCGAGTCAGAAAAATGAAGTGAAAAAGCGTAAGGGCAAGCAGTATGGATATTGCGCGCGACTAAAGGCGGGATTACATGAAAGGCAACGTTGACAGGAGCCACTAAAAATGACAAAGGATACAAAGTGGATTCCGTCCGGGATGCTAAATGAAATTTCGCAAAGTCCTGGCCGGTCGAGAGCTTTTAGTCTCGAAGTAATGCGCCCGATTTGGAGATAAATCAAGTTGTTACGTAGGATGGGGAAATTTGGTGAGAAGTGGAGTTTTTGAAAAAGTTTTTTTTCCAAAATTTTTTTTGACACCAATCTGGACGAAATTCTTGTACGAGAAGATACACGGTACGTTTATTACAGGACGAATGTACAAGGTATCCTTATTTTTCAAAAATGGGCTCAAGGTTCTATTTAATTTTTCAAAAAAAAAATTATTTTTTGAAAATCGTAACGCTGCAGAATTAAACGATAATTGGATCTATCTGTTGATTAGGTTCAATTGATGAATTTAATCACTGTCCCGGGACCACTGGCTGTCTCCACCCCAAGTACTGTACCGGGTGGAAGACTTTTAATTTATCATCTCATTTGTTTCTCTCTCGCTAATTGCCATCCCGCTTTAATTCTCAGGGCATTTCTCATCTCCATTATAATTCCATTCCTATACTTGTGTTTCAGCGTTGCCCGTCGCTGGCAATTTCCTAGCGGGATAACATGTACAATATAATATTACGTTGTTCCGTCCCGTTCCTGTTGTCTGCCAAAGTTCATTAAACCACTGGAGAATTTTGCGTTTCTGCATTTCCTGTCGTCCCAAGTCCGGCCAGTCGTTTGGTGCAATTTCAAAGAAATATTAAGTTAGGTAAAAAAAATATTTCATATGATAAAAAAAAAAGGTTAATACCGTACAAACTACTTGCAGATAATTTTGTGAATTGATAAAATTTTTAATGATAAAAAAAAATTTTTTTACTAAATTATAATTTAATATTTTTTTTTCCTACGATTCAGACTGATCGATCGATCAATCGATAACGCGCTTCGTGATTTCGATCCCGTCATAAGTTAATATCACGAGACTCTCGTCATCCCGTTAATAACGACGAATGAGGTTATCAGTGATTTTATGAGACGACCGAAAGGGCGGGAATTTTGAAAAAGTCTAATTCACGGGGATAGGAAAAAAAAGCACAGACAATCGGCAATTAGCTGGAAGCCTTTATAGTCTTCGAGCGGTAACTCCGGAGGGTTCATAATGGATGACGTGAATTTTCATGCGAAAACTTTTGGCACCCTTCGTCTATGCATAATGGCGGCTAAGGATCGATAAAGCTTTTTATCGGATGAGATGAGTGGGTGGGTTAAAAAAAAAAAAAAAAAAAAAAAAAAAAAAACATCTGGTGGGTAAACGGAAATATTTGGACAGCCTCAAAGTGCTTTTCGATTAACGACAAACTATCCGGAATAGAGTTTCCAAAGATTTCTTGTTTTTTTATATACCACATATATATATATATATATACATATACAAAGCCGATATGACAATTCCCGAGCTCTCTCGTAATCGTCTGTATTCGCAATTGGCCAAGTTTATTCGCAGTGGGAAAACTTTATTGGCAACTTTACATTGTAATCCAATCAGTTTACGACTCGCAGCAAAATCCACTTTAAATAGTCCAAGTACCAATAAGTGTTTACCAAAAAATAAAGGACAATTTACTTTTTTTACTACATTTCGAAAAATTCCAAAATTTCATCCCCTCCCCCCCCCCCTCCCATCATCAAAAAAATATCATATACATATCCAAGAGAATATAGGATAAATACACGCCAAAATGAATTTCAAATAATTACCCGTAAAACTAATAAATATAAAACCAAAAATATTACCAAAAACAAGGGATACAAAAAAATCATACAAAAAGACGTATAGAAGGGTAAAGAAATTACTTTAAAAAAAAACAATCTCAAATTTCTGACAAGACAAATCCAATTTGACGTAACGATGACATGTAGTAGAGACAAGATACAAGATACGTATATATATATATATATATATATTATTGCCTGTAAAAATTCTACTGTAGTAAAAATAAAGTGAAAACATTAACAGACTATAGGACGACCGAGATTACGAGTATCGTTGGCATCAGCAAGCAGGGGACATATAACGGGGGGGGGGGAAAAAAAAAACATCGAGTCCAGCTGGATTTCTGAATTCCGTAGGTATTACACAGGCAGGATTTTCGGTAGGCGTGGCGAAATATTATGACGCGTTCTCACTAGGCGACACTAGACGACTGATCGTGAGAGAGCCGATATCGGAACGCGCAGGACGGCAACCCCATCGCCGGCGACCTTCCTCATGGCTTCACATACCTTATAGCCCTTGGCAATCCTGACTCTGAACTATACCTATATATACGAGTATATACAGATATACCACCTAAATCGTATCCATCTACCACCCATGGACCCGCACGTACGCACGCTTTATCATATATCATAAACCTAGAGGAAGTTGGTACCAGTGTTGAGCACTAGTGGGATTATGGATTCCGGAAGTGGCATTTCCATCAAGTGGAGAGTCTTATCCAGGTCCGTTACTTTTATAGTTACATTTCTCAAGTACAAAATCCACTCTGCCATTTCATCTGTCTCTCTCTCTCTCGTCTCTCTCGTCTCTATAGGGATATTCACGGTAACTCCTCGGTAACGACATACAGTCACTAGGGAATTTCTTAATGCCATAATCTTCGAAGTTTCATGGGTACCAATATTTGAGGGTAAATTTTGCTAAATCATTATCTCTATTCGTACCCTGCGATATTTTTTAGAAAAAATAAAAAATTTTTTTTTAACCCCAATTCCTTTTAATCCTTTAAGGGATGTCTTGAAAATTTTTTAATTCATCCCGAGACGGAGTTTTCTCAGGAAATTTTTACGGTCCATCTTCAAGGATCATGACTGGATGCTGGAGCCGAGCTCGAAAATTCCTTTTATGTATATTTTAACGTAACGTCTTCCTGGAATTTCCTATTATCTCGTTATTACTAGTGATAAAATTAATTGGTATATGCAGGGGGGGGGGGGGCGGGAGGGGATTCTTTAGAAATGGCGGAAGCTTGGGATGAAATTATTTCTACTTGCGGGGGAGGGCTGGAGGGGGGAGGACTCTCAACGGTATCGAGCCACTTGATTCTATACACGTACATGTGCAGCTATTCAGTCGAGCATGTGAACTCGGCTTTAAGCGGCAATAGGAATTTTGAAATTTCGACGCGCAACGTTGCTTACTGCTGCTATAATAATAACAGTAAGCATTACGACGGTAGTGGAAAAAGTTATTGTAAGTCGGACAAACATTGGAGCGTTAATTTATTAATTGGTTAGGACGTAAAGTTTGAATTACTGATTATTCATAGTAATTGGATACTTCATTAGTGTGATAAAATTGGCAAAATTGATGATGGAGATTTTTTAAAAGAAAAATTTTTCATTATGTCATTCTACTTTATTGGGATGCTGTAGGTGAAAATTTAATGCTGAGTGATTAATCACGTGATATATGTATGTCGTATCGTGGTGAAATTTTGTGGCATAAGAAATTTTTCGTTAATTATGGATTTTACATTTTGATACTTGGTGCAGCATATGAGGTATAATAGTGTAAAATTTATGGGTGAAATTTGCTATTTTCAATTATTAAATTATATCGCGGATAATTAACAGTTGCATTCATCATGGTGATAATAGGTGTTATTAATTAAACGTTAACCGCAATATAGATGGATATTTATGTCTTGCACGTAATTTTCCGGATATCCTTATGACTTGCTTCATGAATGATGCACGAGGAGGCGGCAAATTTGAAATAGAAATTTTTTTTTCTTCTTGCCGAATAATGTAATGAAAATTGTGCAACCATGCTGAATCTTTAAAGATTTGGCGTGGAGATCGATGCAATTTATTTGCATTTATTATACTTTGAATTTTGCCATAAGACTAGATCCAAAGGGTTTGAATTGAATTTGCGAAGATTCGCACGCCAATGTAAAAGGAGACAGGAGAATTTTTGGCGCGCGGATTACAATGGGTATTTGTGTGGGTGTCTAGCTATATATTATATATATATATATATATACATATATATATATATCGATGCTATATGTATGAATGTTTCGTCTGATAAAAGTTTGGATATTTTGAAAAAAAAAAAAAACTCACGTGAAAATGTGCGCAAGCGCAGTTTGCAAATTTTACAAATTTTTGCGAAACTACTTACGGTAGCAAATATGTACAATACGTCAATAAAATTCTTATCACTCAATACGATTTTACGTAAAGCAGACAAATACTCCTTCGAAGTTCCTCAAAGTTCCACAAAGTTTCTGATATCACGTGGAATTTCGATTTTTCACAGATAACCTCCCCCCCCCCCCTCCTCCCCCCCAGATTCACTGTATCTAATACATACAGATTATCCATTTTTCTGTTTCCAACCAAACACTTCAACTTCGTGAAAACACGTCCAGCCATTTGCAGAAGTATCGAAACTTTGACTGCAAAAATTCATTAGAAAAAAAAAATTACGAGTCAACAATAAAAACATTTCCAACAATCTGAAATCATTAAAACAACAATGAAGCATTGACAAAAGCATTAAAAAAAAAAAAGAGTAATAATTACGTTTTACAAAATTTTCCAAAATACTCATTTAGAAAAAAAATATTGTATTACCTACAGCCTTATCACAATTGGAAAAAGTCACTAATCCACCCACAGGCTATACACTGCGTGCTCGACGCCACTTAAAGGTAGCCGGATGGTAAAGTCGGGCTGATCACTAAATTTTCGTTAACCGGAAACGGAAACTGCCGGTAGGACAGTTAATACGTATATCCGTCTCGTTCCAGAAACGGGAACCAACTGAATCGGGATGCGCCGATTTAACGGGACGAAACGTTTATGCCCGTGTCCAACCTGAGTGGATTGTGTTGGTGCGTCTATGTGAGTCAACGGACACGCATACACCCACACAGTCACGTACACCAGGAAACGCCCTTGTGAAGGTAGGCGCATGCGCATAAATATTTCCGGCTGTCTACGACGACATTTCCACGAGGTTTCGACCGAGAGGCTAGTCTCCTGGGAGACGAATTTTTCATCCCTTTTCTTCCCATTTCTCTCGCATCCCACTATACGTGTGCATGTATATATATATATATACATATATATATATTCCCAATGTCTCTCATCCCTCTCACTCCTTAGCGCTTTTCTTTCATTCATGAAAGCAGATTTTTTTTTTTTTACCTACACTTATGATTCTTGCGAATCTCAATCAGGGCCCAGAGTACGTACAGGGACACCCTTGGTTCTTATCAGCCCCTCCTGCCCACCCCTGGAATATCTTTTGTTATCATCAGCAAAGTCATGGCTGCCGGATAATTTTGTTAACGTTTCCAAAAAGATACACGGGTTACGTGTATTACGTAAGTCGTCATTACTACGTACGAGATGGAAATTAAGGTTGTTTTTTTTTTCAAAAATATTTTTATTTTTTTTTTTAAACACTGCACGATAATTTTTCGGTACAAATTCGAGGTACACTTTGGGTCAGGCTAGGTACGGCCCTGGAGCGCGTAGGATCTGATTGGGGGTGATTTTTTTTTTTTTTTTTTTTTGATTATTTTCCTTCCTCTTTCTTTTCACAATCGCAATGAATTAGAAGGCGGTGGAAGATTAAAGGGACTTTCTTCAATCTTGTTTTTCTCGGTGGTTTACGTAATGACCTTTCTTATCTCCAACGTCTCGTAAGACCTTCGATCTTTAACTTTTATTTTATTTCTTCGTGTAAAATAGACCATGGCAAGGATACAGTCGTTTGCTATGCTGTTTTCTTTAATTATTTTTTATTCCCGTCGTCAGCTTCCTGTCGGTGTGGTAATTTGGACGCGGGCACCGGAACAAGTTGATTCGGCCATGTTTGACGGGGATTTGAGAAAATGATTATTATGCGAAAATAATAATAACAACGATTATCAGCTGATTTATTAAGCTGCCACGCGTACCTGCTCTTTATTATATATATATATATTTTTTTCTTTTTTCTTATCTTCCTTAAGAATAACTTCTATTCCTCTCAGAAGTCGTTACGGACTTCCGGTTCTTTCTTACCCTCGTATTTCACCAGCGAACTGTTAAGGATTTCCTAAAGAAAAGGTAATACCACTTCACTAAGGACCGAACAGGCAAACGATTTCTCATAATTTAAAATAGAAAATCACTGAAATCGAAGTATCGATTTTACATTAATCTAAACTTTTTCTTTTTTTTATATAAAATTCTACAACGAACCTTTCGGCCCCTGCAGCCATCATTTTCTACTACGGATGGGGTGGTTAAAAAAAAAAGTAAAAAAAAAAAAAAAATCCTTGAAGGAAAAAAAAAACAAAATTTTAAAGCAAACATCACAGAAAGATCAATAAAATATAAATGAAAGGATCGAAAAGCACAGAAGTGAATCTTGACGATTATCAATTTTATGTCATTTTTTTTTATTTTTTTTTTTTATTATTTTTCTTTGTATTTTCTCCTTCGTTCTCTCAATCTCAATGGAGAAAAAATGATTTCCTGCTTCTCCCCCCACCATTACCGGCTGACATTACCTTTTCTCTTCACTGGCCTTTTCCTTGTCTTTAGCACAAAATTGGAAAACGTCCCGTTGCCAGCCGATAATAGGAATTCGATATAGAAATGTCTGACTCGCGTCTAATAACGTTTTCCTAAAGTTACTAGGAGCCATTCGAACGTACCTCGAGGATATTCTAGGTTAACGAGTCACGAGGCATCGTCCTGCGATAGTCCCATTACTACCGGAAAGTCATATATATATATATAGTTGGTACAGTCCGTTATAAAATTCGATTCCGGAAGCTTCTCATTAACGGGACTGATATCTTATCTTTTTTTTCCAATTTACTTCAAATTCGTTCTTCCTTAAAATCATTTATTCGCGTGTACGCGAACGGACGCGATCCGTAGCTTCCGCAGTTAAGATACGATAAATTCGTTAACCCGCAAAATTTCGCAAAAGTTCGTGGATTGAAAATTGAAAAGTAGTTCGAGACGATAAAACACAATTGCCGAAGTAATTGCTTTCGAGCGAGCGGAATATTTAAATTAAAAAGTTGCATCGTTATTCTCGATGATTCGAACGAACTTATATTGTTTCGTTTATTTTGTCATCGGACACTGAAAAAAAAGTTTTAATTGTCCCGCTATGGGGGATTGTTCGCGAAAAATTTTTTTTTTTCTTTTTTATATCGAAAATTATTTTTCACTGAATCGTGACCTCTCGGCGAACGGGGAAAGTAATTTTTTTTTTTTTTTTTTCAAGGGTTGGTACCACCTTTCGTAACTACAGTTGAAATAAATACGAGCAATCTTGTGTTCGCGTTATAAAAATTTGCGACATTGCCAAACTACGAGCGCGATAAATTAGGAATTTTGGGTACCATATAAACTGTGCAAATTATTTTTTGAGTTGAAAAAAAAAAAGAAAAATGGTCAACAAAAAATTTTTTAAAAATCCCGTTGGTTGACCAACTTTTAGAATTGGCTGGGTAAAAAGAAAAAAAAAAAAAAAGACAGCTATGAAGAGAACGCTGCGTCGCGACGGAAGCGTCGGGTAAAATAAAAGCAGAAAACAGACAATACCGATACAGCATTCCGAGCGATTGAGCATCGATAAAAAAAATGTAGCTCGATTAAAAGCATCGATGGGCAATTTAATCGAAAAATTGATATTTACAGTCCCCTTTGAATTTGACGAAAATATTAATCGACCAGCAGTAGCATATAAGATTTGTAATTTTTTTGAAAAAAAAAAATAATAATCACTGCCCGGAATTTTTAACCGTACAACTCGTCATCGCTATTGTTATTGTTCTTAACATTGACACGTTCAATTTGTCATTGTTGTCCGTAACCCAGATTTAACGGCGTCGGACCCTTCCGAAAGGCAGGGAGTTTCGCTAACGAGCGGCAAACAAATGATTTCATTTTATAGATTTGCTTGTACAGTCAGGACAGTCAATTAAATGAAAACGTTCAGCATGTTCCAGTAGAGCAAGCAGGCACAGAATTGGTTCCCTTAACAATTGATCGGTAGCCAGAAATATTTTTGGCACAATAGGGGTACTTGACACTGAAAATCATAATTAGGGGCTAATCGAATTTTCGATATTACTTCATTCGATACCAAAATAGCGGGTGATACCAACATAAAAAAAAATCATAAAAATTATTTAATATCAAATATGAAAAAATATAATGTTCACTCTTTTATTAAAAAAAAAAAAAAAAAAAAAAAAAAAAAATCTCAAAATGGGAGTAACGGTGAATCTTGCGAGAACGGACTGAATGTAGCGAGTTTGTAGTTTTTGATGTGGCAACGTTGCCAAAGTAATCAAAGTACTAGGTTTCAGCATCCCAACCCTTTCCAAACCCTCTTATCATCCCACCGCGTCTTGATCCTCCTCTACTTCCACCTGGTAGTAACTCTGCCCCTTCCCCACCGTCGGAGCACCTTTACCTACTTTTACCCAGCGGCGTCGCGACGCTATGGAGTTTCTGTAAATTTCTCAAATAACGACGAGGAATAAATTTTACTTTGTTTCCTCGAACACGTCATCACTATCGAGATCTATGATCGCGTCTCAAAATAAAATTTTCGCAGGAGACGATTTTATAAATAATAAAAAAAAGAAGTTTTCAAAATTTTCAAAAACAACCAAAATTTTCACCTACGACCAGGTGCTTCGAAATTTACCCAGAAGGTATTAAAAAGAGTGTTAAAAAAAAACATGAACTTTCGAATCGAATCGATTTCCCAAAAGCACTTGCTCTCGCGCTTGTGTAATTATTCCGTGTAATCAGTGAAAAAAAAAAGGGGGTCTGGATAAGGGTCGGGAGGGGGTGGTACGACGTCAGAGTCAGCCAGCCCGAAGCAATCAACTTTCGAAATTGTGGCTCCTTGCGGAAATTCAAACGGGTTTAAGACGCAGGTTACGTACAGTCACGATGATTTTAGGTTAGGTGGACCGTCGGTTTTGGTTTGAGTTTGCAGCAGCAATGGGATGACGTTAACTTAGGTCAGGTGAGGTCAGGTCACGCTTGGTTCGCCCAGGTCACGCTGCCTCGAGTAACGAAGTGGGGATGAGTAGGCTGCGTTACCGCCAAAGGCTACAGACTAATTACTAATTAACTCGTAACCTGTAAATTCGTAAGACTGACGAATCGCCCGAGTCCCTTTGTCGTTTTTCTTCCACCCCCCCCCCGCCCCCGCCCCCTCTTCACCAGTCCCACTTCTTTTAACCCATCATTAACCTACGCCCCCTTTCATTTCTCAAACCTCTTTTTTTTCCTACTAAAAACTTTGATAACACTATATTTCATCGCCCTCTGTTCTCCTTTACCCTGATAAGAACGTGTATATATGTATATACATACATGCGATAGGTCGACGTATATTTTTAAGAGGGTGCATAGAGGGTCGAAAGGTGAAAGGCCTCGAGTAATAGCCGTCATTGCAGGGTGAATCGGTCGATGAAAATGATACCTGCCCCCGAGGCTATACTGATAAGGAAATTTTAGATAAAATTGCGATATGGAATAATTTTTTGGAGGGTTAATTAAATTTTCATCATTTACACTTTCGACACCGTGTATATGTCGTGCGTGCAGGAACGCATGAGCTGACGAAATTGAGGCTGGTGAATAGCGAGGGGGGCATATAGGCAATTTCCTTAGGGCGAAGCCTCATAGTGCTTTTTGTTTAGTCGCAATTGGTACACCTGTCGCGCGAATACAATTTACAAGTGTGACTGGCGTTTGACAGGTCAAAGTTCAGATTGTAACAGCGACGTGGCGATCCGCTCGAAATTTACATAAAGGAACACATTGAAATATCTACTGGCGCTTATGGGGATTGGCTGTGGTTCGAAATTGGGTAATTAATAAATTTTGTGACACACGTGTGAAAAGGGTTGAGTGTACAGATCCCCGGGGGGGGGGGGGGGGGGGGGGGGGGGGGGGGGGGG
>JASANN010000347.1:265644-295806 GCA_031762395.1 Calameuta pygmaea | reverse complement strand
TGTACAGATCCACCCCCCCCCCCCCCCCCCGGAGATTTGGAAGGGTGGAAAGGGAGGATCCAGCAAGAGAAATTAAATGTCAAATAAGTTTCGAACGTGTTTCGCGTAACCGTAGATTTATGCTCGCGAAATATATTTCCGAAGTAAAGTTCGTAATATACGATTTTGAAGCGAATGGTTTTTTGGTATTTAGCCAAAATTGCAAATTCCGTTTTGAGTATATTTAAAAAAAAAAAAAATTTCTTTTCCCCCCTTAACCTCTTCATTATGATATACAATTTGTATACTTTCGAGATATCGGCATTTTTAGTGTTAAAAAAAAAAAGATGGGTAATAATAATAATAATAACAATTTTTACACCAACTGATTCATATGCAGAGGCTGGAGACAAAATTCCTAGACAGACTGTCTAACGGGTGGTTATAAAAAAAGAAGAGAGACTTAAGTAGAATCAAGATTAAGGGTGGCGAGGTATAACGGGTGGGGATAATCGTCTTGATAAAATCGATATCGATAGACAGAAATAAGGTTATCCGTAATCAGAATGAAAAGAAGCACCGCGGAAACGAAGTCGAAGCGCGAAAGGCATAAAAAAAAAAAAAAAAGTTAAGCAAGGAAGACAGAGCATTGCCCGAGTAACGAGATCATTATTCGTTGCGCAAAAGTATTTTCCACACGCGTGTGTCATTCGCCACGATCAAAGCGAGTCGCCTGACAAAAGTCATTACCCGGTATATATTCTGGGAAGGCCGAAGACACGGGGGGGGGGGGGGAGGGGGGTGGAATATCAAAAGAGGATTCAAAGGCTGAGGATGAGTGAGAGATAAAAAAAATTTTTTTTTTTTCAAAAACTAATTTTAAAGAAATTCCCTCGCAACCCACCCCCATTTCCCCGTATCAATCCGGGCACAATAACAATAATAATCACAGGGTACAAAAAACACGATTAACAAATACCCTTCAAGCTGTATTGCACAAAGGGTTAACCGGTGGGTCGCCGTAACCATGGATACCGCAAGGGATGCACTCTCGTTGAAAATCTAGGGGATGAAATTAATTTTTTAATTCGTCCCTCAGCAATTGCATCGCGCGAATTAAAGACGATTTGATAAAAATTTTCGAGTTTCCGATTGGTCAATTTTTTTTTCAACCCCCTTCATCCCTCTTAAACTATTTTATCCGTAGCCACCCTAACCCCATCGTGTATCAGGGATATATGTGTATATATGTATACATACTAACCCCAAGCTTCCGACATATCCCTTTAAGCTTGCTAAGCTGCAGGTTGTTAAATTGCGTAACTGCAAGTGCAACGATGCAATTTACGATGCACTTTGCTATTGGGATGAGACTTGGCATATAGTTGACTAGGGAAAGACAGATTATGCGCTACGTGGAGGATTGCGAAATGCTGTTATTGTGGGAAATTCAATTCTGTACGAGAAGCGTGTATAGGACTGGTGGGAGATAAAAAAGTTTTTTTTTTCCTAGGGAATTTTCATTTTGAATTTTTTTTTTCGTGCATATATGTGGGTATTTTTTGAGGGGCTACAACGGAGACCGGAAATACGTGTCGTCGGTGCTTTCAGCAAATTGTTGTTAATACGTGTGTAGTGTCTGGATCGGTGCTAGGGAATTTTCGTGGTTCCATTTATCAAGGTTGGTATACGTCGTGACGTTACGTGCTGGGGATATATGAGGAAAAGTCACCAGGAAGAAAACGCGTAGGATTTGCCTTCTATGAATTGTTAATAATATAATACTCTACCGGGTGGTACTTTCGGTACTTCCCATTTGTCACGTGGGAATTGTATGACGTGATAACTTTTAATAGATATGTCAGAGAATCCTCGGGTCTTCTTCAGCTGTATTGTTCGCGAGTGGAACGTCTGCTGCAATACGTCACTAGAGACAAAGGAGTTGGAATCGTTCGTTTAATTGTTAACGAATTAAAAGATGGTAGCCGTGAGAAGATTCGCGTAGCTAATGAAAAAAAGAAAAAAAAAAACGTCACTGAGGGAAAATTTGGATTGATAAGTACAAAAAAAAATTTTTTTTTATTTTCCACGATCTTTATTTTTTCGCTCGTGATAAAAAAAAATGTACGGAGCGTCAGTTTGATTCAGTGTTGCCAATTGTCATTTTCAAAAGACAAAATAAAAGGGTGTCGGGTTGAGCATTTTGGATGGAAATGATCTAGGAAATAGTTTACGCATGGGGGGTGAGTGGTTAGAATGAATGGGGGAAAAAAAAAAGTACTATAGAACCGTGCTACTCGGTTTGATTCGCAAATACCCGCATTCGACCGCAATTCCGATTCCAATAATGCATCGTTGCCAATTTTTTTGGGAACCCGCATGAGAGACCTGCTCTGGGGGTAGGTATCTGACAGAAAGGAGTAAAATCGAAAAGTACCGACAAAGAGTAAGGTGGGGTTGGGGGGGGGGGGGAGGGGGTGGAATTTTTTTTTTATAAAAGACAGAAAAAATTCCTCACCGGTGCGTCGTTGAAATTCTCTAGGGACTTTTTTTCCTCACCAGATATTCCATTTTTTTTTAAAAACATACCGGGGCGAATAAAAATAATGGTGCACCGAGCTAGGGAATTTTCATGTAAATTTTTTGGTATACAGGAGTAATCGAGTGGCGCGCGGCTTCTCGTTATTCGTAAAAGACAATAAAATTTGCGAAACAAAAAAAAAAAGAAATAGAGAAATAAAAAAACAATATTCATATGAAAAATCGATTATTCTCCGTATACAGAACTGCATATGCACTATCAATCTATATATCTATATATATCCCTGAATGCAGCATATCGAAACGAGAGGATACAGAATAGCAATGTATTAAGGAATTTTTCTACTGCTCTATTTTTCCCATCATTTTTCCTTTTCTTTTTTCAATTACTTTTTTTTTTTCACAAAACCAAAACGCCGCCATACGTTCGTCGATTTACTACATAGTATCCGTGCATCGCGGAAATTTGCTACGTGTTGATTTTCGATTTCAACCAGAAGTGCATTTCGAGAATTATGCGCTAATTAGTTACGATAACCGTTATCTTACCGCCTCCGGTCAAATTACTGTTAAGCCATTGAAAATTCGACTTACCTAAAGCCAAAAAAAAAGAAGGTCCGCACCCAATAAAAATTTACACCGTATACATCAATGTCAATTAACACACGTAAAACTCATCCCGTTATCAATTATCTGATTAAAAAAAATTATCACATTCAATATCCACCGAGAAACAAACATGCACCATTACGAGTATAAATACATATTAAAAAATCCAAAAAAATCACTACGTATCAAAACCATCTATCATTTCGAATCGTGGGAGCGAAAATGAAAATGGGATAAAAAGAGAAAGAATAGAAAAAAATTTTTTTTTCGAAGTTTGATAACTTTCCCGATAACGCTACGGAGAGGTTAATTTTGTGGATAACAAATTTTCGACCTAACCTTAATTTGGTTAAGATTTAGGTTACAATGTGGTTATATGAAAGAGGGTAGAATGTGGTAATCCAAAAAATAATTGAATTGACACAAAAAACAGGGTGAGTCAAATCTTCTACCAAGCACGAAGCGACTATAGATTCGATGATTTTTTTATCATACGTACAAGGGTATACTAATGCATGAACAATCATGTGTTATCCAAAGGAGCTATACTCTATTTACGGTGATCCCATACCAATGGTCGGTTCATAATAACGTTTCATCCCCTTGTTATATATATCTGCACGGAGAGACGTGATTGCTTTCTAATACGTTCGGAGTTACATGCGGGAACCTTCGCTACGGTATTATATCGAACACACTCTAGAATTATCCTCAACCCGGTGACTTAGTTGTGTAATTAAATTTTCAGAAGTTGCCGTAAGCACCGCAAGGGGTCGTGATCGATCATCAAATTGAACTTTATTGGGCTGACGTCATTTTGAAATATTTTTTAACGAATTCGCCAGTGTTATAAACATCGCTAACTAGCTATCGATCTAGTGTAAAAAAAATTCCTTGAATCAAGAGCTTTTTCATTGAAGGGGATTAGATAAAAATTTTGATTTACGAAAATCGTCGTTTTCATATTTCTTTGTTATTTTGCTCGAATTTACCTAATTTGCATTCCATTACTTTTGGGTTTGATTGTACTCGATTGACCGTGTATCAATTAAAAGATCAATTGAGAATCATATGCTTGCGCACTCGGCTTGGCTTAAGCGACCGTTTCTGTTGATTATGCAAAGCCAGTGTATTCGAAATTTTTTATTTGCCAACTTGACATTCGATCGTTAATCTTAATTGGATTCTGGTTAATTACAAAAGTTCATCTACTAATTTATAAAGGCTCCATCAAAACTTACGGAGCTTCATGCATATTTGAGATCTGCCGTATATATATATATATATATATATATATATAATTTTACCTCTTAAAATTTTCACGCAAGTATTATGGCCATCGAGTGTAATTGCAAAAGGAATAAGAATTTGATTATCCAGGTAAACTTGTTAAATAACTTTATAAAGCAGCAGTCAATTATTTTCTATAAATTGTTTCGTTCAATTAATAATTACAGAAGAATTTTGTAAAAATTCTTAAACGTTCGAATACACCGTCAATTAACATTGATTTGACAAATCTATTAAACCACGTGACTATAACAATAGAAAATCTTTTAAAATTATAAAAAGTCCATAATAATCCTATACAAAAAATTTAATTAATTAAAATCATTTCAAACTACCACCAGACACGACCACGTTATAATCCTTAATGCAATTAACCCAGTAGCGGTATATCAAGCCCTAATTAATTGCAGCGCCCGATAACAATTACATTTAACAGCATAAGCGCGCGTAAATTTAATATCCAAAACATGTTCACTATAATTCGCCTGATTTCCTTTGATCGGTATAAATAGCTCGGTAATAGGAATAAAATATTCAGTCTTCGCGTTAAATATTCAAATTTACCAAAAGCCGATACGCGCAAAGCAGACGTAATACATTTTATACCCACGTGATATCTCATGGGAAATTGTACAAAGGGCGTGAAATAGAATTTTGAAATTCCCGCCAGTTCCGCCATTAACATTAGCCTATCGCACGGCCGTGCCGCTAGAGTGCGCAGTAGACTTCCGCGCAGTTCCCAGAAGCACGTAGCAATTTACAGGCGTGTCTGGGATTTACAGCTGTGAGCAGAGTCGTCAGAGCTCGTTATGAAAATTTCGAAGGGCCATAAATTGAAAGCGAGGGACTCTTGTGCCCACGTGAATTTAATACGTTTGTAAGGATTTTCGTAATTTAAATAACGAAAATCTGAGGTGCTCGTCCTCTTGGAATGTTTGTTCGCAAGGAGCAGAGAAGAAAAAAAAAAAATTAATATTGAAGCCACGCTCGTGCTGCATGAAGGTAGAATACATAATTTTTAATTTCGTCGCTGCCCACCCTACGTTTTTTTTTTTTTTTTTTTTTTTTCGTATTTAGTCTGCTTTGAGGTTAGGACAGGAAAATTCAGTGTAAACTACAACGACGTATCTACGAGCGGTGAAATTTATTATTAGAAACTACGACTAAGAGGATTACGACGAGTAAACAGTAGAAAATGAGACCACAGAGGGACGTACAAAATTTACTTAAAACTCGCGCAACTCCAGAGAGTTCAGTTAGGTTCGAGTGCAGTTGTTCAGGGCAATATTTAACTTCTGATCGATACCAAGCGTGAAACAAATACTCGGCCACTTTTCTTTTTTTTTTACCACTGAGTTGGCATTAATTTTGCTGAGTCGGATCTACCGACTCAAAGTTCGTTTCGATTCCTGGCAATTTCTCCCTAACCATTTTTTTCTACCAACCAACGCTTGACATGTCAATTCCAATTTTTGAAAAATCACACCAAATTTATTTTACAAGTCCTCAAGTTTGTCTTTAACATCTCTAGCCTAAAGAAATTCAAATTCATGAAAATTTTTTAACCTTCCTCTATCCTGCTAGACCTTTCCTCTTCTACTGTTGACCTTCAATTGAAATTCCACAGGGCAGCTGCTACCAGGACAATTCCGTTCATCCTTGCGTAAACGCCAAAGGACACGTTGTTCCTTAACAGAGTGTATAAGAGTAGCAAAGCCAGGACTTCCCGTGAGTGAGAGGCGAAGAAAATCTTTTGACTGAATCTCCTTGCGATAATCAACCCTTGGGACTCCTTTGGGCCACGTTTAATTGTCGAGGAGGTGAAGGGTCAATCTTGCCCTTTGCGGTTTTGTTCTCAAAATAGTCCTGCTGCCTAGTTTTTCCTATAACCGTCGGAAAATATTTTTAAAAATTTTTGTTTCATCTTTTTTTTTCAACTATATCGAGTGCCTTTTTTAAAATCACTAGTCAGGGACTTCAAGTCATTTTCTACGAATTAATCGACATGGAATTGCAGCCACTTAAAGCTAATAGGGTGCACCTTAATTAAGCTAACTAGGAAATTTCTTTTATTTGACTAACATTCGTTCGGTTTATCAACGACGGGTGCGATATGAGTTATTAACGCGAAACCGCATGGTTCTTATGTCACTGAAATTCACATATGCGAAAATCGTGTCAATGAAATACACGCTCGATTAATTTTTGCTATTGTATTTTTGTCAAATTTGACAGAGGAGTGTTTTAATCGGGGTTAATTAGATTATCGATTGATATCGCTATTAATTATATCGCGCAGGGACAGTGTAAAATAAAGCAAATGAATATTCGAATTTCGTATATGTATCGGAAAATAATATTTGTAATTTTTAGACCAAATTATTATTATGAAAATTAAAAAAAAAACGTTAAAAATTCGCGACGAAAAAAGGGGTAAACCAGGTAAAAGCTAGCAGGTGAAAAAAAAAGTTAAAAAATAAAGTTTCTGCGGTTAACATTTATTTATCCCTTTCGGAGCACAAGGAACCCTTTGGTCCAGCCAGAGAGAGGCTGATTCGCAAAATTAAAAGGGAGGGGATGCTGGATAAAATACAATGGATTGAAAAAGGACCGCGACAAGCCGATCCAAAATGATTAGAAAAAAAAGGAACTATTGTTCTCACGTTAATTCGTGGACTTGCTTATCATCGTGCGTGAGTGCCTTTAATATTTTTCCACTTTTTAAATATTTCATTCGCGTCCCTGACACGTGGACCCACCACCCCTTTTCATCCCTCAGCACTATTTACGTAGATCCGCGTAGGTCGGATTTATCGATTGCGATAATTAGACTGATATTGGCAAAGTCTCTTGGGTGTAAAAAAATAGCAATAAAATTTTCAAAATACGAACCAAATAAGCCCCAAAAAAATTTTTCGACAACAGATACAACAAGGCATTCCGAAGCGGAAGCTGCGTGACGCACGTCCGCCCGGAGCCGAATAAAATTCCGCGAAAAACGAGGAGAGATTAAAAAAAAAAGGACACGACGATCTAGCGAGAAGGAAAAAAAAAATTTTCCTTCCAAGGATTACAAAGGGTTGCCTGGCTTGAAAAAAATTAACGCAAAAGGACACGGGTTCGCAATAGTAAATTAAAGGGTTGAACCAGAAAGATCGTGTAGTGGCTCAGTGCGAACAGTCCCGAACGCAGGCACTTTGCTCCAGCCATTTTACAAAAAGCAATTACGTCAGCCATTTTTTTTTCGAAAATACTCTCTTGACCCGTTCGAGTGCACTCGTTAATTGTAAGCCAAAGCCCACTCCGACTCTTCAAACAATACCCGCCATTAGCACTATTGTTATCGTAACCAGTATTTTTCTTCTTTCTCAAAAAAAATGTAAAACCCCCCCCCCCCCTTTTCATAATTTTCACAATTAAATTATTCTTTGAAAAATTGCACAAAAAAATTTTCAACGATGCTAATTCAATTCTTCTAATTTCAGATTGGACACAAATAAACCCTGCAGCAACAGCGACAGCAGCAATACTAACCAATAGTACGAAAACAATATTAACACTACTAACTAGTAGTCAGTGACAATCCAGTATAATGATACTAAGGACATAGTATCGGCCCTACACTATAACTGTATATATATAATATCAGTACCCATATTCCTGGTGAATGGATCCATTGCCACTGTTGCCAGCGTTGCCAGATATCTGTGACAGAATTGAATCCGACGAAGCCTAATTGCAGCATTATTCGAACGTGAGTAATTGCATCCGTAGCCTAATGGGGAAACGATCAATTGGCATATACAGGTAGTTTCAGAATACAATAAAGCATTTCCATGAATCGATTGTCTTTCATCGTCGTAATGTATCGGTACAGTCATTAAGTTGATACACGAAAGGCACTACGGTACGACAGAAATTAATCGTGTCACTAAGCGGCCACGTCATGGATAGACCCAGCAAGAGATGTGATAAGGTACAGAAAATTTATCTGAATTTAATCTACAGGTCGTTTCGGTGAAAAGAAAAAAAAAAACCTAATTCCCTAATGAATTTTTCCCATTAGAAGTAGAACTATGCAATTTCCAGTAGCAAAAACCCTAGGCTGCTATGGGATTAACGCGATAGTCGCTAACGGAGAATTCACCCTTACATACAGCGCCATTCATTCGTACTCGGCAGCGGGAACGAGTCAGACAAACACTAATTGCAGCATTATCCCCGGTGACTAATTGCAAGCTTGAAGCAAGAAGAGAAGTAATCTACAATGGCGTCGGTATAGGTGTTTCGTTGTGAAATGGCCTTAAAGCGAGACCGAGTCTATCTTGCTGTCGAGAGAGGGTGCCACGTTAATAAGGGTAGGTAATTAGCAGTAGAATTTTTGACAGAAAAATAAATGACGGTAGTGTCATTGCTGCGTGACAAAGGGGGGGGGGGGGGGGAAGGATGATTTAGGAAGAAAAAATTTCATTTTTCAGACTCCGAGCAGGGGGAGGGACCGTACCGAGAAATTTGGGGAATCAGGTAAAAATTGAAGAGACAGACGGAGGAATGGAAAATTGGAGTTTGACCTTTTTCGAAATTCTAATTAACGTGTCGATGACGCAAGGGGGCAGCTGTTGCGTGATCATTGTGGATACGAAATTGCGTAAGTCGTTCGAGGATCATCCGCGTTACGCCGTTGGCATAAATGACTCCCGCTGTTCCGTTTAATAATTTTGAACGGTCGAGGTCGCTGATTGGCTCGATGATGACGATCGTCGTCATTCGTAATTAGCCTAGTTGCCTCGGTTAACCTCCGTTGGGTCTTTGACGTAGACTACGAAGAATTTTGGAAATGGTGGTATTTATTGATTTTTGAAAAAAAAAAAAAAATTACGTCACTGAAGAAATTTTTGTAAATTTCTAACGATCTGCAGGTTACGAGCAATTACTGTGTCTGATGTTTTAATTTAAGTACGATATACGTAGACGGTCGTAATAATTGTAACGACCGAGATGACGTCGTTAAAATTTCGATATCGTCACGATAGCGACATCCATTGTTATGCATATTTTTGAAATTTTTCTCGAATGACCATCCGAGTACGAGAAAAGTAGCCGGTGAAAATTTGTCGATTTCATTAAGGCTCTCGCCGTAAAATGAGAAAGGGATGACGGCCAATAAGGAAGAAGGAGGGTAGCCGGGCGGGGGGGCGGTGGGCTTAAGGGTTGCGTAGGAGGTGAAGCTTCATTTCAACACAAAGGCAAACCGAGGAGTGGTAAAATAGGGGTAAGTCCTCATTGTGCCATCACGATATTTCGATGCAAATTTAACGGCTGCCACTGTTGGCAGCCTTGCAGAACGTAAGTTTGTCCGTGCTAGGGGAATTTCACGTAACTTCACCAGACGCCATTTTATACGAGAAAGAGAGAGAGAGAGAGAATGTGTGTGTATGAATCTATAGGGACACCAGTGTAGTTCCTTTTGGTCTATATCACATAGAAACACACAAGCGTACCAACCGACCGGAGGTGTTTGTGAAATTCTCTATAGGGAATTTCCCACTTGACTACCTTGCGTCCCCCTGCAGTCATTTATTCACTAGAATTCGATCGAGCTACACGTCGAACGTCCCATAGGGATTTTCTCGGGATGAATACGGCACTCTTTTGCTCTTCAGAAATCATTTTTATTCCAGGTGTCTAAAGGAGAGAAAAATGACGAAGGGGGGAGGGGGGAGACAAGGGGAGGTGGAAAGACAAAAAAGAGTAAAGAGAAATTCACCAAGATTAATTCGTCGACATTTGTAAACCTCTGATATTTTCTGTACTCACTCGCGACAAGAATATTCGTGGACAGTTAAGTGGTTTCTAGGGTTTTTTTTTTTATTAAAAAAAAAATTTCGCTTTTCAGCCACATACTAATTGGTGTATATCAAGTTTCTGGCGATTATTCAAACGTTATCGTGCTCGATATTCAATTGGTACTGCGTACTGAATATTGTATAGGGATATTTATTTCTATCCTATGTTTCTTTCTCCTTCTCCTTCCGCCGTACGACACTTATACCCTTGAGAATCATGTAAATTAATTTATCTGCGGTTGGCTACGCTAAACACGATTTGCATATAAACATTTTAACCATAAATCCAATTGGTAGGCATGACGCGGGGACAAAATTTATGGAAACTATATTTTTCTATGGTTGGTATAACCCATTCCCGCGTTCCCTAGAGTATCGAGACCTGTCGAGTTTATGGGTTTCTCTCGCGTCTAGTAACATTTCGATTCTTATGTATTCCCTAGGAAATATATTCTCCCTGCTCCTAGCCGCACGTCCTTATATATAAAAGGATATACGTTCTGGTGATACGGTTCTCGTCGTTGTTTATTCTCAGGAAATCTAGTGTATTTTCACGTGCCATTTACTCCCTAGACTACGAAAGTTCACTTGGTCTAGTTACTTATTCCATTTGGCACAATTCGATATTCCGTGGGGCCAAAACTATCCGTTCGTAACGTTTTCATCCCCTATTAAAATTTACGTCACGCGGTATCAGAGTGAAATTTCTTTCTTTTTTTTTTTTTTTTAAAGAAAATGACCAACTCTCTCTGCTACAAATTTTTATGTTTTTTTTTTCTTGGATTTACGAAACTTTTTTTTTGAATTTATTTTATCGCACACGTCAGAGACTGATCGCGGTTTTTTTTTCTCCCTCTATCGTTATCAAGCAATGACTACTAGGTGTCAGTATCCGTATACTTGCCGTATTATTCGATCGTCTCGAATTTAATTTATAATTAAATTCACGGAATATTTCCAGTTCTCTCAGACCAAGATTACATTTCTAACCCCTCCCTCCCTCCCCCTATTGGCGTAGGAAATTGCAAAGATTTCGAGGATTTGCCGGTAAGGCTTTTCCATCAACGAACTAACTGCTTTCCTCGAACTTTGTTGCCAATGGAAAATTCAAAGTATTAGAATAATCCAATAAATTATAAGGCGGTACACAATAGGTCATATTTATTTATAACCGTTACTCTTCGCCAAAGTCGGCGCAACGGATATTTTTGGAAAGTCGAGGTGGAGGAAAAAAAAAATAAAAGAAAAAGAAAATTTTTAAATCGTCCGTCAAACTTTTCCATTAAAATTTTTTTTTCGTGACTCGTTGCTTTTCATTTTAAATATATCCGACTACCTGTAACAAACGGAAATTCTGTTAAGATAACAATCGACAATGTCTCGTAAAACTTCAAAATTTCACTGGCGAACTCGAGGAAATCAATACCTTGACTGTCTTCACAATTTCTTTTGATTTCTGCTCACTCGTGCGTCCCATTATTAAATCGGAGTTACGCGAAGTTCAAAACAGAAAATTTACGCTTTCATTCCCAAAAATAAAAGATGGGAGGAGGGGGGGGGGGGGCATTACCAAAGGTGCGAAGTTTCAAATTTAATATGTTATCCCAAAAAGTGTCAGAAATTAAAAAAAAAACAAACCAGGATCTCCATTAACCGACAAGTTAAAGCGTAAACTTGATATTTTTTTTTTTTTTCCTTCACTCAGCTCTCATTTTTCTTCTTTTCCTTCTTTCTCCTCGTTCGTCCCGAAACGAATTGTCGATTTAGTAAAGCGCGGAAAAGCCGCGAAACTGTATCGCGTCTAATAGCATCGGCAGACGATTCGGTCAATATCGCACGGAAATGCCGAGATGCGACATACAGGGTAGCAAGAAAGAGAAAAGAGAAAGAGAGAAAAATCACGAAACAGATAAAGGAAGAAAGTCGAGAGTCAAATAAAAAAAAAATTTCCCATTTCTCTTCCTGACTGAATGACGAACTTTTTTACCCCCACCTTCCCCCAGTCGAATGGTCTCCCTAGGCAACCGTCACATTTTCCAGATTTTCTCTGGTTTATACGTGTATTTTCTAAGGGTGGAATTTACCCCCCCTCAACCCCCCTCAAAAAAGAGTAAACGACCATGACGGCTGGTAGGGAGTTACAAATTACAAAAGTGCACCATACCAAAGCATAGCAGATATAGCGGTATTGTTTTTTTGTCTTTTTGACTTTTTTCACCCTAAAACAGAATCAAGGTGCGTATTTCGACTGTTACGTAACTCGGGGGATGTGAAAATTTTGAAAAAAAAAAAAAAAATTTATCCAGCTCGCCGCGAAGGTGCCGATAAAAAAACCGAGAAATTTCAAAAGTCTCAAAGATACGAAGAGTTCGTTTTTATTTCGAGAAGTACCTAAACACGGGTAAAGCAAAAGAGAATTGTGAATTTTCAAAATCTCATTCAAACTTCCTTCCCCGATAAAATATTAACGAAACAAAAAAAATTCTATTCCCGTCGAATCACACGAAGGTAAGTTTATCTTTTCTTTCTTGGTTCATATTTTTTTTTTGTATTCGCGTCTTATTTTTTTTTTCATCTGCAAGAACATCACGTTCCTCAGGTATAACAGTAAATACCAGTATTTCGCGTCGGCGAAGGCTGTACTGGGATACACACGTGCTTATCCCGTTGCGCGAGGAAAAACGTGCGATGAATATTGGAATTTTGGAAAAAAAAATCTCGCACACAATAATCGGCCATTTTTCTCGGATTTCCTGAAAAAAAATGTACCCCTAGCGCCAAGACGTCGTTCGAGTACGAAAAACGAATTTTTCTGAAAAAAATAAAAAAACCGCTCACATTGCATAATTACCGTTAACCCCTTTATAGCCCCATTAATTAGCTTTCGCAGCACGATAAAATCCCTCCGACCATTCAGACAGTCCATAGATCGAGTAATGGCCAACGAAAAAAAATCTCCGACTTTTTTTTTCAAAATAATAAAAAAAAAAAAAAAAACCGCTCTAATTACGACGTCTGCGGTTAAAGCTGCAGTTGCACGCACATTCCAGACTCGTTTTGTACGTGTGCGCTCGGCCATAAAACATCGAATGCACTTCAGTTCCCTTCCATTTTATTTTGTAACTGTTCTATCGTCCCCTCCCCTCCCCTCCTCCTCCTCCCCCCCGCAACCCTTCCCTCCCTATCCCGCTACATTTTTACACTAGCTGCGAAATCCTCGCCAGGATGCATTTGATGTATCTTCTTTTTTTTTTTCTGGCACCAGGTCATTGACCCCGGCAGACCAGACGAGTTAAAAATGTCGACAAAAAAAAATTCAAAATCCTGATTCAACCAAAATCTCTGACTCCCACGTGGTACATGGAAACCAGACAACACGTGGATGCACATTGCACGTACCGCGTGTCCTTAAGTTTAATTAAGCATGATATATAATTTAAGTAATTTTCCAAAATTTACATCGACAATCACACGTGCCACCCTATATAATCCGTGTAACGTACGATCTCACAGGCAAATTTAATCGAATCAATAAGATCGATGCATTTTAAATGAGACGCGATTTCCGAACTCAAGTGGTATTAGACAATTTATTTAACCTATATGGTTTACGGGTTACCACCACAAGAAACGTCAACCTTGCAATCAGGTCCAAAGAGACTGTCAATGGTTTCCAAAAAAAAAAAAAAAAAAAAAAAATTTTTTCAACTAAAATTACAATGGATCCAGAATCCCATTATTGATCCATAACGCATATCGAAAGAGTGCAAAAAAAATGTTCAATATTAAAAATCCAAATTTCAAAATCCAGGTTTCAAGATCGTTCTCGTAAAATTTGAAAAAGGAAAAAAAAAATAGACAGCAGTCACTTAAGGTCGCCCGAGAAGAAAAACGTTCGGGTGAATCCGAGCTACAGGAAGATAAAAGAGGATACGGATATAGGATATCTGCAGGGGATGAAAAGAGACAGAGAAAAAGAACGAAATTATAAGTGAAGCTGCGTAACCCGAGCAGGGAAAGCCTTTTCTGGACCAATTCCAAGTTTCACCGGATATTACCGAATTTCAATGAAATACTAGCCCCTCCTCCCCCCGGTACCTAAGAAAAGAGAGATCGTACAGAGGGGATCGAAGGTACAAAGAAAAATAAAAAAAAAAGGCCTCGAGAACTTTCGTCGACTCGAAAAAATCGCATATGACGTTTACAATTCCCGAAGGAATTTTTCTTTCGCACGTCAAATAAACTTTTCGTTCCCGAATCGAAGATTCGGCAAAGATCGGGCATCTTCGTGTCCGCGACGTGCAGCACGACGAAGTCCCTCGAATCGTACGACCAACCTTTAGCCCCGATAACGTGGATAAGAATTTAATCAATTAATCACACCGAGCGCCACCTTCGATTGGCTTGGATCATGTGACTTTTGAAAATTTCACACTTCCGGAAACACTGACATCCACTTTAAGCGCCCACCAGTTTATTACGCGTTTCCGGTGGCAACCGTGATCCCACGTTATAGGCAATATAGGGTGGCAATTAATTACGTCAAATATTGAACATGCTGTACCACGCGGTAATACGTGTACTGTATATATATATATAGCGTAACCTGACTTCGATGCCAGACGAGAGTATAATTGATTAATCGATTGATCGATACACGATCTCGTGTATATATTTCGATAAAGGTATCGAAGAGTCTCCTGGGATGATTTTACGACGAACGAATTATAGGAGTGAAAAAATTGAGAATAAAAAAAAAATTTTCTCATCCGCCAATTCATCTTGCTGATCTTTCACGTTCATTTAGACTGTTTACCAACCTGGACCGGAAGCTAGCCACGTGAACCGGAAGTAGGTCTAAACGGCTTGCTACGTGTTACAAAGAGGGGGGGGGGGCGAGCTAGAAGTATTACCAGGAAGTCTATCTTGGAAATGTAGAGATACAGAGAGAGAGAGAGAGAAAGAGAAAGATACAAAGGGTTAAAATAAAGATAATGAAAAAAAAAAAAAGAAAAATTCAAAAAATATATCTTTCCAATGAATTTCTTAATGCTACGAGAGAAACTCTTTGGTAACTTGCCAGATTGATGTATCGAATGCCAAAGTATTCTTTTTCTCCTTACATTTCTCTTCCTGGATTTTCTCTTTTTCTTTAGCTCCCTTCTCACTATCTTTTTCCATCTCTCTCTCTCTCTTTAGTCCCATCAATCTCCTCCCTTATTACTCAGACTGCGGCAGTACGGATATTTTTCAAAAATATGTCCTCTCTCGTAATCCCCCCCCCCCCATCCCTCCTCCCTGGCCAAAGTAACCCAGTATCGAATTGCTTATGATTCGTGGGTTTAAGTCCCGAAGGGTTGGCAACAGTGGAGGAAGCGGTTTGATGGAAACATTTTTAAGTTGTCAGATTGATAAATCGAGTATTGGTTATATTTTTCTCTTACCGCCAATTTTATTTTTACCCCCCCCCCCCTCCCGCCCCCCCGCCCCCTATCGATTCTCATTGAAATTCAAAAAGTTTAAGGCACATTCAACCAGCATCTGTACACTGATATATGGACCGTTTTTTTTTGAAAATGGTAATAGTCCATTGAAAAAAAAATGAGATATGTTATTTATGGTTAATTTAGTGTAAATTTTTTATTTATAACTATTATTTTATTTTGGGAGAAAACGGACTTACTGCACTTTCAAAATAAACGGTCCACGTATGGACCGTTGGTATATGTATTTATTGATTAGAAACCTGCACACGCAGATATGGAACACGTGGGATTAAATATCCAAATGATAATGTGTTACACTATCAAAGGGTGGCGTTATGCTATTAAAAAATTTTGAAAATATTTTTTTTTTTAAAATCATCCCCTACTATCTTCCTCGTTTGTGCTTCGAATGCCATTTTTTCATTTCCTTCGTAAAGGATAAAAAATTTTATAAATTTTCCTGGTAAATTATTTTTTACCCGACTCTCAAAAATCTCTCGAGATAAGACTTCGAAATGGTGATAAGAGGGTGTTCGGACGAGCCTCGATTACATTACGTAACCACCCCTCGTAAAATATATGTATATCCTAAGGACCCGTGAGATATACAGGGCGAGTATAAAAATTGGCACTTTCAAGTTGGTAGAATTGCGATCGATCGAAACGAGCTTATCAGTTATCATTGCCATCATTTTTTTTTTTTTCGCTAAAGCTCCTCGATGTAACGAAGGTCGTTTCGAAGTTCACGGGGTCACGTTTGAAATTCCATCGAATACAGAAAAAAAAACCATAAGCATCATCAACCGTTAAATCCACAAGCTTACCAATCATCAACCATAAAAACCACTATAAAAAAAAACCCGTCAAAATCAAAATTTCGAAAATTAATTTTCACGCAAATCGATATCGCATCAATTTTCAATCAGCAATAAAATCACCTTCTACCGCTTGTACGTTGAACAGTACAAAAGTGAATATCGATTATGCACAAAACGAACTAGAAAATACGTAAATCGAAAAGGAACCGATCTAAAGATCAAAGAAGTAAAATCCCTATAAATACTATACATATATATATATATACATATTTACCAGCGATTTCTAATTAACGCCAGTACAGTCCCCTAAGAAGCTAACCAATAAATGTACCATCACGTACATCCGGTACAGATTGATTAATTGAAATCCAATTTTAAATACTTATACACACATAAATACATATATATAAGATATAATCAAGGCGTGACAGTCCCTGCTAAAAATAATGACCCAGTACATACATACATATATTTCCAATAATTCTACCAATCAGATCGAAGTTATCAAAGATCAGCGCAGAAGCCACAATACAGACAATATTAAACTGTCAACCGGAAGAAACCACTTAAAGGGGGGTGGGGGGGGGGGGGTCAGGCACAAGAAGAGAAACCGGAAGCGAAGCCGAACGTACGAGAAGAAAATTCGCTCTAGCAAACGAAATAAATCAGGACGCCGGACGGTTTCCAGGTAGCAGCATCCTTCCTTATCTCCGGACAAAGGATTACTCTACTTTTATATTCTAGGATAAAGGATTACACACGTTGCCGTTGCAAAGGAATCGCATCGGCAGGACATGTTTGTCCCGTACGTGTACAAGGACGTTTGAGAATGTCACTTCCGTTTCGGTCCACCCTGTATGCCCGGGACGGCGTGACTGGAATTTCTCACGGACTGGATTATCTCGCAGACGCAGCATCCGTAAGGAGCCGTGGAGATTTTTGTGAAAGAAAAAAAATAAAAAAAAAAAGAGTTACGTAAGTCGATATGGATGGGCGGGGGAAGAAAAAAATTTTGAAAATAATAAAAAATCAAATCGATATATCGATTGTATCGATTACGGTAAAGGATAGTATATAATTAATTACTGACCCTGGTCGGAGGGGGGTGGCGGAAGTACTTAATGAGATGGTCTCTGTTCGTGATAATTATTAATGGGTAATCATTAGTAATGGATGATCTGTGTAGATAACGAATGATACGTGAAGGCACGTGTGTGTTTGGCTTATCAGATATATGTATATGTATACTACTGGTACTAATGTCAAAATGTGATAAGGTCTGTGTGTGTGTGTGATAAGAGTAACGTGAAATCCAATATGGGCTCCTTGGTGCTAATTACTGATTGGATGTTTTGTGTCTGACGTTGGAGATGTAGGTACGACAAGGGGGTGATTTTGGGGGGGACCCCTCCCACCCCACCCCCGGGTGGTAAGATCGGAAAAAGAAAATAGAAAAATACGTTTAAGGGTGGAAGTATGTGGGGAGGGGAGGGGTGGGAGACATCGAAAATCCAATTGTCTTTGGAATTAGTCGAGTAATGGCGACATTGGCAATTTTTCGGAAGGGTTGTTTTTACTTTGGCCAATTTTACCGAATGAGGAGAAGCGTTGAGTTTAATGCTCGGTTGAAGAAAAAGTTTATGCGCGAATTTGCTATTATCGTTATAACGGATCGTACGAATTTCTTTTCTCGCGTCGATTTTTACCGGGTTCTTTTGGATTTAATGAGAAAAAAAATTTTTTTTTTTTTCTTTTGGCAATACGTCGACGAAATATCTGTCTTTACTGTGAGAGATTACAGGAGGAAAGAGTTGGTACTGAATAGGGGACGTGTTTGGTAATTGGATTAAAAAAAAAAAAAAAAAAAATAGGGGTATAGGGGTAATTATAATTTTTTTTACTTTTACGTAATTCAAGGTTTTTTTTTTTCGTTATTTAAGAATGGAGGGGGAGGAAGTGGAGTGGGGGTGTCGATAGGGGAGGGGAGGGGAACGCGAATAAGATACAAAAAGAATCGTGACCGATGAATGTACTGAAAGTTCGTGCGAGTTTTCATGAAGGCGAAGAATATCGAGTCAGCGACAAGTGGGAATAATGGATGCGGTTGGATAAGAAGTCGAATGATATTTGTACGCGAAATAGAAAATGATAATAAGTAAGAGAGAGAGAGAGAAAAAAAATTTCCATAAATCCCGTGCAACGGCGGAATTTGATTTTCATAATTTTCTCGTAAAACTCGTCATATGGATTTTCCATATTTCCTCGATGCCGGATTCAAAGGTTTGAAAAACTTTTTTTGCTTTTTTTTTTGAATTCAAAAATTTTAGGTATCTACTTCTTTCTTGACCCACCGATGATCTATTTTTTTTGTTCGCTGTTATCTTGTATGTTACGCAATGACGACAACTTTGCAAAATGTTGTGCGGCGAATACGATAATTGTCGGCTACAAGCAGGAAGTGACGTAGGTCTTTTTGAACGATCGACGATAATTTTGCGCGTTTCGTGCAAGTAAGACGAGTAAAGGTTCGTTTCATTTTTAAAAATAATACACTGCGCTGATAACAATAAAAAGTTTGTCACTTACGCCGCAGCCGGAAATACAGCTGTGCAAATATTTCGAAAACTCACCTGAAACACAAAATCAAAATATAAACTTCGGGCGTGTTTGCGTGTGGCAGTAAATTTTAATGGGACGCGTGATTAAGTTATATCTCGTGTCGTGACAATGTGCGATACGTAAATATATATTTATGTATGGAATTTAAAAAAAAAAAGACAAAAAATTTTACGAGCAACAAAAATATAAAGATAACGACGATAACTTTCGAAATCGCTGGACGAAGAAGAATCCATTCGATGTCCGTCATGCGGAATATCTCGCATGGCGAACGGTGACGAAGAAAACAAAAAAAAAAAGTATATATATAAAATGTCCAAGAAAAGGTAATGGAATTAAAAGAAAAAAGAAAAAAGATAGTATCGAAAAACGACGTGTGTGTAAAAATTACACCAACACCCCACGTTCCACATACGGTTATATGTGGGCAGTAACGACCGAATGCTGAAGTAAGAATGAAAAAAAAAAATTTTGAAAAAAAACGATTTTTTTTAAACGATTCAATAATCCGTCCACTCCGATGCGCCTGAAGAATTCCCTAGATTCTTCAGATACGTTTTTACCATAACAGAAAAAAATTCTCTAGATACACCAAAATATGGTAGGAATATGGAGAAAAATATTTTTACAAAATTTTTTTGCCCCTCATTTCAAAATTCTTTAATAAATCGAAATGCCATCTTAATTTATTCCAAAATCAAAGGACCAACATATACATATAACTTTATATCAGATTATTTCGATCAGACTACTCATCGCACCGATTGCGCATGTCACCGTATGGTAATACATCAATTAGTTCAATATAAATTGATAACGGCACGTGATAAGAAAAACAATAGAAATTTTTTTCTCTTCCATCCTCTTCCAAGTGATAAACTGCGTGGGTATCGAACAAATGGAACACGTGTTACGTCTTTCACTGTCTGCCTACATACGTGTCGATGACGCATGTGCTTCGAGTTACATACGCAACATATACATACGTAATATACAAATACGCACGAAGAAAAAAAAAAAAAGTAATTAACTAGTTTCGCCGGTAACGTCAATGACCATTCGGGTTCTTGTTTCTCTTCTTCTAAGCACAAGGTCGCCTGTTCGTGCATTAATTAGAAGAATCAAGAAGTATCCATAACAGTAGAGATTAGTCACCGTGCGTTCGCAAAGTCATTAAACAATGGTTATCAGGCTGAAAAGAAATAAAGCGCTCGTGTGATTTTTCCAAAATTTATTCACGTCGTACAACGTAACGATTGATATATAATTTTTGAGTTCAGCAAGTACAAATTAGTTTCGTTTTGCGAGAAATAAAAAAAGAATTTTTTTAATACAAAAATTTTTTTTAATACAAACATTTTTTTCTCTTCGAAACGGAGCGAATGTAACTTTTTTTTTTCTCTCTGAAGCCAAGTGCACTCGAGATTCTGTATAGTTTCTTTGAAATAATTTAAGCAAAAAAAAAAAATGTCAAACACTTAAGCAAATTCACGCAAGTGGAGAAAAACTCGACCCTCTTTTTTACCGACGTAACGTATACGTACTCGCGATACAGTCGTTATTTGAACATTACATGAGACGGTAAAGTTACGTACATAACAGTTGAATACGAAGAGGAAAAAAAAAAAAAAAAAAATACAACGGACTCGTGTCGAGATTATCTTTTCAGTACGTCGACTACAGTACGTACAGCGAAAATCTTTTTTTTTCTCACTATTTCGACTTTTTATTTCCCGTTTTTTTTTTTCTTATATTAAAAATACATCTCACGTCGTTCGACGCCATTAAAAAAAAATATTTCCTACTCCATGCTTGGTTACAGAAAAAAGTTCTACGATAACCAAAACACCTACCTAACGCGTCCTCGTACGTATGTACATTATGGTCACCGTGTATATAAACTGATCAAGGAAAACCCATTGAACGAAATGAATTTCTAATATTTCGAAAAAAAAAAAAAATTGAAATATTTCGAATGGGTCCTATGAAACTTGAGAATTTCATAATCGCCATTGGGACTGTATACATATATATATATATATATTTTAGAAAATTTGAGAAATGTCAAAAAAAAATATAAAAATCTATACCTATAAATTTTTGTTCCGATAACAAAAAATGCTCCCTTTTGGCCATTGAATATAAAGGAGTCCAAAATGAAAATAAAAGTTACCGACCGAGTGATATATTACGGTCAGCTGACTGTGTATATATATATATATATATATATATATATATATATTGTCTCTTTGCTCCATTCGCGCTACTCACGTCTTCGTCTTTCGACGTGCAAGGCATAAAGGGGGGAAATCACGGTTGAAGGCATAGAATTTCATAGTGGAAGGCATACGGTAGGCATAATACTTCGCGACCTCGATAACCGAGTCCTTGTAATAAATATCCAATGGGAATATAATTGCCACACGATGAATTACGTATTACGACGGAATGTACTAATTATCCGCGTTATACACCAGGAAGACGCATTACGTTATAAAATTTTTCATTAAGTCGTGTTACACATATAAATACGTTTTACGATAGTTATTATCGCACCTTCGATAAGCACTGAGGACAATTGCGGGAGAGTTTGACCGTGATTGGAAAAAGCTCAAGACACATAAATAATAATAAATATTGATAAAGGCCAATGACCAATGTCACTGAGACGACGGCAGGTTGGCAAAGCGATAAATAATTAATAACAGGAATTACAAATTGCTCGTAAAGATTTAAACGATTTGTGAAATTCAAATCGAAAGAAATTTTCCCGGGCAAAATATCTTTTTTTTTTTTTTTTTTCGTTCTCTCTTTTCCCTTGATCTTCGACTATTCTTTTCTCTGTTCCTCCCACTCTGGAGACTTTCTAGATTATCAGTGAAAATTCCAGAAGAGCGAGGCCTCCTCTCGCCGGCGAGGTCATCGAACGGTATTCCGTAAAGGTACGTTCACAACGGGAGAGCCGTGCACCGATTAGCCTAGTCTTATATCGCGATCGATCGTGAATCTCGAGAATTGAGAACTGTGGATAAGTTTAAGGGGAGAGAGAAAAATTTTTCGTCATTTTTTTTTGGGTATTTTAATCGATCTACAAATTACTTCGAATCGATCGTGTATCGATTATATTGAGATTCGCGAAATCTAAGATCCTGATCCCTGAGAAAGTTTGATAAATTAAGATGGCAAATATGCGATCTTAAAATTTCTTGCGAAGACCGGTTTTTTTTTTTTCGAAATTTCACCAAGGACCATGAATATCAAGTATCGCATGTGAAACGATCGTCGAGCTGAATTACGAGAAACTTCAGAGCGATTAGATTCTTGAACGCGAAGAGCTCGAGCCGAGGTCCATTGTTATCCGCAGATTCCAACGGCTGGTCAATTTGATACATTTTGTGCTTTTATCGTCAATTCGGAAAAAAATTCTACATATCGAACAAGAGATTCGCAGACACGCGATACTTTGCGCGAGCACGTAAAAATTTTTTTTACATCCTTCACTGACGTTAAGTTTGAGTAGTGAAAAAAAGAAACAATGCAAAAATGTATATATATATATATATATATATATATATACACAAATGACTAGTAATTTTTGGAAAATTATGAAAAAAAAAAAATGAACGACAATGTACGATTAAAAGATTTTTTTTGTAAAAATCGACAATCTAATTTCTCGCAAATTAAATTGCCCGTCGCTTTGAAAAACCGTTAAGATCCTTAACGCCAGAGCGTGACGGACGATAAAGTCAAATGATTTCACCGGCGAGTCGTCGATATAAAACGTGGGAGACGTCGTAGTTGCGCGAGAAAAAGAAAAATAACGGTAATTCGACAAGGTCTCAAAATCGTCATAGTTTTCAGCTGGCAAATTGACCGTAGCGCCACTGCGGGGGATACAAAATGTACTAGAAAACGATATACCGGGTGAGAATCCTAACAAGACAAAGGTATGACGAGATTTTGAAATAATTGAAAGAAAAAAAAAACCGCAACGGAATTCTGCAAGCTTTAAAAACTATAGGTACTGGTAAGATTGTATGACTGTAGTTTTTCATAAATTCCCTAGGGTTATATATAGTTATATTCAGAATGGTATACGATTTATTCCCTAGGAGATTGTCATGGCAGCTATATATTTATTCCCTAGGAAATTTCCCAGATCTATATAGTGGGCGTTTAATGGATGACAAAAATAATATAACGGGATACGGCAAGGTCGACACACGTAATGCTCCAACGTGCACTTTCTCTGTAAAAAAACCCAGGGGGAGGGGTGGGAGAGAGAGAGAGAGAGAGAGAGAGAGAGAGAGAGAGAGAGAGAGAGAGAGAGAGAGAAAGAGAGAGACTCAGACCTTCCATCGTTCCAGAACGGGAGTCACTAATTTTTTTTGTCCTAGACTCTGGTGTCCTGAGACATTCCGACAATAGAAAGGATAGTGGATTGTGTACACCGAAAACATATAGATTGGCACGCCTGATATCTGACGATAATTGAGTCAAGGGGGGGGGGGGGGATTTTAAAAAATTCTATCTACGGGAGATAAGAAGGATCGGAGGAAAAAGAAAAGAATGAAATTTTAATACGGCCTAATTAACGAGGCAATTTTTCCAAAGCCCGTAACAGGGTTGCCAACGCAAGCTATAATTTTCGCCCGAACGAGACTTGTCCGGAGGAGAGTCCGGTTTCCATAAATTTCAAGAAATAAGATATGTCGCGGCAGGATCGAGAGATGCGATCCTTTAACGGCGCGCGTTCCACTTTCTTTTTCTCAAGTTTCCATTCTGTCGCGCTTGCCTCTAATTAGTTTTCGAATAAATTCACCGTCCGAGCTTATCGGCTTCTCCATATTTCTCGGAAGGTCCTCGAAGCTCGCGACAAAATATCCGTCTTTTCCAGATTTCCTTATCAGCCGACGTCGCTTCTGACAGCAGATGGAGACGCGATTCCCAAGAATTTTTCCTCGTTCGAAATTATGCCGAAGGTCAAAAAATTTAAATTTGGCAAATGCCAAGAGACTTTTGCGAACGGCTACCTGGGTTGGGCCATTATATAAATAGAGTAGGAGCGTAAAGGCTGCTTAGCAACAAGAGAAAGGAACAATTTCCACTTATTAATAGGAAACACCGTGTATATTTATAGAGCATCCAAACAAGGAAGTAACAAAGTACCAAAAAAAACAAAAATTCCATCAAAAATTCCCACCTCAGTCACAAAAAAAAATTCCAAAAAATAACATTCCTAACCTCAAATTTCACAATCCACTTTTACACGTCCACCCCACGAAAAAAGAACAATGACACTGACAACCTCGCACAATATCAATACAAGGGAATCACGAAAAATACAAGAATTATCGTCCGTCGTCGTCCCTGACCCAGTCAACGTTAAATGCACGCACGACACAAATCGATAAAATAAATCGCGCGACCTCGATTCGTGATAAGAATTATCAATGTACCCCACATGGAACAATACAAGGTATCCCCACCCGAGCACCAGTCAAAACAATAAACAAAAACATTCCAATCGACCTAAAACGCACAGAACAATTTCAATCCATCCTAAATTTCTCAGATCAAACGAAAGGAAGATCCTCCGCAGAGCATCCTCGCTATCGACCTAATCACAAACAAATCATCCGGCCGCAACAACCGGCAATCAAGTAAGGCCAATAAACACTCGCGCGATTCGTAGACGACAATGAGATCGAATTGCGGATCCGCCAAAGGGATATCAGTAGTACCAAACCCACAAAATGGACGTACAATCCCCGAAGCAATAAATCAAGGGTTAAACCTACCGGAATTAGCATGGCCGGCGCCTGCGGCGGCAGAATGAACAGCGTTGCTGGCCGCATTGGCGACCTGTTTCAGGGCTGTTATCACCATCATATTGGTAGCACTGGGTCGGGATCGACTCGTCACTGTTCACGGGTCACTGATCACGCACGGCTGTACAGGGTAAGCACAATCGCGTCGTTAAGGTTGGGTTAGACCTCGGAGTCAGGTATACCAACCGTAAAGACCCAAGTTTGTTTTGACTAGGATCAGGTTAGGATCAGGATTACCGGCAAACAGTCACGAAAGATCCGGACGAAGCACAGCAGACCCGACTCAGACTTGTATTTTACAGTGTCAAGGTTTATAGAGATTGCGATAACGTTTCGTGAGTCTCTGGAGGGAGGGAGAGAGGGGGGCGGGGATGCAATATAGGAAACAGACAGACAGAAATACTGGGGCTATGCAGAACTTTATCGAATTAGATAGAGAGATAGGGAGAGATGAGTATATTTTGAGGTTATGTTAGGTTACGGGATAGAGACTGTTTTAATGACGATCCACGAAGCTGCGATTCACTTTGACGTAGAAGAGCTTTGTGTGTTTAAACTGGGGAAGGGAGGGGGAAGCTGGAAATTTTGGGTCTGATTTTAATTACGTATTAAATTGTCCACCGGATTATTATACGAACTGAAATTATCGTCACGACTCCCCGAGTCACGCTTCAACCTTTCACGAGTCTCTGCCGGGAACGCTGTGCTTTCGCGCTGGACTGTACCTAGTGACTGTACTATAGCGCGAACCGTTTCCGACTATACTGTAGCAAGTGTTAGTACAGCGGGGAATTTTACTATTAGGTAATGGGTAAGAAGACTTTTGAAAATTTCGAAAACGATCGCTGCCAATTATATTAGCGATAAGAAGAGCGAGGAGGCCGAATTTGGCAAAATTGAAAAGGTACAAAAAAAATTAATAAAAAATGGCTGATGCGGATCAACGAGTTAAAATTATTAGTTACGAGTCGTGCAATGATTTTCGTTTTTACGGATTCACGATTGGTACGTCTGGGCTTAAGTACAGGTCGATTCAAAATATATTTTGGTTAAGAGACAATATGCCTTTTTCCACGAGTCCTTGATCTTTGTCCGATGGCAAAAATGGCGAAACTATTGTTGCGATCGGGAAATCCTTTTTCCATGAGTTCGAATCACGAGCGATTCAACGGACTTGCTTGTTTTTCGGAGTTTCAAAACGGTACTGGAGGTTTCAGAAACGATAGACTTTAAAAAAGTTTATTGATCAATGACATAAAGAGGCTATGCAACGCGAAGGACAAGTGACAGTCTATACCATATGCTATATGTATATATATATACATACGTATATATTGACACGTATATATGAATATACATATACACAAGGCTTTAAGTAGTTCAGACGACAAAGGAACCAGACGGCTGTAAACGTCAATTGTAAAACTGCAGAAAAGTGCAGTAGCTGCGTATCGTGGGGTAAGTGTGTCAGCATATGGCAGTTTTAGATAAGCCAAATTGTACTGTTAGAGTCAAAGCTACCGGGTGTACCAAGTGAACGACACTAATCGTAGGACAGTCGGTAAAGAAGAAATAATCCCATAACTTGAAATAACGAAGGACTTTACGAAAAAAAAAAACTTGATACAATAAGTCATTCTGAGCTAAATTAATCGACTAGAGCTCAGTGATAATGATTAATCAGCAAATTGATAAGCCATAAAAAAAATTGGATCAAAGATTATATACGAATAGAGCACATAGAAAGAGAAAACGTACTAGGGAAATAAAACGAAATTCTTACAAGACAGAACAAATTGAATAGAACAAGTGTATACACCTTTATGTACCAACGTGTATAGAAAAAGCCATAAAAATGCATCGTGACAAAGTTCGAAAGGTCATAGGTGCACAGACTGTACGGACAAACAATAAAGTAGATACACCAGCCCCGTATACCTTCCACCATAAAACCTACGTTATAACCTATGCATGTGATATAGAAATTGCGCAAAGTTTCATCACAATGAGTAAAGCATAAGGTAGCCGCGAATTGGATTTTACGGAGAAAGAGAAAATTAAAAAAAAAAAAAATTATTTACAAACGTGACTGATTACAGTGTGGGTTATCGATGGTGATTAGAATAAATATATATACATATATAGAGTGTGTGTGTGTGTGTGCAAAAGTGCATACTAGGTAAATTAATGTGGAATAATCGGCACCGAGTTACGACGTGGAGACGAAAATGTCCAGACATGACAGCCGATTCGGAGAGACTGGCTGACTGGCTGGATGGCTGGCTGGCTGGCTGGCTGGCTGGCTGGTCCCACCAGACGGACCGTGGGTTGGGGCCTACCGACTGTTCTATTCCCCGCCGGCACGGCGTGTTTCTATGTAACGTCGAGGTAGAGCGTGGCGCTTCGAAGTTTCACCGGAGAATCGGCAACGGAATCCAACCGTCTCCGTTTCGCTAGTCGTCTGTTCGCTTCTCTCTCGCACGCACTGGAACTGCCATAGACTCGTCCTTTTTTATCTTGTGAATAGGATATAAGGCTACTAGAGACCGACCTCTTTATTCTCTCTCTCTCTCTCTCTCTCTCTCTCTCTCTCTCTCTCTCCAATGCTTATCGATGCTTCCACTGCGCTCGGTTTACATTGCGAAAGAATCGTCATCGCCGGTTGATGTCCTGGTTGGCTATTTTTTTTTAATTGTCAATTTTCAAAATTTTTACTCAACGACACACGCGATCCCCTACAGTGACCGGGAATTTAAACGTTTTTTTTTTTCTTTTTTTTTTTCGTTTTAACGAATTACACGAAACAGGATTCGATTTTTTTTTCTTTTTTTTTTTTAGAAATCGAGTTAACGAAGGATGATGAAACTTGCAAAATGTTCGCTCGACATACGCCCAGGGAATAGAAGGTCGTCGAGGTGAAAAATGACGAATAAAAGTCAGAATCGAATCCACGAAATGATTTTGCGGAAGGATAATTTTTGCAGGTCCGCCAACCTCGAGATAGCCTAAAAGGAAAATCGTGTTACCAGGAACTGCGCTCTTCTCTTCTAATGGTTATTTCATTTTATTCTTTAACGCATTTCTCTTGCATCTTCAACACGCAGTCACGCAGTCTTATTAATGTTCTAAGGCGGTGAACGCTAATTTTCGATCTCGGCCAGATTCGTTATTAATTGCGAACGCGGGCGTTGCTGACCTTTAACTGTTCTTCTTATTTCTCTTGATTTCTCATTTTTTATCGTCAAATAAACTACTCGCGAACTTCCCCGTAACAGGGGGAGTGGAGCTGACATATATTAAATCCTCTATATATGTAAATTAAGGTGCAAAAAATTTTTTGAACGTTCGCGAAATAAATGCAAGTCAATAAATAAAATTTCCCTACGTTAATTCAAATCGCGTTTTGCCAGTCTGTCTTTCTACCATTGTTTTAACCACTATCTCTCTTATCACCCGAACAATCTTTTTACGCCGATTACGTACAGTCCGCGTAGTCACCTATACCCATACACTTTGACTATAAACATATTCAATTGGACCAGCTTTCAAGTACCCAATTCTCGAAAATTCTCGCAATTTCGTTTACTTGCTCGAAAATTGTTATTCCTTGTAGACGCTCCGATAAGAAGCTTTTACTTTTTCATTTTCCTTCGTGTACCTTTTTTTTTTTCTTTCTTCTTATTACTTTATCTTGCTTGCTTTTTTTTTTCCACGGAATCTCATTTCAATTCGACGAAATTCTCGTCGCTATCGGTTTCCGACTATATTTTATTCCCAGTAAAAATTTCGCTCTCCGATTTTCTCCCGTTTCCACGAAATAATAGTGTTACGGGTACGTTCGATAAGGGGAGTAAAGATAAGGGATGACGCCCTTCGCACTCTTTAGGCGACATATAGTTACAATCCAATGTCTCACAGGGTGGATATTGTAAGTCGACAACACGTATTTTTTTAACCTATAACAATAATAAGTAAACTTCAAGTGGAATGGGTTAAGGGGAATGAGGGATGTTCACGACATGAAAGCTGGGAGTGGGGGTGGATGGCAATTAATTTTTCCAAATTTCTCGAATGTTCCTGCTAATAAGTCTGGAAAGTCTTAATTTTACAAGTACAAGGAAGGGGGATTCCCCCAAAAGACGTAACTTCCGAGGGGACCTTCCACGTAATCTTGGCTGATTTAATTGGACGTTGATGAAGTGTCGAAGACAGAAAGTGGCTCCTCTGGCGGAAAGTGCTGAGACTGCTAGCGATTTTCTTCAGCGTCTCTAACCATCAATCTACCCCCCTTTTACATGTCACACGTCGCACTTTACACGTTCCTCTTATTCAGGGATTCTACATCCCCAGTAATATCCGCTCTATATATATTCTATGTCAGGAGAAGATAGTGAATGTATATATATATATATATATATATATATATATATAGTTTCAGATAGTTCGCAAAAAAAAAATATTTTTCAACTTTTCGATAAAACGCTATTTTTTTTTTTTTTCATCAACGACGATAACTCATACATTTTGATCCTCCTCAAAAAGAGCAGAGTATCTCAGAATTTTTTTTTTTTTATGTTACTATCTTAGCCATTAATCACACCCTATTTTGAACGTGTCACGTGCCACATTACTGCATTCAGTGTATAATATCTGTAGTGTATACTGCGTAGCACGTTTTCGGTATAAAAGAAAAAAAATATATATATACTTTCCAAAATTCTGCAGCGTTAACGAAATTTTCGAAATTTTGAAGTGGACAAATTATTTTTTTCTCGTTCCGTGCAATATTTTTTTTCTTCCATCGTCAATATCAAATGCAATTAAATAGTCGAGCCTGAGCCGCGAATTACGTTTTCGCGTAGCCTCAGTGGGAATTGCACGTCGATCTAGTCTGTCCTGCAAAACCGCAGCCCACAGTAATAACGATATCAGGAATCCTTCGAGATTAATATCGAAGTAAATCGCGAGAGCCATTGAAACGGATGGGAGGCTGTTCCGGGTTTATTTTGAATGGCGGAAATGTCGGAAATTAAAACTAGAAGAGTCGAGGGAGCGAGATGAGGGCGCGAGAGAGAGAGAGAGAGAGAGAGAGAGAGAGAGAGAGAGAGAGAGAGAGAGAGAGAGAGAGAGAGAGAGAGAG
>JASANN010000347.1:201812-257838 GCA_031762395.1 Calameuta pygmaea | reverse complement strand
TCTCTCTCTCTCTCTCTCTCTCTCTCTCTCTCTCTCTCTCTCTCTCTCTCTCTCTCTCTCTCTCTCTCTCTCTCTTAAGAATCACCAAATCCTCTGGTCTTCCTCTTCTTTCTTCTTTTTCTCCTGCACCTTCCGCATTAGCGAGGTTTTCCCAAAAGTTCCACAAACTTTCTATGACGTCAGGTGCCAATCCCAATACCTTTTCTTGTCCCCTTCGACCTTCTTTTCTCTTTCTTATCACTTTTCCTCCTACCTTATCTCTTAACGAGGATTCGGTCAGCTTCTTTAACTGCACTTCGCCTGGGTCCACGTAAAGTCTTACAGCAATTCCACGTTATCATTAGGGAAAATTGACCGACCCCTTATATGACCTTATCACGATCTATCAGTGGGAAACTCATCAGGTCGAGTTCAGTAAAAAAAAAAAAGGTATGATACTAAGAAATCCATCATGGGATCGTCATAAAAAAATATTCCGATGATTAATTTGACACGGGATGAATCATGATAAACGTACAAAATAACCCTGAGATTAACTGCGATGTATTCCGTGAAATTAACGTAGACTGTCAGTACGGTGACATCACGAACGTATTACCATACCAGCTGTAATTGAGGAACCTCCTTTAGAATTAGTCGATTGTCAAAATGCTTTTGACGTCGAGGGCAAATTCAAAATAATATTTAAAAAAATTTGATATCCTTCCTTGCCGAGCTGAAAGCTAATTGTAAAATATTACGTGATAGCGACTCTCGGATCTTATTATTATTTATGGCAGAGGCAAATGCAGTCCGGGTGGTACACGCTGTATCTTTATATAGACAATGTACTGGTGGGCAATACTACATGGCTTTCTAGGTTATATATATATATATATATATATACATATATGTATATTTAATGTACAGAGAGTTTCACAAGAGCTGCCATCGCCATACGAGGCTTTGACTTGGGATCGTTATATATATGTTGATGAAATGTATATATATATATATGTATATATATATATATATATATATGTATATCAGTGCCTATAACGTAGCAAGATGGGGACGTGGTAAAAATATGTGATTTTCATTCGTAAAATTTCATTTGGTGAGTCGAAGTTCGTAAAAAACCAAAAACCATTGAGACGAAGAAAATCGAGAAAAAAATGCACCGATAACGTCAAGCGATTCGGACTGGACCAAAGGCAAACAGATGCAGCTGCATTCGCACGTGAATATAAGCGTAACGATATTCATGAAAAAAAAAAAATGTATAATCTCAAGAGAATACGCGATAGGGTTAACTGGGTAAAAAAAAAATAAAAAATAAGTGAGAACTATCCTCGGAGCTTGCAGCTGCAACGGACTCTCTGTGGATCGTGAAGTCTGTGTATCCGAAAGAGAAATAGAAAGGAGGAGAAGGAGAAGGAGAAGGAGAAGGAGAGAATGAGAGAAGGAGAGACTGGCCGAGTATCAAGTTTTAACGAGCTCCCGAGAGTTTCCGCTATGGACCAGAGATGCAAGGGATGGTTTACGGGCGCAGAAGTAGCTCGTAACGTAACACAGGAACCCTTGAGAGGCACCGACGATGCGCGACCCGTCGCGACGGACGTCGCATGTGCACGTCGACCCGAGCCCAGAGTCCTCAGCCAATAGGAATTAAGGAAGGCAGCTTCCTCGTCAAGACTAAAGACGACGCGCGCGTGCGCGCAGCTGCACATTTTAGGACGGACACGCGTTACCGATACGCAACGCTTACGTAAGCAACATGGCTGATTAAGAATGCCGAAAACGAAGACGTTCGCAGGTGCGACAGGTGCGGAGGGTATGCGTTGATTAGGAATGGATTAATTAGATGAGCGAAGCTGAAATTTGACGAATTGCAGATCGGAAAAATGTTTTGACGGAAATTTATTTTTCAAAAAAAATAAAAAATTCGACCGTAGTCGTACAATTTTATCCGTGAAAATTGTAGGGTTCCGGTTACGCTTCAAAACCCCCCTATTCCCCCTGCTGTTGCAAATTACCTCATCCAAAATTTTAATTTTTCTCATTTGCTATTTTTTCAAATACCTCCTCCCCCCCCCCCCCTTCCCGAGGTTCTCGCTAATTGCCAACCTTCGACCTTCGACGAAGAGCATCACGGCATCTCTTATCTTCTTTTCACCTTCGAAAGTTTCCATTTACTTTTTTATTATAATTTTGCATTAGTCTCACATTTTTCATCCTCCTACCCACCCTACCCCCCCCCCCATCCAACCCCCTATCATTAGGGGGCACATGCATCCACCTGTCAGATCAAAGAATTTATGTTCTTTCAAAGATGTAAAAAAAAAAAAGAAAAAGAAAATGAAAGCCTGGAGGACCTTTTCTTGCTCTCTCTTTACTCTCCCCCCCCCCGCCCCTCCCCCTCTACAAGTCGCAGTTTTTCCTCTTTTATATTTTTCGCCCATCTCAACCCTCTCCCGCTATTTCCTCCGTCATTCAGATTTTCCTTGGGACGCGAAGCAAAGAATTTACCTGGCAGCGACTTCGTATGTATAAAATTCCATTATACAGTTAATGGTCCGACCGAACGACAGCTTTGCGTAAAACATTAGTCGAGTGAAGTTGGTCGTTATTGAAGATTTCTTTATTATCATTGCACAAACTTCACTGGCTACGTATTTTGCCATAATCGTGTCGAGAGGCAGGTACCGTTGCACCAGACGAATGACGTAACCTGCCGTAATAATATTTTTCAGGTAAAATTAATCCTGACGAAAATGTCTTTAATCAAAAAAGATTTTATCGTGGCGAATAAAGGAATAAAAATTGCGAATTATGTGAGTTGGCGAAAAGAAAAAAAAAAAAAAAAAAGAAAAATAAATTCTACGATATAATAACAATCGATAGATCGACAATCGTTTAGTATCGAATTTTAACGTAAAAAATACGAAATTCGATAATGAAAACTGTTGCACTGCCGTCTGACACAGCAGCCTGGCCTGAACCCAAGTGCAACCGCAGCTGCAGCTGCAACTGGGAGATTGTCATTAAATCCGTCTTTTCGCCGTGCACAGTCATTATGGTTAGTAAGTCGAGCGGCAAGAGTCGTAAAGTTTCGGTAAAGTCAGAGCGAATAGGACAAAACTCGACCCGACTAGGGAAAAAAAAACCCAGAGAAGTGAATAAAAAAAGGGGGGGGGGGGGGACAAAAAAAAGATAAAAAGATCGAAGGTAGCGAAAGAGGTTAAAAAGATGAGAGCGATGGTTTCCTGAAGAAAGAAAAGCAGCCTGGACCCGGAGACAGAAGGAACGAAGTCCCGGCAAAAGCTAAAGGCGAGTCCCCAGGGGTGAGATTGGATTTTTGCGAAAAATTGCTGTCGACTAAGGAAAACCCCTCGGGGCGTCGGAATTTTCTATTTTTCTCTCCGTAATATTGTTGGTTTGCATAATGCACGATTTTAGGATAAATTTCTGTACGATGATACCAACCAAAAAAAAAAAATCCCTCCATTCTTTAACATCACTCGTGGTGTCGTATTTTTCGAAAATTCACACCAGGCTCGCAGGTGCGCGTTAACGGCCTTATCAAACCCCCATGAATTTCTAACGACGCAATCACCGCCTCCCTTATCGTTAACAAAATTGACTAGTCAAGCTGTTATGAAGTGAGTCGTTTATCCCGTACGTAGACGATGCGCGCCATTAAAGTTTTAAGGATCGACTTGCTCAAGGCCAAAAAGGGAGGTCAGTATGAAAAATAAATATTCCCGCCAAAAAAAAATCACAATTACGTAACCCGGTAATTTTATTGACCGTCTACAAAAAAAATTTTTTTTTGCCAACCACCAACCCCAATCTCAATCGCAGCATACCTGATACGTGATAGGCGAAAAATGTTCTCCCTAAATATGATAATATTTACCTCTGGCTCATTTTCATCAGTTTTCTTAACGCTACCGACCGAAGCGAGCATACAAAAAAGAAGTATCTCAGGCGCATAATAACCACGAGGTTTGAAGTGCCACTTTCAATTACGTAATTACCATGTCTCATGCTTCGCTCAGCCGTGGCTCCACGTTGGATTAAACGGGCTTCCCTTGTTTCCGCGTTATTACGAAATTTTGGTCAATTTTCACTTTTTACCAGAAAAATTTACCTCGAGCGTCACTCGCGACCTTATGACGTACTGAGTGGGTCAAATTTCCCATAAGGTGCGAGTACGGAAAAAATATATATATATACATATAGTACAAAATAATAATAATAAACCCCCACAAATCCAGGGATGCCAACCCACGAGAGAAAAAAACGGCCACGGGCGTCCCAAGAGAGGGATGCACGTAGTGGGATGATGCTTTATTTTTGTGTTTACAGTGGATTTTCAGAATCTCAGTGTGAATCGCCCGGAAGGCAGTTTGTCGCAGCGACGTGGGCATTGTCTACCGTTGGAATTCTTGTCGCTGGCAGTAGAGCACGTCGCGCATTGCGGCCTCGCCCTAATCTCGAAATAATGACACTTTTCTTTCCCGTATTCGCGTACAGCTCAAAGGAGAAAAAAAAAGAAAAGAAAAAGAAATTGCGAACCTGTCCCGGTAGTTCAGCATACGTTACGTATGGTACAAATTGACCCTTACCTGTATTCAAGATAACCACGCGTGACCTCTGACCCCGCTACGTACATGTATACATACACATATACACAGGTATAGAAAGATGTCGGGATATTCGAGACCATTGAAAATAGAATTCTTTGGTCCATTTGAATTCTTGCATACAAATATATATATATATATATATATATATATATGAAGCTTCCGCCTGGATTAACGAAAGTAAAAGAGCGAAAGGACAAAACTAAAAGAAATTCAATAAAGCCGGGCAATTACGTGGATCCCGAGCGTACCGAGTGTATTTCGCTTTTCTTGGAGGAACAGGTGTGTGCAAAGAGAAGGAAAAAGAAAATAACAATCAGATACGTCCAATGAAAAAAGGGATGTCAATTAAAGCGGAATGATCGAGCGACGAGGATCCACGGAGAAATTGCTCTCGACTCCTTTGTTTGTCTTATTTTTTTTATTATTATTCTCAATTATCATTATTATTATCCACTTTTTTCATCTCGGATTCATCTCCGTTCTTATTCGTCCTCGCGACCCACCTGTCGACATTATTATCACCGACAAATTCGAGGACAATACAGAGATAAGAGCGAAGTCTGGCAAAGGCGAGAAAGTCTGACGGGCGACTAGTGAAAAAGTTGGAAAACCAAAAAAAAAAGAGGTAAATAGCAAAAAAAAAATTCTCTCGAATGCGAAGAGAGCAGACAGTCGATTTTTTGACGTCGCGGAACAAAAGTTCCTTCGACCCGATCCAACTAGGCTGATGAATTCCTGGACCAACCCCCTCCACCCCTGACGAAAGGGCCTAGTGCCCAGGGTGGAGTAGTGGAGTAAAAAAAAAAAAAAAAATCCAAGACCGAGGCGCTATCTCGCGGGAAAAATTGGCGGCTCGACGTCCAAAGGGTCCGAGGCTCGAGAAGAAAATTCTCATCCGGAGCAAAAAGCACGGATTACGGAAATGACTCGTAGGGAGGAATTGCAAACGGGTTGATTCGAGATCAACGGATACGAAGAGGATCGAGGAGCTGAGCTAATCAACTTCCGTCGCTTCCTTAAGAGTTAAGAGGATACTTCGGACTGAAGCAATAAGAGATCGCAAGGACGATCGCTTCCGCTTCCAATTTCTTTGTCGCTCTTACAAAGAGAATTGCAATATCTTTTTAACCAAGAGACGGGGCTTCGCTTACCTTATATATATATATATATATATATTGCATGAAAAATATTATTTATTATTAAAAGTAGTATTTTTTATATACTTTTCACACATATATATATATACATATATATATATATGTATATAACGTCGCCAACCTTCAAAATCATCAGATTACCTAGATTTACATATATTTCGATTGCACCCCGTCCACCCAGCAATTGACCATCGACCATGACGATCCTCAGCTACGTAACTCTTGAGCCACCCGCTATATATCCCAAAAAATAATCACTACTGACTCGCAGGGCCGTTCGAAAATTGTATCCTCCCCGCGTAAACCCCCCTAATAATTTCATATATCCCCTTAATTAACGAAGCACAAAACGTGACGAGGCTCAGCCAACTAAATCAAACCAGGAACCATTTAACAACCAGCTGATAGTTCGAACCAGCCAACCGACTCAAAATTTTAACCATGTAACAAGGGTGCATCAGCCCTATTGTAAATTAAGTTCGTTCAAGCTCCACTTGATCCGCCATTCAAGATCATCGACGTGTGCGTGCATGCATGAACACCAGTGGCTACGAACATACCCATAATAATAATAATAATAATGACAATAGTTGCAAGTAAAAAAGGGGGTAAATTTCAAGAAAAAAAAAAAAGTCAGCATCGATATCATTCGACGATCGGCTGTACGTAAATAAATAAGGGTCGTTTCGATTCCAGGCCTCGTTCGACCTGAGAATTTCGAAAATTCTCAAGGCTTGATTTTCCGTTCAAAGGCCGAATCTCCGACGCCGGCCTAAAATCTTGTTTCGACGTTCCATACCGAGAGCACGGGATCTGATCTGTTTCTAAGGGTTGATTTTAGGGCTGGCGAACGTGTCCAAAATCGAAATACCGAATTGGTATGCGCGATCAGGTTTGCTTTCAAGATTCCCATTCAAATTCTAAGTTAATACACGAGCCCCTCGTTCCGCGTCCATACAGTACCTGTCAGCTAACTGCATTAGCGATATTATAGCGAATGTACTATAGCTTACAGTATAGTATAGTACATCAGTCACCCTATACTGTACTTTCGGGAACTATGGACTCACCACTCAGAAGCCCCGAACCTGTCTGATCGACATGTCCATTAGTGAAAATATGGCAATTCGAAATAGTATCATATGATCCAGCGAAAGGTATAATATTTCGAATATATAAATTTCGACCGCGTTATACACGGTGTACCGTTATTTTACTATCCAATCTCTATGATAATTTATTACGTCATGGAATTTCAATACGCATCACGTATAGAAAGTATCCGAGTGTCGTTTCCAGTACGTTTTTCACATTCAAGATTTTCGCGAACGTGCTTCCCCCCCCCCCCGCCCTCGCCCCCTCCTGCCAAAATCAAATTTCAATACGCGATTCAAATAACAGTCAAAGTGGAAACAGAAAAAAAAAACATTTTTTTTTCTCTGACAAACCAATAAATTTCACGGATATCGTTCCCCCCTTTTCGAAAGTCAATTCGATATTCTACAGGGTGGATAATAATTTTTCGAATGTTCAACCCTCTCGTGCCTGTTTGCGAACGCGACGGGCGATGATATCCAAATGTCGTCTCCACTTTCTGCCCTTCTTTTTTTTTTCGGCCACTTTTCACACCCCTATCATTCATTCGCCTGTAGGTATGCCGGGTCTCTGCAAGGCTAAGGGTACGACGTGGGCGTGGGTCAGGGGTCAGGGGTCAGGGGTGGGTTCGGGAGGAAGCTGATTCTCTTGGAGACGAAACGAGCTGCGAGAAGCGAATATTGCATACATAAATGCATGTCTGCACTTTGCAAGACAATGCAAGAGTCAGCATTGCATTAACCTCCCTCCCCTCTCTCCCTTTCTTACTCACTCCGAGCGCGGCGCTAACAGTTATCAGCCGCAAATTAATTCGTTCCCTTCGCGCCACCCGTTATAGTCACTTATACTTTTTTTTTTTTTTTCAATCCCTCCTCACATACGAGAAGCCACCCCGCGATGAATTTTTCAAAAAAGCAGCTACTCCGTGTTCGAAATATCAAATTTCGAAGCTCAGGGGATGACTAAAGATTTTCTATTTTTTTTTTTTGCGAAAACAGTTTAATTTTGAGAAAAAAAAAATCTTGACTCAAAATTCGGGAAGCTCGCGCTGCACAGTCCAAAGAGAAGTTCGCAAGGGGACTAGGCGAAAGGAGAAAAAAAAAAGAAAAAGAAATTGGAACAACGTCCTTTAAGTTTTACGTGTAAATTAAAGTAAACGGCAAGTCGTTTCGCGCTGTGTCGAAAAGTAAAATTGACCTCTGACCTCCTTAGCACGAAGCAGCGAGTAATTAATGCCGAGTACGGAGCTTTCGGTGTATCCCGTGTTTATTGCATAGAATTTCGTGAAAGGCCAGGAAAGAGTGTATACGCGGGTACCGAGATTAGGAAATATGTTAATGGCCAGGTACATGCAAAGTAAAATGAATCACGAGACAGGTCGATTATAAAGGTGGATACAATCAGTTTTATTAGGTGACAAAAGGTTAAAAACAAAATACGCGATGCATTGGCTCAGAGAGCGTGTTCCCGACTAACTGTTAGCTGCAGCCGCCGCATCACGAAGGAGGGCGCTGCGACGTCCCTGACGGCGTACGTCGAACGGTCCCATGCCGACGGTAGTAACCACGTCTGCTACACACGATCGTCCCGAATCGCCTCACGCGCGACGCTCGATTTCAATCGCGTTTCAACAAAATAACGTTGCGCAGGTGTACCAACCGCGAGGTAGAAAAAAAAATAAAATTAAACATCCCGAGTTGAAAAATTATCACGGCGAGATACGCTTGCGCAGGGGAGGTAGCTGCATGGAAAAAATTTTCAAAAAAAAAAAATTATGACAAGACTTACCGATAGTGGAGCGAGACGGGGGTTGAACCAGGGGGTTGTTGTTGGCCTCGGCGATGACGTTGGTCGGCAGGATAGTCGCTGACGTGACGCTGGCCGCAGCGGAGGTGATCGCGGTGGAGTTGACCGTATTAGCCGTCCCGACGGCGTGCGTCGGACTCGTTGAATTTGCGGAATGCCCCGAATTGAGGGAATTTGCGGTGGTCCAGCAGCTGCACGTGTCACAGCCTTCGGCGGATCTTGCCGATAAGCGACAACAGGCCCAGCGCTTGCCGCTCCAGAGACCAGTGTGATAACGTCCGCTGAGTCCTGGATTTTCGCTGCAGACTGAAATTTAAAAAAATTTTTTTTTTTTTCAAAAATCTTGAAACTTTTCTTTTTTTTTTACTTATTCATTTTAAACTCTTTAGAATCAATCCTGAGTGTCGTTGATATGGAAATTATATTAAAATGCTTTTAATAATTTCAATAGTCGATGATATTCAGGTGTAACGTGCAATTCCTGACTGTTTCAAAAAATAAGTCATATATATATTTTTTCATGTCACAATGATAAGAGTGACGTATGGCACTGATAACGAATCAGCAAAGTACAATAATTTAGATACACCCTGTATACACAGTATCAGCGATTACAGTCAGAAACAGATATAATGCAACTGAGCATTCACCAAAAACCATATCTGCGTCCAGTGACGAAATTCCCTTAAAAAAAAATAAAAAAATTCCAAAAAAAATCTACCCTGCATCCACACCAGAGCACAAAAGTCAAAAAGTCTCGGACGGCCATTCGCTTGCGCATTATCCGTCGAAATTTCGATAGCGCCCGAGAATCGAAGCTAAAAAGTCCAACTTAAATATAGTACACGTAATCGCGCTGCAGCAGAGTCTGCACTTGAGAAGGAGATTTAAAAAAATGCATTTCGATAGGATGCATTTTAGCCCGAGATAAAAAAAAACAAGACTCAGCCGCATCGGTGCATCCCATGCAGTTTGTCACCTTTCGGTGCATCGCTTCATGTTAAAATGCACAAAAAGTGAATTTCCGACCGCTCGCGAAAAATGGGAGAGTGGATGCACCAAAGTGCATACAGAGATTCGTAAAAATTCGTACGAGTGCATCGGAACGTAGACGTGTATCCGGATGGTGCATTGTGCGACGTGACGGTCGGGATGCATAAATGACTTTTTGAATTTCCCGCCAAGACACAGGCCGTACGAGTAAATAGGAACAAACAGACGTCGCGGACGTAGAAGAAGAAAAGATGGACGACGCGGTGTGAAGCGGAGAGAAGGGAGAGTCTGTTTGGACGGTTCGTTGGTTAAATCGCGCAGGCTTAATTACTCGGCTGGATGCAGCTCGCGCTTCGTTAATGGTTAATTAACAAGCCAAACGAAATATCAGGCTGGAAGGCCGCAGTCGGTAAATAGACGGTGAGGCGGGGGGACGTACACGTGGAGTGTGTGGCGACGAGCGTGGAGAATTGAACGATGACGTAGGAGAGAGGTGGGGGTGGGGGGGGGGGGGGCTACACAGTGGATTTGTATTAAAAAAAAAATGGCAGCGAGTATATGAGAGTGTGACGTAGAATATGATAGAATGACGTAATGCAATATACACTGTGCATTGTTGTGCGGTACAGTAGGATAAAGTATAGTGTGTGTGTGTGTATATAATGTATAGGAAGTAGGATCTAGTATACTATAGATCAGTATGTATAGTGCGATGGTATGGAAATAGAGTGGAAGTAGAATATTAGAGGATTCTGGTACGTGGACGGTGAAAATGGCGAAATTCACGGCAAAACGGCACGATGGAAATACAGTGACGTAACGAGGGGGGGGAGTGAAATTGGGTATTATATTGCACTTGTACGCTAGACTCTATGGAGCGTGGAAAAAAAATTAAAGACGGTACAAACGGGTACATAAGATTCCGAATGAGTTTCCCAGTGCAGTTTAGAGCTGGTTCAAAAAATGACGCAATCGCCATATTGGAGAATTTTGAAAAAAAATTCGTACCGTACCTGTTGGGGTACGAACGAAATGAAAAGTGGGTACAAAATATTCTGAATGAGTATTGACTAAAAGGGGGTGAAGCTCTAAAATTTTTATTGAGTCCGGGTAATTAGCGCTTTAAAGTAATTTTTAATTTTGCAACACTTCGATTTTCAACTGTGGCTATTGCGGGTTTATTGACGTTTTTATGCATGGTCGGATACGGGCGACGGTAAAATGAAAATGCAGCCGATTGCTGGTAAAGAAAAAAGAAAACTCTAAGTTTTCTTTTTTCACTCTTCGCTCCTTTCGGTGCTTTCGTTCTTTGTCTTTTCTGCTCTTTGTTTTTCCGGTTTTGCGCCCGTGATGTATGCACGTAGTGGGCCCGGCTGATTTGCGGCTCGGGCCGTCCGTTGTTTCCGGTATTAGTTGGTTTTTTGCACGGAATGCTTCGCCGTTGTTTCTAACGGATCTTTGGAAAACGTGATTTTTCGATTTTTTTGTGCAATTTTTTTTTTTTTTTTTGGGGGAGAAATTATGGAAAAATAGTTTTTTTCGTGCAAGCCGGTCGACACTTTTGTTTGCGATTACTCGAAGTTGCTAAAGGGTGGGGAGGGGAGGGGAAGTCCCTAGGTATAATTTTCGCGTAGAAAAATTCGCGAACCGGAAGTGAACGCGTTATTCGGATTGCGTTTGTCAGAAGAGACGTAAAGGTTGTGCTCGAAACCGGAAATCGCACTGAACGAGGAAACAATCGTCCCTCTTATTTCAGCGTTACGACGACGGCAATAAATTCGCGAATACTTTTGGCGAAGACGTAGGAGCAAAATCGACAAGAACCGGAAGTCGAGATTGCTGAGGCAGCTTCGCCGAGGGCGAGTAAGCATTTCCATTATTTTTTCCTCGCCACTCTCTTCTCTTATGCCCCACGGAATAAAGAAACCTACCGAAAGTGGAGCAGATAAAATGAGAGAAATGGGATTTTTGAAAAAATTCTTTTTTTTTTCGTAACAAAAACTCCCTCCTCGGGTTCCTCGTTAAAATAACAAATTTCGAAAAAAAACAAGAAAAAAATTTCAGACAGTTCGGACATACAAAAGTTTTGCAAAATCACATATACGCGCGACCGGAAGTGACAGGTGGACGTCGGCGAGGCAAAAAAAAATGGTCGAGAAAGAAGAAAAAAAAAAAAAAAGATGGCAAGGACTAGGAGTAAACGTAGAATTGCAAATGGCGAAATCTGAAATGCAGAGGTTGAGGAGGCGAAGGACGAGAAGTTAAAAGAAAGAAAAAGGGTTGAAAAGCTTTGATCACGACCAAAGTGAGGAATTCAAAGCCGGCCTGATTAGACTTCAGTCGGCCATATCTTCTACGTTGTCGCTAATAAAAATGATAAGACAGAGCTGATACCCGTCCAGAAATAATAGCCATTTTCTCCCAGAAACTTAAACTCGTTATCAATCGTAATTTCGCAATGATAATTCCATTCAAATTTACCGCCCTCACAATTTTCCTGAAAACTCTACCTCGGATTGATAACACAATCTCACCCTCTCGTCTACACAGAGAAATCCTCGCGAGATACGCAAGTGGGACGTAGGAAGAGATTAAAAAATCACTCCGGCATCCCGAGAGAGTGAGAGAAAATAATTCGCAAAAAAGAAAAACTTTTTCGCAAATTCTACGCCCCTGCATCCATTTACAAGTCGCGTTTTCAAGCTCGCCGCCATTAAGCAGACGTCGTCGTTACGTCGAATCAATGGGCGAGTGATTAAAGGGAGCTTTTTCGCGAGTTAAAAATTTACCAGAACTTCCAGAGAACTTGCAGGGATTCGCGAGCGAGAGCGAAAATAAGTGCGAGAGAGAGAGAGGGAGGGAGGGGGGAGGGAGAGAGAGAGAGAGAGAGAGAGAGAGAGAGAGAGAGAGAGAGAGAGAGAGAGAGAGAGAGAGAGAGAGAGAGAGAGATCGCATACACTCACAAGTCACGAATACCAATTTTTTTTTTGTCAACCCACAATTTCGACCCAATTTTCAAAAGTATACCTAAATTCATTTTTTTCTTTTTTAATTGACTCCACCACTCAAGACTCTTATCGTGTTTTTGCTCGTTGAAAAATTTACATTTTTTTTTTTGTTGGTTTACCTCATTCACGCAAAAATTCACTCCACGACAGTTTGACTCACAGCCGAGAGCGAAATTAGATTTGACGACTCGCTGAATGGAGCTTCAATTAGTTTTTGCACGAGAAGGTTGAATCAGCTTCAAGGTTGCACAATAAATACGTTATTTTTGCAATATAAAACTCAATAAAATAATACAGACTGTGCCGTATTGTAAGGTCGATAGAAGATAACTCTATACAGCATACATCAATATGCATGCGTATGTGAACGACAAGTCCTCGTAGAGTCGCCCTCGAAGAAATTGAATGACGTGTGAGCAATAGAAAATTTCGCGAGTGCGAATAAATAAAATAAAAATTAATTTTCATACGAGCCCAAAGCAGCGGCGCCTTTTCGAAGCGCTTCATAAGGAGTCGCCTTTCAGTAATTCGAGCTGCGCTTTGAACTTCGTCGTTGAAAAGCTCGAGGATATTTATGACAATTATTAGAAGTTGCATTGGAAGCTAAAAAAAGAAATAAGCAGTGCAAAAGACGCAACCGCACTCCCGGATGCATCGGTGCATTATTTCGCATAAAAAGCGAAACGGCGAAGCTCTGATTATTTAAGTTGCAAAAAAAAAAATCTCAAAGTCGCTGATGACATTCGCGAAAATGGCAACGCGAATTTTCGCGAGGAAACGAAAAATGTGCACGCTTATAAGATTTCGATGAACGCGATACGAGGTTGCGCGAAAAAATTTTTCTTTTTGCACCTGCAAAAAAATTACTATCAGCCTTTTCGCAGTAACTGCAGGTAACGTTTAAACGTCACTAATAGGGCTGCTGTCACTTCGGACGATGCCGGGTAAATTAATGAGCAGTTCCGGAAAAGGATTCGAGGACTTAGGGTAGGGGTTATTTGCACGTCCCACCCCCTCCCACCAACAGATACGATTACACGATTCGCGAATTGTTTGCAACGGGATAGGCTGGGGTAGTTAGCCTGTTAACGGGAATTCAATGTATACAGGCAAACACGTGCGCGATCTGCTATTCGCGAAACTGCACACGTATACGTGTATTCATATATATATATATACACACGAACGTCGACTTCGACACATTAAATATTCGCGAAGTTAACTGGGTCGCGAATAAAAAAAAAAAAAAAAGAATAGGGGAAGGGCCAATGGAGTAAAATAAGTCATATTGTTGAAAGGAGCCACCGACGATATGCATATCTGTGTTTTTACTTGTATAAAAACGTATAGAGGATGTAGTGTAAAATTCGCACGCTTTTCACCTTTTGTACTTTTACGAGGCTTTTACCACATTTGTCTCTTTTTTTTTTTTTTTAACGGTCATACATATTCTTTTATCCGGCTTATTTTAAGCGTCGTGCAAATTGCGAATATCTCCAGCACGAAGATTTTTTGCAGATTAGTACGTTTTTATTTTTCGGACTTTTCTGGTATCGTTATCGAACCACGTGGGAGTTTGAACGATTTGCAAAATATTATTATTATTATTATTCAAACTTACGAGCTCTTATGGCGCGTATCCACTCGGCGCGATCCTGCTCCTTGGCGGCCAGTAAGTAAAGCGTGTATTCCTGGCCAGCTTCACGGTATCCGACTTGAAAAGGATGTCCAGCGGGGATTCCCCCACCGCCACCTCCACCCCCGCCCAACGATTCAGCCCCGGCCACGTCTCCGCCCGCGCCGAGATTCGCAGTTTCCACCACGTGAACGTTCTCGATCGCGATTCGACCGCGTTCCTTGCGTCGCTGAAAAAAAAATGGTTTCAAAATTAATTTATAATTTTTGAAAAAAGTCAAAAAATTTTTTTCAATTTCAAATATCAAAAATTTATTACGATCCGAGTTTACGTGAGGAATGTCAAATTGAAGATGATCCATTTCAAGACACGTATTTCGGTTAGATTTTCATCGTTAGTACGGGAGATCCTGTTAAAACCGATAATCCTGATTATCCTTGCTAATCCAGTGAAGTGCCGAACGTGCATTTTGAAAATTATAAACTATGCCTAACTACTCGAACTATCGTTAATGTAAATAGGGAATGTAATTTTCAAAAAGGCAAAACCCATATTGGACACGAAGTACAGTCCGCATGAAAAATTTTCAAATTTGAATAAATTCAAAGTAGTTGATACTCAAAATATTAAACGACAGTTTCGAAAATTCATTTTTGTTTTTATAGAGCGAGTCTATGGGACCATTAGGATTCGCGACCATAACCATTAGAAAGGATCCTGAGTTTGTTATTAAGAACCAAAAAAAAGTTCAAAAATTATTTTTTTAAAATGAAAAAAAAATTCAAAATATCTTTCGCCTTTTTTTTTTAAATTTCAATTAACCCATGCTGCTAGGAATCAAAATGGAGGAGAGACTCTAAGCCGAGGATAGGTCCTCTAATGATATCGCAAACCGCAGTTTAATTCTTCTTCTATTGTGTACAGGGCTCAAGGTAAAAAAGATAAAAAGAAAAAAGAAAGGTATAAAATTCAAGGATTAGGCACAAACAGGGACAACAGGCACACAAGGACCACGACCGTAAGCGGCTTAAAGCAAAAGTGGATCAAGGAGCTTCTTCGGCGACTTAACCTCCTCTTCTTCACGCTCATACAGCCCCTTTCGATAGCGCCGCTCCTGAACCTAACCTAACCCTAATCCAGCATTCCAGCCTTAAAATTCACATCCGACAAATGTCAGTAAATATGTCGATACAGGTTAAAGCTTCCTGAAGATTCTAGCACTCAAATTTCTTTCTCCCCCTTATCCACGAACTTTTCACGAAAGCACGTAATCTTTTTTTTTTTTTTTCCCCACAAGGGCAATAACCTTTGACGTTTTGCGATAATCGAGAATAAATACTTTGCAAATTCTCCAATAATATTCGCAAAAACGTCAGAGCAATTATTAATATCGAAATAAATTTTTAAAATTTTTTTCAAAATGATCACCCGTTGTATACACACTATATGTGCAGTAACGTATCTATGTTACAAAAATCCATTCGCTTTGATTTTTTTATCGAGAGACATATATATATATATATATATGTACATTTTGACAGAGCAGAGGGTGAAAAAAAATTTATTTAATATCAATCAATATCACTGATTGACATGATATTTTTTTATAAGTATCAATTATTACTCTGCGATACTTCGATTTGCTCTAGCGACAGATATAGCCTAGAGACTCAACTACTTTGGCTATTGTGCGTTTCAAATACTGTAATCGGTTACAGCCTATTGTTGCACAACAATGAGAGGATCATCAAGAAACTTCTCTAGGATAAGGATCGGCTTTTACTGTTCTTTTGTTGCGGGTTTCGCTCACCTCCACGTTGTCGGCCGGAATGAAAAAGCACGCGAAGTACTTTTTCTCTGTTGTACCAATGGATTTTGAGAAGTCGGCAGATCCCACGATGGGAAATTCTATTTCCCTCCAAAGTTTCACTGGGCGATCCCGGAAACGTAGATTGGCTATGGGCGAGTAAGTATGAAAATCCCCGAAGGAAACGCGGCAAAGTTTGAAAATATTTTTTTCAAAGTCTGACGATTCACAAGAAGCACGTGATTATTTAAATTTTCGAATGGCGTCTCGAAAGGTTTTTTTTTTTTTTCTTATTAAAATTCTTAACGAAATTTCTTAAGTTTATACAATTTTTCGAAATTATTTAACAAACTTGTCTTGCCGCTTTGAGAATACGGCGTTTAAAGATTTTTTTTTTTTTAATTTTTTTTTTAAATTAACGTACAGTGCTCGGCCGATTATCCTTGCAGGAATTTTGATAGATTTTTCAAATTTTTCTAATATTCCCTTTTCGACGAGCGATTTTTGATTTTTTTATTTTATCCGTACGGTGCTGAAGTTCACAATGTCTTCGGTGATCGTCGCGAGGAATATTTTAAGACTTTTTGGAATTTTATGTAAAATTGTATAATTCCTTTATTTCCGAATACAATTGACTTTTTATTTTACCCCGACACTGTCGTAGTTCACAAAGTCCTGCACCAAGATAAAAATAAAAATAAATAGTAACAAATGGTTTCTTCGGGCACTATTCAGCGGATACGAGGGAATCGAATCACGATAACAGCATTCAGCCACGAATCCGGAAGTAGGAAACCGAAAACCCCAAACCGGAAAACGAAGACCTCGATTTCAAAGGATTCGGATTTCCTTCGTGAATTGAGCTTTCTCGAAACTTTTCATTTTTTTTAAACCTCTCAAAATCAATGGAATTCTGCCGGCATTACGTGGGGAATCAAAAATTTCAACAACAGTCTGACATAATGAAACAAAGAATAAAAGTTCTGTGGATGTTTCAGAAATTATCAAAATTACCAACAAAAAAAAAAAAAAGGAAAACACGGCATTCCCAAATTTCGCAATTCCTCCCAAAAATAACCAAAGTTAAAAAAAAAGCGTACCATAGCAAAATTTTAACCAAACCATTCACCCCCTGAGATTAATTAAAATACCATAAATCAAAAACCACTTGCAAAATCGACCCTACCCCGAAAAGCCCAAAACAATGAAAAACCGATCTCAGCAATTTAAAATTCGCAAAAGCACCGCATAAATTGCCCCAATCAAACCCTCCACTAGTCACCCCCTATAAATTCCCAGAATATCTTAAGCGCGCAAAAGGAAACGTTCAAATTCCTCTCTAACGAATTAAGAGTAAATTTCGTCCCAAAAAAAAAAAATTCTTACACCGATTATACCCACTCGCCGACTCCCTGCCAAAAAATAAAAATATCCCACGAGATACGAAAGTGACAGGAGCCAAAACAATCGAGCGTGCGTTTGACGTTTTCAGTGTCAAACACGCGTGCATACGTCAACGCGTGTAAACAAAGCCATTGGCGTAGAAAAGTTAACAAGGAAGTACAAAATTAAATCAAGAAATTAAGTGAGCAATTAATATACACACATATATATATATACATATATATCAATATAAACAGAAATATATATACATATATACCCCATATACAGATAAGCAAGCGAACAAGATAGCAAAGTGAGTAAGTGAGCAAAGCAAGCTGCAGAGCGAATCGTCGGCTACAGACTGAAGCTTCGCAGAGAGCTTTCGTCTGGACCAAAGTAAGAAGAAAATAGGCTGGAGTAGTGGGAGAACGATGATGAAATTCACAGCAAGGCGCATGCGCCAAGGATTTTCCTACGCGACTCCAAGAGCACGTGACCACCCCCCCCCCCTTCCCCGAAAATCAGTCCTTCAGCAAACCGCCAGGGTGCTGCAGCCTCTTCGTGGACCAGTAACTAACTGTTTACATATACACATATATTTACACACAAAACCAACTTCCCCCATGAATTAACCAGATATAGACGCCCTATCAATCTCTTATCACGTAGGGACTATAGGCACATCAATTCACCAATGCGAATCTGTCACTCGGCTTGAAATTATCATAATCCTCAAAATAATGGCTGAGCAAAATATTGATCACGGGATTTACGCTCGATATATAATTATAAATTATATCCGATCGATATAGAAATCAATACCTCGAAATTATTGATTTCGCGATAAAGCTGAGATGACTTATCGAGGTGGGAAAAAGCTTCGGTGGGTTTGATTGACGAGCCGATGAAGAATAATTAATTTCGAACGGGCTGCCGTCAGGGCGGGAAATTCAAACGGGTAGTAGGAAAAATTAAGTTTCGAGAAAAAAAAGTTAATATTTAGTTTTAATGATTATATTGCAATTAATAATTATGTACCAACCTCCCCATCTCCGTCGTAGTAAACAAGATGGCGGCGCGTAAGGACGAACCAGCGTTGCTTGTAATTAATCGGTGTGAAGCGTTTCTTATTTTGTGAACGTTTCACCATGAAACCTTGCCGCACGATATCCCCACCACGCGGCTCCACCTTCCCATCCTTCCCGGCCATTTTCATTGAGGCCACCCTGCAATCACAACATTGACAGCATTTAATTATTACGTTACACCGCTCACCGCTGTAGGGACCATTCAACTCCGTCGATAACACTGGGAGAATTTTGTGCTGGCCTGTTATTGTGTTATCGGCAAACACAAAGAGAGGAAGAGACGGCTGCTTGCTAAAAGTAGATAAAGAATGAGGTTTGGCAAAATATAGATATACGTTACGTGCGTGTAATTTGGATGTAAAATTTTTTCCTCGTCTTCTCGTCGTTATCATTTCTTATCTGTGCTATAGTTTATGTGGCTGTTGTTATTGTTATAGAAATTCTAATTTACACGTGACGGAGAACTATTTGTTACTGAAATCAAGAAAGACTTAAGAATCTTCTTCGGTAGAATCGCGATTGTTATGAACGATTTCATTGAAGTTCCGGTTACGCGATTTATTATCGTTATCTTATATATGTCACGGTTGAACAATTTTACTTCAACTTTCCTGCCGATAGAGCTTTTATCGTATCCCTTGAATGCGATTAAGGGAACCGCTAAACCGATTAGGGAGGAAAATTCTTTGGCGAAATTACATTTACGGATGAGATTTATTAGGCTTTGAAAATATTGTTTCCGGGTTCAATTTTTTGGCGCATGCGCATTTGTGTCATTTTGTAGATTCGATTTTTTTTTTTTCATGGGTAATTGGAACATTTTTATTTTTACGTGTTATATGTGATGGGGTGAGTGTATGGTAATTTTTTTGGGACAAAAATTAATTTTGCATCTGCCTAACGATAATTTTTTTTTAATGCATAAGATATTACGTCGAAGTACCGCTTGGTTTATCGTTAACGGGAAGCCCTGTTTGTCCTATTTTTCCTTTCGTATTTCTTTTAATTTTACCATCTCTTGCAAGACTTCGTTCCCTACCTTATCGACGCACGCGATATCTCGCACGGTGCGATACCAGTAGTACAAATTTCCGTACGTTTTCTTATCGCTTGTGACTACACTACCCAGTATGCCAAAAAGAGTGTCCCAGTAGGTAGAGGGGTATTGTTGAAAAACTCCAAATTTGAATATTTTCAAAAAATGGAAAAACATTTTCGAGTCGGTCGGTGCCGACGTACAAAAAATGGTGTGAAATAAGCTGGGTCCAGCACACTTGATTTTTTCAACCGGAACTATTGCATAATTTAGGGCTAATTTTGGACCCCATATTTGATTTTAGGGCTCACCTCCCTAGGGCGTGGATGGTGAATTTTGGTTTTTCAAAAAGGGTGGTCCGATTTAATTGCAACTAGGCGCATTTAATAGCCCTTAAATAGCCCAAAAATATGGTGTATAATAAGTCGAGGTTATCATTACAGGTGAGTAAGAACGAATGTGCTGGACTCAGCTTGGGTCCTAGCTGGGACCATCACACATCCACCCCCCCTAAAGGGGTGAGTCCTAAAATCAAATATGGGGTCAAAATTAGCCCTAAATTATGAAATAATTCCGGTTGAAAAAAATCAAACATCGTGGACCCAGCTTATTTTTGATAAAAAAAATGGCAACGCCAGTAGAATAAAAAAAAATTGTCGAAACTTCACAGAATTCACGAAGTCACTAATTTATGATATTTAAGGATTTTTCGAAATCTTTCGATCAACAAATTATCGTCATAGCACTTGTAAAATAAACTATACCAGTGTATCGGTTTTATGCTGCGAAACATTTTTTTTTCACTTTTTTTAATTGTAATTACGACACTCGATTTTAGAAAAAATTTCGATGGACAAAAAGCATTACTGCCCGGTGCGTCAAAGCGAGAAACTGAATTCCTCTTATCGACTTTCCGTCTTTAATCATCCTGTCGGTAAATAGGAGCAGGATGCACGACCAAGAACACGCGCGAACTTACGTGGCACCGGAAATACCGAGAATCGTTCGATTTTAAACTTTCCTGTATTTTATTTTTTTTCTCCCTGTTCCCTCCTTGCTTTTCAAGCAGAAACGAAATTTACGAGCGTTCCGTTGTCGCACGTAGGAAAAAAACAAGAGTCGCAGTTAAAAAAAAAAAAATAAAGGACATACTATTTGCGATTACGTGGTAAAATAATAGAAACGTATACAGTCACCCGTGTAACATGAAAATCAATAAAGAACTAATAATGAAATTGAAGCGATACAATTTCAAAAAATCTTTCAAAAATTTGTGGCACAAAAACTTACGTGAAAAAATCATTCAAATTGACACGCATATCAATTAAAAAAAAAAATGACAGTTATTCATCTCGATACATAATTCCATTGAATTAACCTTGGGTTCTCGATCTCAATAAATTAATTGAAACTCGTTAAAAGTCTCTTGACAATTAACCAGTAACATCTTTACTCCGAGACAAGAAAAAGACGTGAAATAAAGAGAAAAAGAACAATGTCGTACGATACACTGGCGCAAGCCTTTCATTCCAATCCCATAACGTGTCTTATCCCACTGCGAGACTTTGACGCTAAGGATAACCCGGGACCTGACAAAAGAGAAAGGAAGAGAAAGAAAAAAAAATTCAAGATTAAACATCTTCGAATTAACGTATGTGAGAGAAAAGGGTGCCGAGTGAACACGTACGTATCTACTTACGTACGTAGTCCCATGGAAAATGGTGAAACGTAAAGGTGATAATTTACCATTTCTCTTGTGAACTCCTCTCGAGATATGAGATAAAGTTTTCAAGGTCGCCGAAAAGGATAACAGTGGTAGTGCATGGACGTAGGAGTAGACGAAGCCTCGTCCGACGAAGAGGATGAGAAGATGAAAGAGGATGAAGTAGAGGAGGGAAGACGTGCTTTGGCGTTTACGCGGCCCACCGATAACCCGGCTTTAATTTTGCTACCCGAACAACACTTTGCGTCAATGTTCTATTATGTTAAATGAATTTTTCTTACCATTAACTGTGATTGGTTATCACCACGACGTCGCGACGCCCGTCGAAAACATTGCCGGCGCACAAACAAAAAATTCACGTGGAACGAACGCATACACGCACGGCCAATCTGTCAAACGGAGACGTCGGAAATTCTCGAGATATCAGGAAATGCGCCACGACTCTAGTCAATTGGTCTACCATATATATTGAATGTTTGGGTCGTTCAGTTATTCGACAAATTGATGAATTATATTTTATAGAATTATTATTCGTTTTTTAGATTCCTTAGATTGTTTGCGCACTGTTTCAGGTGGTATTTTGAAAAATGTTTATCACTTTTGAAAAATTTTGAACTCTATTAGAGTAACGTTTGACTAGCTCACTCACCGGAATAATGGCTGAACTCGGCACTATATTCGAGCGTTGTTTTGTTTTGCTTCTTGTGATATTGACCTTTGTTGTGAGGATTAGGAAGTGTTTGTGGTGGAAAGTGGCTAGATTTTGTATTTATATTAAGGTTTTATGGTATTTTCGATATGAAAATGGGATTCTTATGATTTTTTTAGCCCGGGATTTGTGTACTTAGATATTCTAACCTTACCGAATAAGTTTTCATAAGCGAGTTTTTCTTGATTTAAAGTTTGTTTTATACGAGACGCGACTAGTATAAACTGTTATCCCTGATAGTTGGATGAATCTGTGTAAAATAATTATAAATGCTTTGTATTAATGAATTCCTAAATGTACATGAAAAAACATTCCACTTGCAATTTGGGAATTACGTAGCATTCCTAAAAATCAGGATGGTCCAAAAGATAGGTATTTTTATTATTTACTTATTAATAAAAAGAGCTCAAGTGCTTATAGCATGTATCATAATCTTATATATTGTTACGAACAAATGTAACTCCATACGAATCTATATGCGCAATCATCTTTTCAGATGGAAGCTACGATCATCGTCTGTTGCAACCGCAACTGGAGCTTTTAATATTAGGTGGGCAGTCAATTTACAATGTGAATTAGTTATCTATAATAAAGAGAACTGTTTTAGACACCTTCAATTGTTAAACAATGTAATAACCTCAAAATTTTCAGAGTTACATTCCCACTTCAAAAATAATCCAAGAAGTATCGAGTGAGAGACCAAACCACCAGATGGTGCCAAAAGCTACTATATTACTACAGTTAGTCTCCAATGACACAGCGGAGACCAACTTTACCTCAAGAAAACTTACGGTAAAGAAATTTGAATAAACAAAATTAAGATAATAAAATCAATGAACATACAAGTCCAACTTAATAGAATAGTTGAGAACTTTATCATAATAAACCTTAGATAAGTCGTTTCGAAACTCTCTAAATGAAATCTGAATCATATTTGTAATATGTAATATTGCACAATAAAAATTATGCAATACAAATTTTCATTTCAGCATTAGTGTGTAAAATTATCAAGTACATATGTAAACTATATATCTCATACGTCTTTAAATGTTCATAATGTCTTAGGATTTTTCAGTATAAAAGTAAAAGAATTTCAAGGAATCACGTTAATATCCCTGTCCTCAAATTTCTTTTAATAACTCGACCAAATTCAAAAATACACATAGCTGCTTTATCCAGCGATTCGTCTTGACCAAAACCCAACTACAAATTTCACGATAGCTCATAATATTCCAAAGAAAGGAGAAAGCCGTTCCAGGCGTAAATCCAGGATCCTATTAATCATACGGTATTACCATAATAACCCCTCCAAATATCACCAGCAGGATCTCCCTCATTAAACTTAATATACATAATTCCACTCATTTTAGCAGAAACACGAACATTCCAACCGTGCATGCTTATTCAAAATGGCGTTTACACTCGGATAGAGTGCTTCAAACAAAATACCAGTGATATTTGACAATGTGAAGAGTTTCCAACGTGTCACATTACCATTAAATCCTACAAAATCGCGTTCAGACAAATTCCCAAATGACACGTGTAATCTTCGAGAAATTATGTAACACGACTAATCCAGAATTCTCTACCGTGAGAGTGAATTTTTCAAAAGTAAAAGTCAAAATGGATTCTTCGAATCCTGATTGACTCTTCAAAGTATTTTACTGAAAACTCATATGCAACGACATCCAGCATACTAATAACGCCTAACGACTGAAAGATACTTGAATTCAATGACTTCGTCATTGCGCGCAAGAATTCCGCGCGGACCGCAAGATGTCTGGCAGTCGCGCAACATATCAGGAGAACAGAACACAGTAGTTGGTAAGACTTGAGCTAGTAGCTACGACTAGTCCAACAAGATATATATATATATATATATCTACTCAAAACTAATTATCATTAAAAAATACATACCCATATGATATACATGAATTATCACGATTAAGAAAAATATTTTAATGGAAATTAAAAATGAAAATAATCGCATAAATCTATTAAAGTTTGGTATAAATATTTATTTAATAATTTTCAAAATTTGTTTACAATATATTTTCCAAATATAAATTAATGCATTTACTTTTTCTCGATGAAGGCAATGGTGGAAAAAAAAATCAGAAAAATGTAATCTATCCGATTATTGAATAGGCGTAATTAAAATAATATGAAATTATATTCGAAATTAATGTTTCTGTTTTTTAATTTATTCAAAATAATCTTTTTTTCGCACCAAATGGTTCAATGCGTTAAATGTGTGTATGTATATGGGCCAGTACATGTGTGTGTGTGATGTCTTCCGGTGCCTTTAGTCGCCATGACAGTGAATAAAAAATATGAGGTCGTTGACCTTGGGTAAGGACATGGCCGTGTCCCCAGGCCGGGTCACACTCGAGTCTTCCGTTCGTAGGGGAACATGTCTGGTCGTGGCTACATAACCGACGCTGACACGTGGCTGTCCGACCGGCCGCCGGCGCCGTTTTTCGATCGATAACCAAGAGCTTGAATATCAAGGTGGCGTCTTCCACGCGTCCTCTGCACGGAAGTGGCGGGCAAACTGACCGAATCAGGAACCAATGAAAACTCCTCATGCTTTCCTGGTTCTAAGTATTTGTTAAAGGCGGTACAACGCTTTCGAAGACTCCACCCACTGACAAGAGAAAACGGATAATTCTACGTGATTATCTTATCTAACGCGTTATCATACGATTAGGTAAAATGGAAATATTCGATAAAAAATTTTGAAAAAAAATTTTTTTTTGTCCTTTGAATCTTATATCACTTTTATAATTACTCGACACTGTAAGAATCTTACTCAATTCGAATTACTAAAAACGTGAAATTTTTTGGTTTGATTATTTTGAAAAAAAAATTTTACAATGTCAATTGTTATATGCACTTTGGGCGAGGTATATGCGCTGTAGTCGCGTAAGGACTATGCGAAATCGATATTGCGAAAATGCGAATTGGGAAACATGCCAAATCCCATTTATGCCAAGACGGTAACTAACCTTCCTAAACACGAGGTTGAATTGGTAAGGTTAAAGGTACGTCGCATGAGCACGGGTGGCGCTTCTGCGCAGATTCGAGAATTTTCGTTATCTGCGCAAGTCCACTGACGCAATATGACGCGCCGTTTGCGTTTAATTAATGACGAGCTGCTTGCAGTGGTTCTCAAACTAGGAAACATTACACGAAGAATATACGAACGATCCTAAAGAATTGTAACGTCACAGTATCACCTAAAATTATTTAAAAAAAATTTCAAAACGTAGCCTTCCACCCAGCTCTAGTTTGATTTTTAAAAAAATTTTTTTATCATTATCTCTAATGCAGAAAAATATTTTTTTCTGAATTCAACAATTGTCTTGTCGGTTAAATCTCATAATTTTTTTGGTTTTATTTGCACTTTGAACTCTTAATTAATTTTTTTTTATTAACCACTGGTTATTGACCACCCGATTGAGAACCACTGCTCGTCCCAGAACTACGCTTATATCCAAGCCGTCAGATGTTCTCCTGTTCGCTGGCAACTCCGAAGTTGTGCGGGCCAGTTGCCACGAAAACTTGACTGGGTCAAGCTCGACTAGCTCTAATGGATTGGTGTTTGCCTGATAATTCACAAAATGTATTGTCACTTGATTGTCATTCGGCTTTTTTACCACACTGGCATTATTATCATTCGGTTTATTCAGTTTATTCTGTCGCTGTTTTTCCTCTTTCTTCTTCGCCCTCCACCCTTTGACCTCTGCATGATTCACCCTGGTAGTTTCGTGATTTTCTTTCTCTTTTTCTGGGATCACCCAGATATGGATATGACGAAGAAAGCACGTTTTGTAATATATTCAAGGGGGGGGGGGGGGGGGACTCTTTCTTAAGCGTTTCGTGTGTTAGGTTGGCCCCTGTATTTCAATGCGTGTATATAATGGTAACAATGTGGGAATTCTAATAGGGGACTTTCACTTATGGTATTCTCGTGTATTGTTGACACCTTCATTGTGCCTGATGTATTTTGTTAATTGTATTTTTATGGAAAATTTTGTAATTATAAACCAAACAATTAATTTTTTATTTTTTTTATTTTAATATATCAATAATTATATGGAGCTGCCATGTGTTATGGCACTTTTTAAAATTTTCGGGATTTTCTTTCTTTCTGTTATATGCTCGACTGCTACTTTGGATAATTTATTTGTTTTTCTATTTTGTTGATATTTAATATTTTTTTTGTGACCTAATTACAGTTTTGCAATTATTACTAGGAATTGGGATTGTATATATGAAAATACTGTCGAGGCAATATTTGACTTTGTTGTTTAAATTTTTATTTATTTATTTATTCATTTTTATATCTCTCTTGGTATTTGTTGTCTTCGTGGTAACCCGAAATTTTATGTATCGTGAAAAAAAATTCGTAATATTGCGAAATTCGTAAATTCAAATTTGAACTCGTCAGGGTGTCGCGACTTTCCTGATCAAGTCAGATGCGTTAAGAATTTTCCAAAAATGTCGGAAAACTCCGCGAAATAGACAACTCCGTGCAAGATGGCTTCAGCGCGTTGCTGTTCTCCTGCTTCGATATATAAAATTTTTCAGGGAAAAGCCTGAAATTTCCATGGTTTTAGGGAAACGGCGCGTTCCCACGCTACGTAAGCACGTGGCACGATCTTTTCCTTAGTTTTTCGTCTAGAAATTCGCGAATTTTTAAAAAATTTGAATTACATCAATTAAAAATAATCCCCTCCCCGCCATATTGAAACTAATAAATTTATCTATAAATATATATGTATATATAATAAATTACAGAAATATCAATTTTTCTCTATAAATTCAATACGCGAGACTCACAGCTGTTAACACGCGGGAACAAAAAAGCAAAATTATCGAAAATAGCGAAAAAATATATTTTTATTTCAAAAAATAAATAATTATCTCCTAAATTAATAAAATGCCCATAAAATATAGAATCTTCGCATTTCGAGTAAAACGGTCATTATTTTTATAAATTTTCTTAAAACTTTATTCTTCAAGACAATCAAGTAGTACAAATAATTAGTCTTTAAAAAATTAATTTATTTAATTCCCTGTTTTTGTTGTTGTACGATATAATAATAGGTAGGAGACAGGTAGCGACTTTATAATTAAATTTGATAATCCAATTAACGAGCCAATTTCAAAAGTTCCGGTGGACTCTATTGGAATGGAAAAAAAAAAATTAAGCTGCAGCCCTTGTACTTTAAAATCCAATTAAATAATCTAATTAACAATCAAAGCTTATTAACGATCCGTAACTTTTATTCGCTATTGCAATTATAGTTTGAACGGATCACTCTTAAGATACGCAATCAAATTATCTTTTGATTGTGATTGTCAATTTTATAAAAATTCGAAATTATTTTAATTAAAAAATTTTTTTTATATTTTTTTTTTCAAATATACAAACACTAAGGTATTCTCGAAAATTAAAGAATGCGCAAAAGTATAAACAAAGATAAGCGACACGCTCTCTTTTTTTCTCTCTCTCTCTCTCCCTCTTATTTATATACCCCGAGGCTTTTATAAACGAGTTTCTTCGAACGGTCACACTCGACTGGAGTTACCCGCTCGAATTCACTAGGAGATCATAGTCACGACATAGCAGTCCAATCGCGAGAGAGTATAAAGTAATTTCAAGAAAAAAAAAAAAAAAAAAAATCAAAATTATCAATTACCAGTAATTAACATTCTATACAAAAAGATCCTGTAGCATCCATAGAAAGTAACATATGAGAAATCAATTATAATTGAATTAACCAATTTTGAATTTCAATAACGTGCAGCCTTTACTTTTTTGAAAAAATAATTTTTTCGATATTCCCAAAATCACCATTTCCAAAATCACTGCTCGATATATCATTAAAATACATCTAAATTTCTTATTCGAAAAAATCCAAAAATTTTTTTATTTCCAAAAATATATTTTTTTCAACTTTATTTTTCCATTTATATTTTTTTATTTTTCCCAAGGCACTCTTATCTACCAATGAGAATCGATGTCCCGGACCTGACCTTGGTGCTAAAATATACGCACGTGGAGCCTAAGGCTCTATTCTCATACGCCGAAATTTTCTATACGCTTCCTGATTGACGCAATAAGATAACACATGGAGCTTCGCTTCACATAAATTAGAGAAGGTTATCGTCATTGAAACGATGACTCCAAAATGAAATCGTCAGTACTTGTAGACCAGGTGGGAATTTCAGTTTGTACCAACTGGCCAATCATGCTATCCTGTTAACCGAAGAGAGTTTGCGCGTCGCGTGACACCGAGTTGAACTTGCTGCGCCGTGCTCTTTAGATGGTATCATTATTATTATCTTTAAATTTGAAAATGCAATCGACCGTGTTACAAAAATTTTTTTTTTTATCAAATACCAAAATCCCTGATAAACGTCTACCTTACCTACAGGGATTACGTAACGTACGACAAACAGTACTTGGAATCCTAAATCATGCGAAGTATCCATACAGAATTTTTTTTCGTGAGAAGTATAAATATTTTGAAAAATTAAAAAAATTTTTTCAAATATTTTTCTGTGATAAAAAATTTTGATTTTATCGAACTGTACGATGTTACAAATCTATAATTTTTTTTAATGTCAAATATGACGTGTTACGGATCAACGATTTTTTTTTCAAATTTTTTTCTCCCCCCTCAGCACATATAGCTGTTTTGCTTTCTTGGCCGTTCGAAATGGCCGACATCGCCGAGCCCAGGCTCCATGAGGAATAAGGAGCGAAGCAAATACCCGGTTTCTGCGTATGACAAATGCACGTGATTTTTTCTTTCTTTTTCTTTCTTGCTTCCCGTTCAGCTAGAGACGCCAGAGGTAAACGCAAAATGGCGATGAACGAAAGCTCTGGCTGGAGCAGCAGGCCTTCCAATTGGCGAACCGTTCATCAAGGTATCATATTTGCCGAGGAAGTATTTCGCAAATTTGCAGCGACGGGTTTCGCGCGTGCTGGTTGCTGTTTCGCGATCACACACGCTCCCACACGTCTTTTATCTTTCGAATACGTTTCGCTTTCGACGGTGTCCGAATTTAACCTAACCTTGCCTGAAATATAAACTCCGAGAGATATGGAGCTCACTTCCTCGTCAGAGCTCGAACGAGATGGGTCGTGAATTTTTTTTGAAAAATTTTCTGAGACAGTTTTTTTGCGCCGATAGAAATTTGTGCGTGGAATTGAGGCATGGTTAAAAAAAAAAAAAAATTTTGAAATTTTTAATTTAACGTGATACAACTGGGTTATGTGTCAGCTGTGATTTTATGATTTTTTAGGTTGACGAGTTTTAGGACCTTTATTGGCGCACTAAGGCAGTTGTGATAACAGTTTGGACCTTTAAGTCTGTTTTGAGTTTTTTAATTTTAAGTATTATGTAATGATTTTTAATAGGCCACTTTTTTTAACGCTAGAGAATTTAATTCGAAGTTTGGTCTTTTGAATGACGTCTTCGTGTGCTTAGGAATTAGTTCGATAATAGAACTTGCGTCATTCTAAGTGTGTTAAGAAAATTTTTTTTTCCAATTTCTGATACTACGCATTATCACATATTAGATTGATTTTGTGAATTGTAAATGAAAAAAAAAATTGCAAAAATTATTTGACTATTAGTGACTGTTACCAGGGAGAAATAACGTGCATATAAATATTTTGTATTGAATATTGTAGTTTTGAAAAAAGAAAAATGTCAAACTGCAAAAATTACTTAAACTCAAAAATGAAAATTGGGAGAAAAATTTTTTTTTCTATGTTACTCGAACAACCTGAATTCTGATTTTCCTCTGATTCTGCGCGAATTCTTGCGTGCGTTTAAACTCCGATCTAATGCGCAACGGTCCCGAAAGCGTCTCTCGTGTATTAGGAAAGCAGAAATCATCAGCCAAACTGTCCGTTCGTTTTCTTACTCAGACACAGCGGTTCTCATTTTCGCTGTCGGTACAACAATTCCCAAGGACTAAGGGTCTGTTTAAACCAACGGCATAGGGCAACTTTAAAACTGATTTATGACGTCGATTACTCAACGCTTTTTACTCATTGTTCGATTCGTTAAGTATACGTCCTAGGAAATAATAATAAAATTTTATAGAAAATAAAAAAGTTGCAAATTTATTATTAACCTTCAGAACCAGGTTGAGCACCACTGACGGACCCGTCGTCCACTCGAACAGTCTGAGCGACGTGCTCGAGTCTCGTGGAGAACTTGCTAAGCGGAATAACCTGTTGAGCAATTTCAGCTTACTTTGGATCCGGAGCCCAGAAAGTCAAAGATGGCGAGTCGTATTTACAAGCGGGTAAACTTGCCAGAGTAAAATCTAGCCGTAACGATATTGTAAATATAACGACGAAATGACAACCCCTGCAGGTGAAATGTAACAATTGGCAATAAAACAGAGCACGTGTATTCTAGCTATAACAAAATATAATTCTAAAATATGGATTTCCAAAAATTGCTCATTATAATTAATTAACATAAAAATTTTATATCAAATGGATCAACGTTATCTTAACACGTATCTTATCAAAATAAATTTATCTGACTGTTACATTCAAATTTTAAATATATATATATTTTTTTCTTTATAAAGTTTCCAACATCACCGTTTATCTGTTTCGAGTAACGTTGTTCGTCCGCCATCTTTATTTTCCCAGTGGTTCCCATCGTGGTTCCCAGTGGCGCGGAGAAGCTCCTCTGGCGGGCTAGTTGAGCATATTTAAATGTATCTATGGCACGGGACCTATTACTGAATTCGACAGCTATTTAATAAAAACCATCAGGATCACAGAAAACGATGGAAGTAAGTAAACGCGCAAGATAACCTTGAAGTGCGGCGAGATGGTCGGTTGAAGGAAGAGTGGAGGGGGAAAGATTAACCTCCCCTCCCCGACCCTCCTGTTCTCTCGACGCGCAGACGGTACATAATTAGAGAATCATCAGGATAGGCATAAGGTCCAGGAGCTAGGACCAACAGGCTGGTGATAGGAGGAGGGTAGAGGGAGGGGATTGACTTTAAGAAAATTTTTGCCACGGATTAGAGAAGAGTGCCAAAGTTTCCATCAAGTAAAGCAATTTATCAGGAGAACGTGAATGCGTGCTGGTAGTACGCGATAATGTTTTGACTTGGTCTCCAGGGGTTCTCAACTTGGTGGTTGAGGGCAGTTCAAGTATTGTCAGCAGTGGTTCTCTTTTATTCGAATGAGATAAATAATCGGGCGGAGGGGGTAAACGATCAATTGACCGCCATTTTTTGAACGCTGCTGACGGCACTGACTTTTGTTGGGTTTGTACGTGTGGCGACATCTCTTGGACCTTGGATGTATTAGTGTTGAGACGGTTCGAATGGTTTTTGCGAGTGAAAGATCGTTTTTGCACCTATTTTCGCTGTTTTTTTATGAGCGATTCGCGTATATGGGATTTTTAATTTTTTGCAGGTTTTATGATTTTTTTTTTTGGATAATTTACGAACTCGTGCACTTTGATATTTTATTAAAGGCTTAGTTGGGAATGTATGTACTGGGAATTTTGATACTTATCGAGACTTTGAAACTTTTAAGAGGCTTAGAAACTAACGAGGTTCCTTGTATGAATTGAATCTTGTATGAAATATATATATATATATATGTTTATGAATATAAAATAACTTCCGTCTCGACGTCGTAAAATAAATTCCATATTTTTATTTCTTTTTTATACACGGCAAAAATTGTTATAATTTTTCAGAAGACTGGGCTCGGAGAATATACGTAAAGAAAAAGTTGCTTGCTTTTTCAAAATTGAATCGCAAAATTTCAAAGTACTCTACCGCAGACCAGCACGTTACCTTTAATACGAGGAAAGTGAAAGTGGAAGCTTCTGCACATTATTTTCCCATAATCTTTTCTTTTTTTTTTCATTTTTTAAAACCATTTTCTCCAAAACTTTTTCGTTGAGAATTTTACCAATATTAATTTTTCTGATTTAATCGCTATTGTAAAAGTCGGCAAATCTCTCTTTTTTTCTTCTTCATTCTTATCGCGAATCTATGTGTCTCTCTTTTCCTTAGTTGATTTCTCTTATTCTCCATGACACTATCTTTGTCTGCGGATGTGTGGATTTCCCACGGAGGTAGCAGAACTCGAGTATAACGTAAGTGGCTGCGGTATTCGGCCGGTCAGATCGATGAGACGCCGACGTCGCGGCGCCTCGTAGACGCCCAACTCTATACCCACATCATGTAACCATGTTTGGGCCCAATAATCTTTTTGGGATTTTTTTTTCACAGTACATATTAATCCTGCGACACTTACACATACGCAGCATCACTTTTTCATTCTACAGTCGATTCGTGATAACTAACCTGAAATTTTCTCCACCCTCATACACATAATCAGTCTTATAAAAAATTAAAAAAAAAAAAAAATCTTAAACTCATTAACTCAATCTTGAGGAATAAAATCTTATAAAATCTCTCGCCAAAATTGCGCCGAATTGGTAAACTGGAAATAATAGAGAGTGACAATTAATATAGATAACGAAGAAATTCATTATCTCGACAACAGATTGATCTGAATATAATCATCTGATAATAATAACAATTTGACATTAATTATTTCAAAGGTCCCAATCTATCCTGTGATTTAGAAAATATTTTTTGGATTTGTGCATATTATTTTTTTTTCAATTTTTTAATCATACTGTACCAAAATTTCGTCGGCTCAAAATATTTGATAATTTTTTTTTTTTTTTTTTTCCTTTTACTCTAACAACTTTTGTTCCTACCACGAATCACACGGTCATCTTTCTTACTTCTTATCAACTTTAAGCCACCAAGTCATATCCACTCTTCGATCTCTTATCTAATCATCTTTTCATTAACCAGCCAATACTTTTAGCACGAACGTACAAAAATACATTAAAGACTCACGACCTATCGATGAGTCCAATGTGCTTTTCTGTTTCTCATTATTACATAACTATAACGAGTTATATATTTTTTAAATATTCAATCGCACATACCGCCTATACTTACGTAAACTAGTGCACAGAAGTAAGCGATGCAATTTCGCAAGACTTAACCGTGAAATTTATTCGCGCAGAAATCTCATTAGACGGCCTTACTTTTAATTGAAGGAACATTTATTAGTATCGAAGTTGCTGCATGCAATTTCGCACAATCTTACGGACTGGTGTTAAATTGTTATTCGGTTGAAGTAAAAAAAAAAAATTTTTTTTTTCATTTTTCATAATTACGCAAAAAATGGCATTTTTACGTAAAGTCAAAAAAAATTTCACACGTAAATTACGTCGAATAAAGGAGATAGAGTCACAGCCAATCAAGGCGCAGTAATCGCAAAGCAAATTCCGGAGTAATGAGTAATCGGTAAGGGATGGGGCGGCGGAGGGGGGGGGGCTGTCGTGTCCATTTACGCCTCGCCAGACATTCAGGCTCGAGTTCTTAATTAGAATATTAATTACACGCCACACCACTGTTACCTTATTCTATTTTCTTTTTTTCCATTTACTATACTTCACCTCGATTTCTTCTTTTCTCCTCAATTCCATCATCCCTCACGGTCTCTTATCTATTCTTCAATATTTTTCCCGTAGGAATTCGCTATCTATCACAGTGTCTTTTACTATGGGTTATTCATCTTCGAATATTCGAAATGCACCCTCTTAATGGTATAACACAGTGATAGAATCCGTATACTTGCCAGACATGGAAATTTACTGCTGGAAGTGAAAATTCTACAATTTCAGGAATTCACCCTGCGGCTCTTATATATGTATATATATATATAGACCCTTATCCAATACAAGGGTAGTTTACAGTATCCTCTAGAATTTCTTTACACGATACATATCCCTGTAGCACAAAGTAAAATGTACAGTAGCTGCAGTCAGATGTTGACCAGACAGTGAACGTGGGTTTTGAAATTTTTCAATATTTTTGAATCTTATGTAAACAAATAATTTCATCCCTTGCGACTACAATGTACGTCCTGTGAGACGTAAAACTCATCCCTTAGTACAGAAAAAGGAAGCTGCTCCAGTAACACCCTATTGAGTATCAACCCCTTCGAATATAATTGGGACGAGGGTTCGCGTAACTGTTATGATTATTTCGACTGAATTGCTTTTCTAAAGCAGATAAGAAAGGCAGGGGATGAATGTGTTACAGGGATGTTCGTACAAGTGGGTCACGTAAGGAAACACAGTTGATTGTTTCATGGCTTACGTAAGACAGTCGACGAGGGGATGAAGCGTGGATCGAAGAAAGGGTTAAGTTAAACTGAAAAATTCGAAATTACTGGCCGCAATTTATTTTTATTCCTTGGGATTAATTAAGGAAAAAGAAACTACCCCATAGGATTTAGTTTTATTGCGTCAGTTAAACGAATCTGTGAGTCATAGATGTCTCCATAGAAACGGTAGCATCCCCCTCCTAACCATCCCTAAATAACACACGGGATAAAGAAAGCATCAGTAAATTATTAGGGTTGACGCGAATCAACGATTTTTTTATAATGAAAAAAAAAAAAAAAAAAACTAGTAGTCCAGATTTTCCATCACCTGAACCAGAGCTTTGCTATTGACCATAAAGTAGAAATCGCCCCATAGATTCAGAGTGCTACGTCGTTTGACCAATTTCCTGAGTCATACCCACCCCCATGGGTACCCATGACTACACAGAACTACGTGTGTTTACCAGCACTGAGTCTTTATGGCTACATAAGAACACGTATAGACATATATATATATATATAACATAAATGACACCCCTATTTCTCGGTCGGATCTACGCAGGTGCGTAGCCACAAGAAAGGGTGGTTCTCGAATGAGTCGATGTTTTCAGTACGACTAGTACGTAGCCGGTCAATACCAGAGGATCTCGTAAGGGTTGGTTGGTAGGAGTTGGCGCGTGGTGGGGGGTTGAATGACGAAAGGTGGGAGGTCGGTGGGCCGGAAGTACCCTGCTGATCAAAACATCAATCACGTAAAAATGAAAAAAAAAATAAATAAAAAAACCGTAAAACCAATTGGCCGGCGTCATCTTTAGCCCTCCGGCATTCGCGAAAAAGGTCAGAAAATTTTTTTGCCAGGGGCTGGTCGGGAGTCTTCTTAATCACCAGTTGTACCAAAGGGGAATGAAAAGTTCACGATCCCTTCACATTCTAGGGGTGTATTCCTTACCTGTGTCAGACACGCATGTCCCAAGGATCCTGCGCAGGATTCCTCAGGGATCTATAGAAAATGCCTTAGCACCCCCTGGCCATTCCTTTACTACCCCCTCTGCGCTGTTATTTTTTCTATTCATTTCCCAGACTGATTTTTCATCCCCCCCCATGGCTCCTAGGGAAACTAACATGCACTTCGCGTCCGGCTTGTCTGGCACTGGGCTCCTTGACCGTTTGGGGGGCGGCGGGGGGTTGTTGGGGGGTTGAAGAAATTTTTTGACATTCTTAAGGACTTCATTTTATAGATAACTAATAGCTCCAAGTATTTTACAGTTTTTTTATGCGTAGCTACCAGCGTCAAATTCCACCCCTTAAGGGACACGAAGATATCAGCGATACAAGTCAAAGGGGTTAGTTGAGTTGGGGGGTGTTTTTTTTCAACCCCACGTTGAAGATTTCTTTATGATATTATTAATTCCTGGCGTCAAGGGTCACGGGGAAACGTTTGAGGTGACGGGTTTTGGCTGAGGGATGTTGGAATGGGGTTGGCACTGCATTGCGCCAATAGGGGATGATTTGGTGAAGTGGTACGTTCTTTTTTTATCCGATCCACTTCTGCACTTTTTTGTCGGTAGGCTCTTTTGGGAATGATGCCACTTCGCCTGGCATTATGCGAGAGGGACTTATCTGTCGAACAACCCTTAGTTATTTTTCCACTCGATTTCACCCTATGGTATGTTTTCCCTTTTTTTTTCTCGTTAATGGAGTCATCCTCACACGACCCTTATCTGTTTCACCCAAATGTACGTCAGTGATAACGTACTTCACCTTTTGGGCACGTTGCGACTTATGCGAGTGATAAAAAAAAAATCATCCCCTAAAACCAAGATACGGAATTTCCTCAACAGGTACTCGAAACTTCGTCTGGGATTGGCAGTCCTGGAATACCTACCTCCCATGTCCATAGGATTTTCTTTGGACCCCCTGAAACATCCTTGGGTTAAAGGAAAAATGTCACCAGACTATATTTATTAGGGAATTTCTCCACGTTCGATTGGCAGTCCCACTTTTATCCCTAGTCCCCGCTGCATCTCACGTACCAATCATTGATATGGTACATCCCGACAAACATTATTATTATCATTATTAAATTCTCATGGATTTCAACCCCCAATACAATACTCACCCCATTAAAAAAAAAAAAAAGTCATCTCAATCCAATATTCTCAACAATTTTTTTTACGTTCTTCACATCCAACTCTCTTATCGTCCATTAGTCTCGAGGGGTGTTTGAAAATTCAAAACTACCCTTGTAATAAATTAATAAAAATAATATTCACCCACAATAATTATTATTATTCATATTGACACATATTAAAAATTCTATATCGAATGTAGGTAAATTCGATCCAAAAGGTGATTCGATTCGAAATTTTTTCTTCTTTCAAGCTACCAAATAGTAATAGCCTGTTCAATCCTATGCATTATGCAATTCCCAGTACAGCCTTCGCTATAAGCTAATCTAGGGTGGTTTCGAGCAACTATGAAAAATCCCTATAAATACACTTCTAAGGATAAAGGTAATAGCGTTGCGATGTGTATTTGGTCCAGGTAAGAGATACATGTAGACCGGGAGACGATACCCCCTTAGTCCAAGGGGTTAAAGCTAGGAGGACTAGGGTGGTAGAGACTGCGAGCGTAGTGGGGGAATCCCAGGATTTGATCCAATGGGAGCTGCGCAATCGGAGTGGTGGGATTGGCTGAGAGTATGGCGAGTGAGGTGGTGGGGGAATTCTGCGTGAAAGCAATCCGAGCGAGCCGTGGTGACTGTCAGACGGCCGGCAGCCCGCGAAGCGAGCTGCTGTCGACGCTTTGGCAAAAGTATTTTGAAAAAAGAGAAGAAATATTATACACACACACACATATATATATATACAAAAATATAATATCGAAAAGCAAGAGAAAGGTAAAAAACGAAGGATAAAGAAAGTTTTTGAAAATACTCGAAAAGGGGATAAACCAAGTCGCTCGTTCTGTCACATTCATTACTTATCCTCGATTTCGGCGAGGAGTACGGTTATTTCTTTGGGGGGGAGGGGAAGAACGGGGGGTGGTGGTGCCCCTTTTTCGTTTTGACTACGTTCGTACCAAAGTCTGATAATCGGAAGGAGATTACAAGGAAAAGGACGGGAGAGTGAAGGAGGCCCTGTGGGCTCTCTAAAATTCTTTCTCGTACCCTCTCACTCTTTTTTTCCTTCGCGTTTACCTCGATTCGAGAATTTCGGTTGCCAATTCGTTTCTCATACGGCCTGAGGACAAATACACGGGATACGCTGGAAAGCGCGACGAGATAAGGTGAGTCATTTTATCGTGACACAATATAAGTAATTTTTAACGTTACTTAACATTCCTGTGACTTTTAATTCTGTGTCGATGAATTGAAAAATTTTTGAATTTTTTTCTCCAATTTTCGGGATTTTGAAAATTGTTAAATAGACGACTTTTTTTTAGTTTTTTTTTTCCTATTTTCAAGTATCTTTTAATCGCTCGATAATTCTTCGTGTGATTTATCAAATCATTGCACCGATCTTTCGACATCCTACTTTCGTTGATCCTTTCGATCTTGACCGACTTACGACAGTGATCCTTTGCCATTAAGATTTCGAGTTGATGATCTTAAATTGTTTGTCGAGCGATTAATTTTTTGATATATATTTTTAAAAAATTTTTTATCTCAAAGTATACATTTGACATTTCGTCACCTTTTTTTTGGTGATTTTTCAAAAAGTTTTCATACCCTAGATCGTGATCTTTGAAATGATTAAGGTCGCACTAGTAAAATGATTTATAGAAATGTCCTTTTTTTTCATTCTCTTAGCTACCTTTTATCGACTTCAACACGGTTAAGTTTGGGAGGGGTGGTTACTAGGGGATTTTACTGCAGTGACATGTTAGGAGGAGGGGGAGGGGGGGGGAGATCGAAAATTTTACTTTGTAAACTTCTCTCGCGTATCATTCGAATTCCAGGAGTCAGTCGGAAAATACAGATCGATATCACGTTTAACTTGGCGATTGATAAATTTATCATTGATGAAAAAAAAAACATGTCAGTGTCACTAAAAATTTGAATTCAATTTGAAAATCGACCAATCATTCAATCTCGCGCTACAGGCTGACTAGAAAAATTTACCAAACTCAAAATTGATATTTTAAAGCGATTTTTTTACTTCACTCACGAGCTTCGTCTTTTTGGATCAATGATCTATATACCGGCAGAATCCTGCGCAATGGCTACGTCTTCCTCGAGAAAACGATCGGATAAATCCTGCGCAATAGGGTGCTCCTGGTACTTCTTCCCGGAACGAGCTCAGTCATAGGGGAAATTTGATGAAAATCTTACTAGACAAAAAAAAAACTAGACATAGCAAACGGGGAGAAAATATTGGAAAACTGCGAGCGAGTAATATTTAAAATAAAATGTTGAATTTTGAAAAATTTCAAAAGCTCATCCTTCGATTGTCTTTCAATTTGACGTGACAATAGTCTCTGTTTTTTTTTTCTAAATTTCCATTTTTGTTCAGTTCCTAGGGATATTTAAGAAACTTTTATACATAAGCATTAAAAAAAAATATTACTAGCAATCGGTAGATTTTAAATTTTATTCAAAAATGGCTTTTTGAAATAAACTAAAAATTTCTTCGATCATTCGTAGCTGCTAATCCGAGCCCCGATAATCAATTAATTTCCCTAATCAATGGCACACGAGAAAATCAGTATTATTACTGTGACGTAATTCCCTCAAGACCAGTGAAACTATTAGAAAACAATAATAATGAAACATCATAAAAATTTTTACTATCAAATCGCTATCTGACCTACAGTAACAAGTAAAGCTTCACGGTTACCAGCCGCTTATCGCATGTGACTATTACGTTTATAACGACGTGAAGTTGCAGAGTATGAAAAAAGAATATTCTAACATCCCAAGTAATCATCATAATTATAAATCGTATCCCTGTAGTTAACAACTAAAAAATAAAATCCCTACGACAGATATAAATAAATCAAAAAATCCATACTTGAATATAATCGTTAAAATTCAAAAATTCGAACATAACCTTATAAACGTAACTAGGGACATTCTTATCTGGCATGAACGTAGCAATGCATTATCTATCACGTTGGCAATGAATCACATGGCTATCGAGGGATCGAATGTTTCATTAAAGGAAATTTATTTGGCACAGCGATTACACGCCCTGGTAACAGAGTCAGTTTTCTATACTAAATTTTCTCAATGACGAACAACTTCAGACCGAATCCATCCGCTGCAAACTTCAAACGATCCCACCGCATCGTGATAAAATTATCGAAAGAATTTCACACGATAATAATTGTTTTAAATAACCTAACCTCAAAAAGCTACTAAAAAATTTCTATACTAATGACTACTAATTAATCGTATACTTCTCTAAGATATATATATATATATATATATATATATATATATATATATATATATGCTTTTATGGAGTTTGCGGACAGATACGTGAGAGAAGATAAATAAATTTTTATCCGATAACCGTAGAACAGAATCGATCGCTCGCGGTCGAGAATATCGAATTTCCTGACGGTCGATATGAAAAATGTCCGATGAACGAACCGCGAGAGACATACGACTCTTGACATTTTAATTAGTCTTTTAATGCGGCTTTTTTTTTAATCTGCCAATCAGGAGATGAAAAAAATTTTGAATTTTTTTTTTCAATCTTCAACATTTTGTATCGAATGTGTTTAAAATATGTTTGCTTGATTTTATTTTCCAGGTATGAGTACGATGGATCCTGCGGGGGACGGGGGAGGGGGAGTCCCTGGCAACACAGAGCAACACTCTACGGCCATGACCAACTCCATTAATCAGCAACAGCAGCATCCACCTCCCTCACCGCTAAGCGGATGTTACCTTCTCGTGGTACTTCCGGAACCTCACACAGCACAACACAAGGATCTGATCCTTAATCGACTGGCAAAGGGTTAGTGCTCTGCTGTTAATAGTAGAATTAGCATTGGAATCTAATGGATTTAATATAGGGGATGATTGCGTTCGGGCCAATGAATTGAAATAGGTTAGGATTCTAGGGAATATCCCTAGACGCCCAAAACAACGAATCACTACTGAAACAACTGAGTGTTATTTTTTTTCGTGTTGGCGAGATCGAAGTTTTTACGTTTAACGGGCATGGGACTACCAACCGAATCTAGTAACCTGCCAAGCAGGCCGGCCAACCTGAAGATCAAAATTCTTACGTCCTAGGGATTTTTTGTCTCCTTCCTCGGCACAAACGTCAATGCAGTCCGCGGGATGTCATTTTCTTATAAATTTCATTAGTACGGTTGGCACCACTGAATATCCCTAGCTGCGAATTTCTCGTCTCGTCTCATTGCCTCTTACGAACAAACGTTAAACCTCCGCGCTAAGGATAATTTCTTAGTCATCCTGCGAATTCTTGCCAATTTTGCCGTCTCCACGTGGGACGGCTATATTCCGACCGGAAGTGACTACGTCACCGGATCGCAACGTAAAATGAAAACTGGCCAGAGCGTGTCGACCTGTCGTTCGATGCCTTCCGCAATGCGCCATTGTCGATTCGACCAGCAACGACGACTCTTCGCTACCCTTAAGACGCTTTCGTCCTGTTTCCATCGAGCGCGTCTACGCCAATGCCGGCGAACCTAGGGACTTTCACTCGATTTCGAACTTTTCCCGAGAAACTTTTTCCACGGTGAAAATTTAATTTTCCGACACTGATGGATCTTATCCCTCAGCTACGCGATCCTCAATTTTCCTTCGAATCTCGACGTGACTCGGTTCCTTTTCTTTTTCGTACAAAAAAAAAAACCAAAATCAATATTTTCTTATCTGCGTCACCTTATTTTACCCTGAAGAATGTGTGCTATTTTTTCTCTTTGTAACATGATACCGGCAATATATCCTACCAACCCCCTATTATCCCTAGCACAACATTTACCCTTATTTATAGATCCCCATTAAATGCTTTAAGAGGCAACCACAAACTTGTTATCAAGAAATCCAAAAATAATATATCACTTGCTATTTATATTTGGCAATTAACAAGTTTCCAATTAATTCTCCTTTTTTTTTTCCTCGTCATTTCGTAATTCCTCGTCGATTTACTTCCGAGCCAAAAAATTCATCGTCCAAGAGTTTCCGGTTTTGATCTCGTTTTCGCAAAAGCCCCTCGGCTCTCGCGTCCGCTGCGTGTAAATTTAGCGAGTGGTGGTTGGTACCCGTGGAATGGTTGGTTCCCCTCTTTCCCCCTTCGCCCCTTCGAACCTCCCCTCTCGCCCTCCTGCGCAAAGACTATGAAATAAAAGACTAGATGCGTATCTGCCTGCCAGTGTGTACGTCCCTGTCACTGTACGCGTGAAATTGACATATATATATATATATATGCACACACACAAACTGTAAATATTTACACGCATGTGCGTAATCTTGCGTATGAGTTCAGGCCTTAAATGCCTGTTTGTATTTATAGAGTCTGTCAGGCTCTTCGTGGAAGCCCCTTTCCTTTTCCTTAAAGATACGCCCCTGTTCCCTCTTTCTCTATACACTCGGTGTCTCTTCGCGATTATTTCTCTCTCGCTCTCTCCTCCAGCATGTATCGTTCCTTGGCAGGACGGTTTTGTCGCGAAAGGAATTCAAGGGGGAATAAATCGACTTGGCGTTTGGACCCTGAGGTCGTTTGCCACAACTGAAATAATTCACGGGTTTAAATAAAAAAAAAAATTTTCTGTCAAATTTGGCGCTTGAAAAAAAAAAAATTATTTTTTTTCTACATACTGTACGATAAAATAAGAATATGATATCCGACGTTCAACCTGGATATTGGCATTTGAATTTCTGCAATGGCCTCGAGTCTGTATGGTATAGGATTTATATAAATGACGTGATCATCAGCAGTATTGCAAATTGGAGCGGCATTGTACCTGATAGGGGCGGGGGGTTGGGGGGGGGGGTTGATCGTTGTTTGTTATCGTGCAAAGTGCAATGCTCCGTGTTGCATAACTCTGATTATTACAAATCGCACGAACCGATGCACTGTGGTGGTTTTTGAATTTCCAGCCGGCAGCTCCGTCTGACGGGAGAATTCGGAACTAACGAATTCATGATTACACGTCGCAGTCACTTTGTGAAGTTTCCAACGTTGGATTTCGGTTCCTTTGCGAGAGGATCTGAGAGAGTTGGTTTTTTTTTTCAGCAAGACTCGAGGTAGATAAAAGTGGATTTCGCTATTGAAATTTTGCAAGAAAATTTTTCTGCTTCACGTAACTTCGTCCTCGTTCGATCGAACCGACAAAGGCGGCCGATATGAATTTCTTCCGAGAGTCATATGCGAGTGGAATATCCGATAATGTCTTTCCTAGGTCATCGCGAAGACATCGGATGGACTTATAGAGTCGATATATCGATTTGCAAAAAATTTTAATGCCGGCTGTGTATAAAAGCGAAGCGCGCGAATTTCAAATACATCGCGCGACATCTATATATTCGCATATGGCCGACGAGGGCGCCACTGTCGCGCCTCGTAAGAAAAGTACGGCAAAGTGCACGAAAGCTCGCGAAATACCGCGTGTCGATTCTATTTTCGCACATTCCACTCGTGTCTGCGGGTCATCGCCTCGAAATAACGTTTGCGATTCTTGAATTTTTTTTTTTTTTTTTTTTTTCATAGAAACGCGCCACCTCGCTCAAATCCATAAGGGGTGAAATAAACGAATCTCCTATAGTCACTGTAATACCTACGTGTTTCCCTTAATTGGCTATTTACCCAACAAACAGGGGCTCGTGTCATTATCGTTCGTTCAATCTGATTTGATTAAATGATAACAATAGTCGATTTCGCATTGTTTAACGAATTTCCATGACGCTCATAACCCGACGGTCGTCGATGACGCGGATAACTGATACGATTAACAGTAAATTTCATGGCAGGTAATCTCGAGTCCAAAATTGCACAGTGATTGACTATTACCTTTGGTACCCTGACCAGGCTCCTAATCGAATCACAGCTCCTAATCTCATCAAATTTCATTCCGACTAGCCTCGACGTAAAAAAAAAAAAAAAATGTGAACGATAAAATTCGCAAAATCAAAATTCAAATATATAATTAATCCTACAAAACTCGAAACTCTGATTAAACAGCGCGCCTGATTTGACACGTGTACGCAAGTTCAGCGAGGGGTCACGAGGTAAATATGATTTTGAATTCGAAAATAAAAGACACATACGAGCACGTGTGAACATTCGTCCAGAGGAGATACGAATATTATATTTTGAGCGGGGCTGAGCAACCATTAAATTTTTTATTAAAATAAACAGCGTGGAAATTACTGTAATCGTTATCAGTGGGTGGAGCAGGAAACGTTCCTTAGCCAGGACGAACGAAAGGCAATAAGGGCGGCCTGAGAGACGTGTGGGGAACGAATGTAGTATCTAGGTAAACGACTAGGCATATATGCTGACTTGGTAATTATAACTGGAGCAAATGAGTCTGGGGTTGTACTAGGTCGAGGGGGGGTGCAGAGGGCGGACGGTACCCAAGGCGTACACGATCTAGATACTGATTGTCATAGTAGCAGCACAAAGTAGGTGAATGCCAGGCGGAAGTACGAGAGAGACGAGCTGAGTGGCAGGTAGGATCTTGGGTCTAATGCATCTGATGAATCAGGTGTACCAACCTAATGGCGAAGACCTGTAGTCTTTCTTTGGGTTTATGTAAGACTGGAATGGCAAAGATGAGAAGGCAAGAGAGTTGGATCGAGTGAGTGTGTGTGACTTGGAGGAGGATGGAGTTGGGAGAAAGGGAGGGGGAGGGAGAGAGAGGGAGAGAGTAGAGAATCTGTAGCTTAATGCGGCATGCGCAGGTTGGTACCTGGCTACAGGCCACATCCCCGCAGTCCCAGGAACTCCGATCAATAATCCATCTAGTCGCTCGTGGGAAAAGCTGTCGCTAAGCCGAAATAACTATGCCTTCTTTCCCTTAAATTCCGCCCCCCCCCCCCTCGTTCCCTCCTACCCTTTTTTCCCTGGTTTCCTCTTTTTCACCTCATTCCCTTTCACTCCCTTCGATTCTTACGCTCTTCCCCGTCAACTTGATTCTCCTCAATTTGGTCCCGGCTCTTTGCGCCACTTTAGCCACTCTGGTCTTGCTGCCTCACTGAGGTCATCATCGGCTTCCCGAAACACGTTGCTGCATCGTGGTCCTAGTGTGATCGGCAAAAATTTTATTTACGGAATTGACACTCATTGCCAATAGTCGTACAGGATCATTGGACCTGATGAACATCGTCATCAGACCCATCACTGGTAACACCGACTGGTGGAGCCACCAGGCTTAGCAACTAATGCATGACTCATGTGTCCCACCTACGTACCGTTTGCTCTCGGTTATCCTGGGTCAGGTTCACTTGGGCTTGGTTAGAGACTCTGCTTCGGGCTATGTGTGTCGGGTTGGGTTGGACCTTTATTCGACGGCTCCGACGAGGCGGGAAATTCGAATTCGTTCATGACTTCAGGACCCACTTGACGCTTTTTTTGCTGACTTTAAACATTTTTTTCTTTTCTTCATCTTGACTTCCGTGGTCTGATGACTTTTGCAGTGTTGTCGATACTTTTTTTTTTACTCGATGGATCGTAACGGTTACTTGACTTGATTCGAAGAAGCGATTAATGGCGCTACGGATGGTTTTTTATTTTTTTATATTTTCTTTTTTATTACTGACCGTCCGTACTTTTATTAATTATCTGATCTTAATTTTTTTTACCTGTCCTCCTCAATTAGAGCATAATGGACAATGCCTGCTGGCTAAAATTAATTTGGATTTTTTTTTAGCTCCATTAGGAAACATTCAAATCTATCATCGATCCTCGATACTAAAAAATATAGATTACTCGAAAATATTAATCTAGGAGTTCAACGACTCCCGTTTCTATTCGTTTAACCCACTTCGTAAGTAAGTGCCGCAATTATAATTGTCACCCGCTATATAGCTGCCACTCGAATGCAAAAATAACGAAGTACAAAAAGGGGCAAAATGTCGACTGCTTCAAGGAGTGTGTCTGTCCTTACCTGGACGAGCGAAAATACCTCATTGTAACGTGACGCAAAGAAAAATGGTAAATACAAAAATTCTCGGGCCTGGAAAAATGCGAAAAAGCTCTCCCGTAAAGCTTTAGATGGTTTATGTACACGCCTACATAATATATACACGGTTCGCGTCATGTATCCACATACGTATGTAGCTACGTGCTACGGTCTCTATGTACCATGGTTAAAGTAGGTACAGTGTGCGCAGTTCAGACAGAACGTACGTAAAGCAAGTATAAAATGTATATAGAATAAAAAAAAAATAAAAAAATAATTCAAAAGATTCATTTTACAGACCTGACTGAGGAACAAGTAGTATTTCAATATATAAGCCATGTATATTATATAGAGCAGGGTATATACAGTAAATGATTAATGCAAGAATATATATATATATATATATGGAATAAATGGGACATTCGTAAAACTGCTTTAAAATATATTTTTGATATGCGATATATATAGGATATATTGAAGTCTGATTAAAATATATACAGTAGATTTGATATAAGCTCTGTACTGTATGTATTGCCGTGTATGAAGATGAATATAGTGTCGCGAACTCGTCTATACTGTATGAAGAGGAGTATATATTTAGGTGTATATATGCATATAGGTACATAGGTGCAATATAGGAAGACATACTTGTCCGCATGAATCATGATTGAGGACACGAGGGGCGGTGAGAAAGTCATTGTTACACGATGCCATAATTCAGGTTTGATTTCTGGGAATCGCTTTTATTCGATAATACACGGATGGACGGAATTAATAAAAAATGATTGATTTTGATCGATAACGGATAAAAAATTGTTGGAATTTATAATAGGTGTACAGACAAAAATTGAGCTTATAAATCTTCGAGGGGACTTTTTGGAAAATATTTGTTTGTTATATATTTTGTAATTTTTGGAATTTTTTACCGTTACTAATATTTTTAGTCGTAATCGTAATGACAAAGACGTTAATCAAGGCTACGATTCGCAATTGCCGATCGGCCAAAGAGCTCCGTACACGATATCAATTTCTTGCCTGATACTCATCGCTAATTTTCTACACGGTGTGCAGAATTTATTGATGATCATTTCTCTTCTTCTTTTTTTTTTTCAATATTTATTCTCCAGACGGATTGGTGTAAAGTTTTGAGGTAAGTATTGTCGGCGGGCTGTGAACCGTGACGCGAAAGTCTGTCCGGAACCAGTTTCGAATCGGAGCATTGTCTCGAGAACTCGCGTGCGATGAAGCGAAATGTCAAAAGGTAGATAGAGCGAGAGAGAGAGAGAGAGAGAAAAGAAAAGTTATAACTATAGAGAGAGTAGAAACGATCGGAAGAAGAAATGAGAATAAGAGAGAGAGATTACAAAAGATAACAGCTGGCTGGAGATTCGCGTTAAGATTAATGCTTCTTTGCTATACTTGAAACCAGACTGGAGCGAGACTTTTGAAAAATCGTCATTCGAACGCCCGTCGAACCATAAAGCACCGTGGAGAATTCTATTTAAACTTGTCAAAGGACTTTTTCACTTTCGAGATTATCCAGAGATTATTGCCCTCTGGCGGCATTGAACGGAAGCTCCGTTCGCAACATTGAATTCTTTTCACGATCCTTCAATATGCCGTCGGAACTATTTGAGTCTTTCGTATTTATTCGTATTATGTTTGCCTGTCTGGCTTTACGAGAGGATGTTTTCTTATTTCTCTCTCCGCCCTCCCCCCCCCCCCCCCCCTCCTGACTTTAGAATATTATATCCGCTCTATATATTTATCAGTGCGTTCATTGACTGCGGATAGGTGCAATTTTCTTGGCCGTAACTCAATATGGCTTTGCTAAATTTAACGAGGCATTCGAGCGTCCTCCGAGACGTCCGATTCCCGACACGCCTTGCGTCGAGTTCGTTGCCAACCGTTTCCCCTTCGTTCTTGAACCTGACCCCAAGAGAGACATGACGGACACAGTCAGCCCCGAGAATTTCGGCATTCGAAATAGATTTTCATACTTAGCCGGAGCGAAGCGCTACTTGGCACTTGGCCTTGTTATCCAATTAATTTTTAAAAACCACATGCAGATCTGCACACGCGGAATGATGGAAAAAAATTTTTTAAATTTCAAAAAAATTTTATCATTCCTAATTTAGCCATTATTTTTGTTTGCGCATTATCAACGCCTCTGGGTCACTTGAAATTTTCGAAAGTTCACTGTCAATCGGATGGAATAAATTTTCTTTTTATTTTCGTACCTTACTCATCGTCAACTATGCGTAAGCACTGCTGGCACGTGCAGGATGCTAAAAAAAAATTATTTTTTATTAATTCCCACAAAAGTCCCTAGATCACGATCGACGTCCTTTCGATTAATTATATTAAACAATTAAGCAGACGTCGGTCATGTACTCGTATATCGGATACATAGGGATTTCCATAGTCCGTACATGTTAACGTGTCCAATCCGACGCTGGGATCATCTAGTGACATTCTAGGGTATTTTTCCGTCGGTCCCGAGTGCTCGTCCACGTAAATCGCACTAAATTACATTGAATTGTCTGGCAAACGAAACTGCGAGCTCAGTTCGACAAGTGGCTCGTTTCAAGCAGAGTCTAGTGGATTCAAGTAGAAAAGCGGCAAGGACAATCGTGCCGGGAGTCAAGATTGAGAGAGAGAGAGAGAGAGAGAGAGAAATAGAGCAAGTGGAAAAGACGAAGAGAGACAGAGAGTAAGCAAAAGCGTATTGCCAACGTACAGGAGCAAGTGAAACGGCTATAGAATTCGGATACGGTTTAACTTGAAATAGGCCTTCTTACGTCATCGTCGACCCATGCTTCACTGCACAGCCGTACGTTTTCTCTGCTACTGCTTCATTCTTTTTTTTTCTCTCTCTTTTCTCTGTCGTTTTATCTTGTTTTCGCAAAATCCCCCGAGCACTCCGCCTTCACAAGGATTCGTGACTGCGCTTTTTTCTTTACTTCTTACCCAATCTTTTTTTTTTTCCTTCCTGCACCCAATCACATCTGCTCGACCCATTTTGCCGTTTTTTTTTTTTTTTTTTTTCACAAGCCGCGTTTCCATTGACGGGAAACGATTTTACTCTGCGTATTTCATAATGGCGATATCGTTCGTCCAATTCGCAGTGAGTCACGCGTAACGAGACTCTCGTGTGTTGAAGGGCATTTGGGGGGTTATTGAGGTGGGGGTACAGGGGGGAGGGAGGGGCAATAAAAAAATGTATTAATCGACTGGAAGAAAAAAAATTGTGGGGTTCTCAATTCCGTGGAGGCGGAATTGACGATTTACGTAATTACAGATGGCAGTTAACGGGTGGAGACTGTTTTCGTGTTTCTTTAGCGTTATCACTTTTTCAAATGTCTCGATTACCTTCTGGATCGAATTAATGACCGTAATAATTTCTTTGACAATTATGAAACTTATTCTCGTATCCTTTGCGACGTTGCCTTCCGGTCCAATTGAGATCGGATCGATGTGTGAAATTTTTAATTAAAAAATGAAATATTGTTTTTCAATAAATTTTTTCTTCCAGAATTTTTCTTATCGATTTTTGGGTTTATCGCCTTATTATTCTAACGAATAAGATGCGTTGTATCGTCAGGACGTTGGGTAAATAAATTTTTGGATCTGTCAGCCGGAAGTGACAGTAACGGATGATGACGTAGTGGGGCTAACGGAAAAGAGCGATCGCGGGTGTTCAAGACGTGAAATTATGAGTGAGGAGGGAAAAGACGAATATTAGGAAATACTTTGTAAAATATAAAAAAAAAAAAAAAAAATTGGAAAATTATATTGACGATTAATGAAGATGAAAAATTATGAAATTTATTTTGGATTCGTTTCTGATAATTTTTTAAGAGTCGTGAAGATTTTTTATGGTGGACGCTTATGTTTATATATATATATATATATACCAGTCCTAGACTGCAGTCTAGACGGCAGGCAGCCATCTTTATTTCTCCTGGATTATGAAAACTACGTTCCTTGACCTCACCTGCCTACTCCTTTTCCTCTTTCTTATTATTCCTTTTACTTTCCTCTTTACTTATCCGCTTCTACTTGCTTTTATTCCTTTTCCCTTTCTACTCCCACAAACGCCTCTGAGTCATTCTGTCCTGAGAACGAGACTCGGTAACTGTAACAATGTTTTCTTTTTAAATTTTTTGTGACCTTTGTACCGGATGAAAAGAATATGATTTTTTGAATCCACGTGCAATTTTGCATTTTGAAAATTTTTTTTTTGAGTTACAACACCTTTACGTATCTTTGAACGTGGGGGCAATGCTGTGAGGCGGACGAAATTTCGAAAGGATCGAAGAGGGTAGGATTTTTGGATAGAAGGGAAAACCAAAAAAATGGGTAAATTTTGGATTCCCGATAGCTTTGTTGTCGCTTCCTGTCAACGAAGCTGACTTCTCTTACCCTCCTTTCTTCCCGATATTCTTAGACTTGTTTGTTATTTCGATCCACGGGGTAGTCTTATTTTTATCCTCTAGCGTGTGGACGAGGCTTAATGATTTCTCAGAGGGAACGAGTTCTTATTTTCCCTCTTCTCGTAACCCCATACGGCCCCCATTGCGACGTAAACACCCTAGGCACTGTGATCTGCTTCTTGTATTCTATTTTTTTTTTTGAAAAAAAAAACCTGACGAACTTCGAATAGGGGTAATTAATTTTTTTACTATTCACTCACCAATTTACACGGGGTCGATGGGCACTTATCCGTGTAATTTCTCGTTAAACTAATTTTGTGATTATTTTTCAAAATTTCAAGCAATTATTTTGAACTTGGCTTGGGGCTGATGCAAAAATTGAGGTAGGTCGGGGTCACTGATAAATTTTACTGATTCAGTATTATTTGCTTTCGTGTAACTTTTGAACGAGTACAATTAAGTAAATGCGAGATAAGCACTGATTATTTTAGATTATTTTTTTAAAGTTCAGCTCTTCTATTTATTTCTAAAAAAATTGATCTACGTCACATTGGGTTAGGTTATGTTCATTTTTTCGAAAGACAAATCCAAGACAAAAGAACGAATTACTTTGCCATGCATTTTTTAATTTGTTTCTTCGAGATTAAATAAATCGCTGTTTTTCGTGGCTACGGAAGTAAGTCGAAAAAGAAAAAATTTTTTTTTTCGAAAAATAACGCCTCCTAATCACTCTCTTCGTCTCTCATTCTCACTTTAATTAACTACCCAGAGATAATTAGTCGCAGGATGTTTTTCTTCTCCCTTAAAGATATATATCGAGTTTCTTAGTTTCTTTTACAATAACAATTTACAGTCTAATTATATCCTAGAAAAAAACATATCTAATCATCGCTTTTTATCAAATTGCAGAAGTACAGACACGACTTTCAATACCCATATATACATATATATAAATAATAAAAATAACAATACAATTAAAAATTATTTATAATGCTTATTAATTTGCAAAAAATAATTGCAAAATTCGTGGCTGCTTATAATAGATACCAGTAACCAAAATACACATAAGTTGCCACATGTAAATTAAAAACGTCATTTCGCAAGAATTCATAATTAGCAATTCGAGTAGATAAAGAATTTTTTTAAATAATTAAACTGTCGCCTGTTCCGTTATCGTTAGAAATTTTGCAAGTATCACTGTAAGCAGAAAATTAAGTATTGGGATGAAATTGATATATTTTATGTATGTAATGAGTGATTAATTAGTAAATAAGTACTAATTACGATAATCAGATATCGACACCGTAACTTTAGACACATTTCCGTCTAAGTAACGTAGGTCGTGTACCTTATGCACGACTTGTATAAGTTCACTTTGGGCGTGGTTATCACACAACATATCCCCTTATCATATAGTTTCGAACGAACAGGACGAAAATTTTTTTTTCAAAATTGCTAAAAATATTTTTACATCAATTTGCCGAGTTAGCGTATAAGTATTTTTTTTTGGTAGAATTTTTAATAATTTTTTGACCGACTGTACGAGTACAGTCCGATAAAAAGTATTCGTTGTGTTTAGATTGACGATTAAAATTCTAATGACGTGTTCACGTTTCGCCAAATAAGTCAGTATAGAAAAGTGACGTCATAGCGTCGCTTCTTGAATAAAAAATTATTGTCTTCTCCCGGTACAAAATACTGTTAGCGGAATTTCAGTCCCGCCATGTCGTTCGTGCATCCGGTTTACGTAATGTCTGTTTAATTGCAATTGAGGAGAAGGCTCGTTGGTTAAACGACATTTTGAAAGAGAGATACGTGACACGGGTTGAGTATATTTGATCGGCTGACGATTCGAGTAACTGTGGGTATACGATGTGGATGAGCCTTTATTGACAGAAAGGGGTATCACGTGTCTCTATCCATTCTCACGTATACACGAAGCCTTAACGTTTATTGCGAATAAAAATATACGGCAATTTAATTCGTAATTTGCAACAGACTTCGCGTTATTGTTAATCGGTTAACCGTGAATTTTACGTTGGCCTAGTTTTGCGTAACACGCGAATAAACGGATTTACATTATACGCTAGGGACCCCAGAGAGAGAGAGAGAGAGATAAAAAAATTTCAAAAAGTCCGCCGACCCTTACGACCTGGAACATCAAAAACGTAATTAAGGAAGGAAAAAAAAATTTTTTGAAAAAACGAATCGAAAATATTTTTGATAATTAAGGTTTATCACGTAAAATCTTATGCTCGATGAAAATTCGAAAAATCCACGAAATGCCTTAAAATATGGGTATTTCGGGGTAAAAGCGATCGATCGTCGCCGCTAGAAACTCTTGTTTGCTTTCGTGATGCGTGACGAAGCTACAAGAGGGTTGGAAAGTACTGGGTAATTTTATCCATAAAAAGGATGCATAATAGATGTGCGGTATCACTGGGAAGGGTGACCCTTAAATATGATAAGGGATGCAATGAAGAAACAGTAGCAACCTGATAATTTACCACAGTCGGTAATGAAGGCACCGGTGAGTCATTGCTAAAGGTCACCGAATCCTAACCTCTAATATGTCATGAGTCAGGCTTACGATGACGAGTACTGGTTTCTGAGGTCCCACGAGAATTTCCTTGACGATCATTTATCTAGTGACATTTCGGTACGCCGAGATGAGAATGGAGAGAAGGAGATTTCATTTTTCCCCTAGCCATGAATAAATCTACGTTCTATCCTTACGTTATCGAGGATCCACCCTACGTACAATACTCGACCTGCGGCCATGTGTATGGGACTTAATGCCAGACTCACAGGCAATGGTTTTGGCGGACAATGGAACGCGATAAAATCGTTTTATTGGCACTTTGCCTGGTCGCCCTCAAACAGCCGATGAAAATCCCTAGACCGAAAGCATTTTCGGCCATATTTTTTTCCCACCCAAAATCCCTACGTGGCTTCACTCCTATTATCCAGACTGGTTCGTATCGTATTTGATCCTAACGATATTGCCTATCCAAAGTGCATTTTCTCGTGATAAATAAAAAAAAAAAGATTTTCAGCAACGCAAAACCTAATTTCACTTACATCTGACAAGCCATCGTCACTTTGGATCGTCCTCGAAATGTCAACCTAACCTAATATTTCAGAGCACTTTAGCAGATTCAAAAGTCAGGTCGGGTTAAAAGTAAAATCCAATTGTACCACAAGTGTTCGGATAGTATATACTATACACATGTATGTACACAGTACTTAAATGGTAGATGAGTATGCTGAACGACGTACGTTTGAATTTGCCGCCTTGTCCGATGAAGTAAAAGTGAGGTTCTAACTATAGAAGCAAAAGTATGGCTGCTAGCTCGTACCATTCCCTACTCCCCCTCGTTACCGCCCAGCGGCAGGTCGAGACATCCCCAGGACACCCCCTTTGGCATCAAACCGTTCACGTTTGCGTTTCTCGCTTTGCGTTTTTTAGCGTCGCCAACGGAGAATGCTGGGTTTGGCCCGGTCCTATGTTTAGCCATGGCTCGTGTCCCTTGTTCCTTCTGGGCCTGTACGGTCGGTTGCTGTGAACGGGCCTTTATCGTGTGTACTCGTTCACGACGTGACTATTTCAGTGCCTTCGCCTCTCGTATGGCTGGACGAAAAAAATATACCTACACGTACCCATACTGCACCGGGACCCATATATATATATATATATATGCACGTGCATAGCCTCCTGGCGAGCATCCTAGACCGTTCACAAAATTATACCGGGGAGCCAAGAAGTAGAAGAAGAAGACGAAAGAGAAGAAGTGGTCTTTGATATTTCGTGATGCACGTGCCGGTTACCGATACTAACCGTGGCTCTATCTTACGTATCCTTTGTTCTTGCAATAGGGTCAAAAGGTTTCCTCGAAAAATGCTGACGGTCCTCGTTTCGACGCGTCGCGACGCCAATTGCTTCCCATCGATCGACGATGCTTCTATACTCGTGCTACCCCGTGTATATTTTTACAGTTTTATTTCGTTCTGCTTCTTCTTCTTTTGTACTGCTGGATTTTTTTAATCAAAACGTTTTAGGTGGTTCGATCTATTTTTTGGACTTTTGCGTCATGGAAGCTTCTAGAAGCTTCGAGAATCATCGGGCTGAGGTTTATTCTAATGTTTAGCGAAATTTAACGGTTTTCGAAGCTTGTCAGTGCTTATCGAGTTTGCGTGAAGGTTGGCAATTATTTTAGAAAATTTACGTATTTGCATCGTGATTGATGGTAATTGATGCCTGCAGGGACGGATGCTGAATTAAAATTATCCTCAAGCATTTTATTAGTGATTTTTATGTTTTAGCCGGGATTTAGTTTTGGGATAAATGAGAAAATTTTTTTTGTCTCTTTGCATAGAATTTTTGGTCATTTTTATTTGAGGGGATTGAGGTGTCCAATTAATTAGATTTTTTTTTCGGGCGGAAACAATATTTTCTCTAACTTTTATTTTCAGCCAGTTTTGTGACTGATATTTACGTGAGTTTCACGTGCCAAATATTTCACGTGTGCAGAAACACGTGTTTCAATGTTCGCAATAGAATCCACGTTTATCTGAAATATGTATGATGTATAAGGAATGGAGTATAATACAATACTTTTCAAAATATTATATACCTTGAACGTTTACAGCCTCGTTCACACCAGTGGCAATAGAAGCAAAAAGAAATTCATATTTTCTCGGCAGCCACAACAGTGGACCATAAATATATATATATATATATATATATATATATAAAGTACATATGTACTTTTCTGATATGTACTGTACATTTTGTATTTTCCAGGAAAACGATTTATCTGTAAATATACATACATATGCAAAAAGTATCATACAGTACATTCACGATAGTGATGCAGCAAAGTGCATTTCCGTGAAAAGGATAAAAATAAAACCTACAGATATATCAGTGCAATTTGCAATTCGCGTGGAATGCGAATGGAGGTCAAATTTTTTAGTAAAAAAAATATTTTGAAAAATTCACCGCTCCTTGGTATCCAGACGGACTGGAGAAAAATACTGAAAAATCTTGTGCAGCATACAAGGCATAGGCAAAAAATTAATTACCTCTGGTTAATTAATTTTCTTAATCACGCCCCAGACATTAAATCGCGAATTTACTTCCATTAATGCAACGAATTAAGGCGCGAAAAATTTTTAAATATATTTTCGATACGTTCGCGGACACCCATGAAGCATCGTGACGTTAATTATTTTGCAGATTCTAACGATCCACAGCGCCACTGCTGTACGGCTGATAATAGCACTAATTGGTTACCTAATTAAAAGTACTGCAGGCACAGTTGGCCGCTCGGTAATTAAATAATAACTAGAGAGACTTGTTCCGCGTTAAATATGCATCGTTACGCATCGGCCAATTTATTGAAATTTTTCAAATATTTTTTCATTGATTTTCATTATCAATTCAATATTTATTATTCAAGTATCTCGCACGTGGTTACAAAATTTTCGAACGTTATTGACACTAATTCTGAAATACCTGCTAATTTGAGAAAAGCCCCCCGCCCCCTTCCCCCCGGGTGGTAGTTGGTGGTTGCTGCTAATATATCGGCTATCGGAAAGAAGGGGGCGGGGGGGGGTGAGGGGTGAGGGCTGGTAAGCATTATGAGGCGCGGCTCCTGACACGGCTTCTCTTGTATCACCCTTGGGGCTTCCGATCAATTTGACATAGAATGAAGCGACCCTCCTAGCTGGTTCTCTTGGCTTTGCTACCCCCAGGTAGAACGACTGGAACTTGAAACACTTACGAACGTCGATAGGAGGACCCATTTTTTAATTTATACTTGGATACGTTAATTTTTTTAAAATTCAGGATTTTTAGGGGATTATTAATTCGGAGAGTCTGTAGTATGAAGCAACCCTCCTAGCTGGTTCTCTTGGCTCTGCTACCCCCAGGTAGAACGACTGGAACTTGAAACACTTACGAACGTCGATAGGAGGACCCATTTTTTAATTTATACTTGGATACGTTAATTTTTTTAAAATTCAGGATTTTTAGGGGATTATTAATTCGGAGAGTCTGTAGTATGAAGCAACCCTCCTAGCTGGTTCTCTTGGCTCTGCTACCCCCAGGTAGAACGACTGGAACTTGAAACACTTACGAACGTCGAT
>JASANN010000347.1:189505-201712 GCA_031762395.1 Calameuta pygmaea | reverse complement strand
GGAGGATCCATTTTTTAATTTATACTTGGATACGTTAATTTTTTTAATATTCAGGATTTTTAGGGGATTATTAATTCAAAGAATCTGTAGTAGCTGGTAATAGATAACATTGAAGAGGATGGTTTTTTTATTAAATGAATATAAATACAGGGGTAGTTGGCAGCCCTGATTGAAAAACTAGGCAATATATTTTTTATGGCTACGAGGAACGTGATTACTTCATTGATTTCGTGATTGCAAATCGATCGGCCCAAAAATCTTTTTCGCCTTTCACGGACAGTGGGATAATAATATTTATTGTTTTCGAGAAAGTTGAAATTTGCAAATTTGGTGGATAAAGAATTTTTGATGGGTTAAAAAAAAAAGAGAGCGAGACACGTGGTAGAATTCGAAATTTTTTTAATAACGTTCTTGCGCGGTCAATCTTTTTTTTTCGTCTATTACAACGGTTACAAGTATCGAGAATAGGGGTTGAAATTTTTTATGGGTTTTTGGTTGGATAATTTTTTTTTTTTCGAAAGGACCTGGATGAGCTTGCAGGTGGCGTCGAAGACTCCAGAGGGGTTAACAGTCGAAAGTCGAGTCTTGCCGAAGTGGTGGGTCGGCGAAAGTTGCAGGGGGTTGTGTGGAATAGTTGGGGTGAGGTCGGAACGTCGAGAGGTCAGGGGATGAAGAAGCCGATCGATTCCTGCCTGGTGAGAACCACGTGACTGGGGGGGGGGGGGTGCTTGTGACGTCACGTACCCCGCCCTTAGAAACAGCCGATGCTGCTAATTCATTTACGCTAATTACGAAACTCATTGCTCCACCGCAGCAATTTTAAGGGCAAAACACCCTCTGTAACGCAGCCCCATACCCGTCCGGTATTCACGGTGGTTTTCCGAGGGTGCGAAACGTTTTGGAAAAGATCGAAACCACCCTTGTAGCAAAATTCCGTGTTACGAAAATTACAAGGTAGAATACCTTGTGATTCCCGTAAGGGAGTGCCTAATGAAATAAGGGATGCTGTTATAGCCGCGAAGATACGTTTTTTTTTACAAGTTAAAAAAAATCTTTTCACACGAATCTACATTAGGGGTGACTTTTTTTTAACGTTACCAACATTTAGGTATTGATTTTTCTTAAAAAAAAAATAAAGAGCGAATTGTCCGTTTGGTAATGAAAGGTACGAAATCCCTGGCGGGGGTAACGAAGGGGTGAAAGATAAGACAGTAATTCCTTTTATTTTTTCATCCCCTAAGAAACTACCAATTTCCCGTAGCGCTTGCTCTTTTTAGGATTCGCGTATTCGATTCTTGATATCGCAACCCCTATTGATTACATCGGCGAATGTCAGCGTAATTCATCCTGGCAGACACCCTTCCCCCCCGCGAGCGACCCCTCTTAAACGCAGCCCGTAAAATTACGTCCGACGGAAAGAGGTCAAAGGTCGTCCAATTTGGTTGACCTTCGAGAATTAGGATCACTAAAAATCCTAATGGCTTCATCTGATTTCCTCGTCTACGTCGTCCTGCTGATAAAGGGGGTCGAAGGGTTGGAATATCATCGGTCAACCGAGTCCACCATTTGTCAGAATTGGTCTTATCAATCCCGGCGTAATAGCTCGTGACAGGTATCATCTTCTTAACCTTAACCTTAACCTCAACCTCGTCCCCTCACTTTGGGAAGCCACCCCTATGCAAGTCTTACACGGTAACAAATGATGATGACCTACTGTGCTACGCCCCGTGGAGAGAACTAGGAATAAATACTGATCCCGATAACCGGCTTGAACTGATAACTAAGACCTTATTCTTTTTATTATTATTATTTCATGACAAAGCATAAGTCTAAAATAATAAAAAAAAAAAAAATTAGAAACTTCGCCTCATAAACTTTATGAATCAAACTTCAAAGTGTCATTGTAATTTAATCCGGTTCGACCTAAGTGCCCAGATTTTAGGCAACTTTTTTCTTTTTTATTATCACATTTCCCACGTTATCTGACGATTATCTAAAGCAGCCCAGGCTACCCTTGTGCCCCGTATAAATTATAATGATATTATAAAACACGAATTCATCAACTTATTAGGGATAAAAGTAGATTGAGGGTGGGACGATAAAAAAAAAAGTAAATTTATGATAATACATTTTAATGATAATCACGTCTCTAAATCATCGTTTAACGCACCTGCGTATAACGTTGAGGTGGTCATTCAGGTTAGAAGCAATTCTAAGGGATGATCAAGAGTCACATTTTATCTGAACTGTAACCCAAATCCCACTTAATGGGGGTTGTGAGTGAGCTGGTAATTTTTGCATTGGTGCCAACCGTGAATATAACCTACATCCCTTAGAAAATGTCACCGAGCACGAAGTAGACGGTTGGGTTGGGTCAGCTGTTTGGCTTTAAGGTCAGGGTGCGCCCTGTAGCAATTTTTCAAAGGTAAACGCGCATTCATCCCCTATTCTATTGAAAATATTTTTTTCCCCCGTCTCGGTGTATCATCCCTCATTTATTTTTTCCCTTGCAGGATTCTTGTCCTGGGACAAGGACAGTTGCCACGTGGATCTCGAAAAAGAATTGCAGGCACTGGTGGCGCAGGCACCCGAAGGAGAGGAGGCTAGAAATGGTAATTAAAAGAAAAAAAGAAATTAATCAAAAGAGTAGCAAAAGTGATATTTTCCAAAAAGAAAAAATTTTTTTTTCCAACAAAAATCAACCATTCCTACAAGATGCACTTTAAAGATCGTCCTTTCCTTTAAGATCCTTTATTACGACGTTTACGTGAAATCGTAAATGGGATGGCAATTATTCCGCGAAACGTTCTTCACAAGGGATGTTAATCTTTCAGGCGAACGACTAATACAATACGCTACGGAGAATCTCGTAACGGAAGTACTGATACACCCACAGACAAATACACTGTTACAGTGTATTAGAAATCTTCTGGCAAGCTTCACCAAGCACCGACACATTATTCACGCTGGTTACACATTCAGCGGTAATGGTTCCTGGATACTACAGGTTCGTCAGCAGCGAACAGTTATTTATAAATTATAATATAATATATGTATATATGTATACACGTATAATACACGTAATACGATTAGGATTAAAAATATAAGGGAAAATATAGGGCTGCCATTGTATATATATATATATGTGTGATTTGGGTTGTTATGCACTGTAAACTATTTTGAGCGGCCATTTTGCTTTTTGCTTTTCAGGATGGAACCTTCAGTCTTGCTGACTTTTTGGATGCGTTCAGCGAACACGAGGTGCAACGTGTTCTCCGTGCATATGAAAATAGCGTTACCGTCGACATCCACTGCGCCGCCGTTGGAGATTGGACTACCAGTCGTCTGTCCAAGGAATCATGCACCAGGTATAGGCTGAGCTTGACGATAGTCTGTAGGATGATTGTGTCTTAATAAAAATATTTTTTTAAACACTTTGAGTGTTGGATTTGTGTGCTGATTTTTGTATTTATCGACGACCAGGTCCTGCAGGGTGAGAGTGAATCCTGATGATGTACTGACAGCTGGTGTTCCGGCAATCACTAGTTTCACCAGCTACTTGGAACAGTACCTGGTTGCTCAGACTTTGGATCAGCTGATGGAACCTTCCGACGTTGTCGGTAATATTCGATTTAGTCATCCAACCCTGTATGTCTTCCCCGGCGGTCAGGGCGACGCCGCTCTCTTTGGCATCAATGGGTTCAACATGCTCGTTGACGGCGGATTCGCCAGGAAGGCCTGTTTCTGGGACTTTGCTAGACACCTTGACAGACTGGACGCCGTTCTGGTCACCAGGATCAACAATAGCAATATCGGTGGGATGTCCAGCGTTTTGCGCAAGAAGAAGGAGATGCACGTCTATCCCCAGATTGGACACTTTTTCTGCAACTTAGTGGTAAGGTCATGGATAATCTCTGGAGGAGCTAAAGAGAGCGCAGCTTTTGATTCTGAGCTTGCGATTGGTTTTTTTCATTGGTTCGCTTCGTTGTGACTAAACGAAACGATCTTTTGCAGGAGAGGAGACAAGCGAATTCACCGGATGGTGACAAGGACGTTGATCCTTTGATCCTTAATCTCACGGACATTGGACAGGAGATGATGGTGAATCTTCGCCATATAGGTCTACGTGCGCATCCTTGTTATCGGGATCCTGAACCTATTAACCTTTATCATAAGGTCGGACATGGCACCCTGGACATGTATGTCCTTAGTCCGAGCAAGGACAGTCGCGAAGTCCGCGAATTCCTGGCGAAGTGGCACGCATCGGACTCGAAGCTGTTTGCTGGATCGCATAAAAAGGATTCGAACAATTTGATCTTCCCGATTCAGAACTTGGTCTCGATCTGCGCACTTTTAGTGTGGCAGCCAGCGAATCCTGAAGATACTATCACTAGGATCCTCTTTCCAGGATCAACGCCTCAGAGCAAGATCTTCGAAGGCCTAGAAAGACTGAAGCATCTGGACTTCCTGAAACAGCCTGTGTGCTCGGCCAAGAGCCTGTCACCGTCTACCTCATTGGCCGTCTTGAAAGACAAGCCTAGTAAGAAGTTAGGATCCATTGAGAAGGAAACGAAGAAGATAACGGAGATGAGGAAGGAGAAGATGGAGTCAAAGATTACCAAGGAAGAGTCGCCGCCGAAGACTGTCAGTTCGACGCCTATTATACCCACGAAGCAGCCTGCCAAGGTTGAGGTCAAGACCAAGAAGGTAGCTGAGAATAGGAAGATTGAGAAGGAGCTGAAGGAGGTTAAGGAGGTCAAGGAAGCGAAGGAGATAAAGAAGGAAGTGAAGAAGGAACCTGTCAAGATCGAGAAGCAGGACGAGACGAAAAAGACTGATGCCATCAAGACGGAAATCGATAAGACTGCCGTCGCTAAGGATGCCAAAGCGACGAAACCCGAGCCAAAGAAGAAAGAGGTGAAAGAAGCAAAACCTGCGGTTAAGCCTAGCAAACCGGAAGTGAGGAGCACTAAGTTGATGGAGAAGAAGAGCAAACCGCCCGGGGACAAGAAGGACATTAAATCCTCTCCAACTACTCCAAAAAAGACTCTGAATGGCTCAGCCTCGAAAGTTGAGTTAACGAAAGCTACCACGAAGACCATCTCCAGGACTATGACGAACAAGCCGTCGTCTGCGACGCCAGCCAAGAGCGCAAAGGACGCCAATAACAGAAAGGTCGTCGCACAGAAACACATTGAGATGTCTACGACAGGAACTACCACAGGGACAGGCGTGTCAAGGGCCCTGGCTAAGCCAAAACCAGCTGAGAGAAAGTCCATTAGTCGCAGAGGAAAACCCGCAAGTCCCAGCAAGGCCAGACTTCCTGGCAGCCCGGCTAAATCGACCAGAAGCACTCCAACGGCCTCTGTCAAGTCTGAAAAGGATGGCGTTATCAGAGGACTCGCCAGGAAAGGCGATAAGGGTACTACAGACTCCTCGACCGTCTCGACGCCTTCTGCGATCGAACCCGAATCCGTTGTGAAGCTTGTAGAGAAATCCGAAGATCTTTCCTTGGATTCTATCGAGAGCAAGGTCTTGGCTGACCTCAAGGAGGAAAGAGAAGTCGTAGAAGAGATCGAAGCAGTTCTTAATAAAGCAGAGAGAATTGAAGAGGCTCGCAAGGATGATCATCTCGAGGGTGATGATGAGATTACTGCTGAAGCAACTGACAAGAAAGATGAGGACATGACCGAGGAAGATGTCACTGCTGAAATCGAAGATGCGCCAAAGAAAGTAGCTTCTAGAAAAGAAAGTCAGGAACTCACGGAGGAGGATGAGTATTTGATTGTGGAGAAGGAGGAGATTTACAATGAGGATTCCGTCATAAGTGGCGACGGCGAGCAGAAACATCTTCTAGACGAAGTCGAGTCCGAAAAGGTCAAAGCTATTGTCGAGGCTAAAGATGAAGTGAAGGAAGAAGCTGAAGAGAAGGAGAAGGATGATATACCAGAGAAGAGATTGGAGTTTGCTGCTGAAAAGGATGAGGTTGTTCTTGAAGGTTATCAAGAATCTGAGAAGGACCTTTCCCCAGAGCACAAGGAGCAATTAGAAGAGGAGCTGAAAGGCATAATTGCTTCAGCTACAGAAATTGTGCAAAAAACGGAAGAGAAGGATGATTCCGGCAAGAAGGATAGCGAAGACATCACAAAGGAGCCGTCCAGCCTGAGTCCTGACAAGTTTGATTCCTCAGAGAAAAAGACCACTGACACAGACCTCAAACCTGAAGTAGACCAAAAAGAACCTATCCAAGAAAAACTGGAAGAATCTCAAGAGAGGGTCTCCACTTTAGAGTCTGGTGCTACCACCACGGCCCCAACCCTTCCAGAGGATGAAAGAATCCCCCTTGATGAGATCAAGGAGGACATCGACGAGAAGTATGCCAAGGAGGAAGTGAAGGAGAAAGAGGTTCCTCCTAAGGTCAAAGAAATCTTTCCACAGCCAATTCCAAGCGTAGTTAAACCTGAAGTCAAGGTATTTGATGTGCGCCAAACTATTCCAACACTTCAACGCGACATTGTAAAGACTCCTGATGAAGTTGCTGACCTTCCGGTTCATGAAGAAGTTGACCCCAAATTGTACAGAATGGAAGACTTCGAGAAGGATAAGGAAGAGAAGGTTCAGGCCGCTGCGTCCCAGGACCTTAAGGAACCAGAAACTCCACCAGTCAAAGAGCAAAAAGGTGTCTTCAGTTTTTTCGGTAAAGTTGCCGATAGGTTTGAAAAGGGCATCGATAAACTCACTGGAAAATCGAAGAGGGATGCTGAGAAGGACGAGGAAAAATCCAGTTCAAAATCAAGTTCACCTAAAGAGGTCAAACCTCAAGAGAAGGCAATTTTCGAGGAGGTTAAACCACCGGAAAAGACTATCGAGAAAGAAGTCGACATGGAAAAGATGTTCCCTAAGGTTGGCAAGATTGAGAAATCTGAATTGTTCGAACAGGCTGTGCCTAAGGTCATGGACGTTAAGGTTGCCGCGATAAAGGATACTGCTGCTTTCCTTCAGGAGGAGATCCAAGATACCGTCAGGAAAGAGGTCGATGTTGATTTATCTAAGGTCAAACCTGAACCTGCAGTTCAAGCAGTCACTGAAATTAAGGATGAAGAAGTTAAGGAAATATTATCGACGGCGGAAGTTAATGCCCAAGAGATTAAGGACGAAGAGGCCATTGAAGACGCGAAAGAGGTCGAAGCACTTCTCGAAGAGGCTTCAAAGAAATTCAAAACTGTCAAAGACAGTCTTAGGGATTCCCTAGAGTCCTTGGAGGAGAAAATCGAACAGGAAGGTATTGCACAAAGAGCTCAGGACATCGATGCTAAGGATGTCGTTAAGGATACCCTCGATGGTGTCGTAGAGAGGCTCGAAGAAATCCAGCCTCGTCTGGACGGAGCATCTTCAGAGATGAAGGAGCCTGAGAAGGTAAAGTTCGACATTCCCAGGAGTAAGGACCTTGAGGAATTCGAAGAAGAGCTCTTCGAAGGTCCTGTAAGGGACCTCAAGGAAGCTGTCAGGGACATTGGCGAAGTCCTGGCTGGTACCGCTGGTATCGAAATAGACGACAAACCAAAAGACGTTATCGAAATCGTGAAGAAAGTTGCTGAGGTCCTCAAGGAGGACGACTTCCTTTCGGAGAAAATCCTATTCCAAGAATCTGAGAAATTACAGGAAAAAGATAAAGCTGATAAACCCGAAGATAAGACCACAAAGGACAAAATTCAGGAAGAGCCCAAAGTTCAGGACAAGCCTCAAGAGAAGGTGGATGAACCAGAAGAACCATACGACAAAGAAACCGAAATCAGCGACCTTAAGGACACCAAAGGGCTTCCTGAGGCTAAAGAGATCAAAGAGGTCAAGCCTGTCCTCGAGGACGTGATCATACCCAAAAAAGTCGGTATAACCGAGGAATTACCTCCCCAGGAGGAAATAGAAGAGATGCTACAAGGTGGCATTGCTCATCCTTTGCCGGCCTACGAAAGAGCGGACGGTGTCGAAGTAGTGGAAGAGCCATGCATCAAGGTCATCAAGGACAAAGGAATAGAATTAACTTCACCAATCAGGGAGCCTGAAAAAAGCACCAAGGAAATTTGCGAAGAACTGCTGGCTAAGGATGAAGTCCCGTCCAGGAAAAGAAGTATTGTCGAGGATAAGGATAAATCCCTTGACGATTACGCTGGTAAGGTCGACGTCATGGAAGCTGGTCTGGAAGAATCCTGTGTTAAGAAAGAAGTAAAGAGGACCGAAAAACCTGAAGACGAGGAGGATAAAATTGAAGAGCCTGAAATACTCTTCCAGCAGAAGCTCTCACCTGGTAAGGCCGAGGTCGTCATGGTGACACCTGACTCTGCACCGACTTCGCCTAAATTTGCACATGAAAAAACAGATGAACATGAATTCGAGACCAGGTTCAAGGAGTTACCCTCTGAAATCAAGGAAGTTCTATCCAGTAAGGACAAGCTCGAGGATGTCATCGAGAAATTGATTGTCACCAGGAGGACCAGGATCACCATTGAGATCATTGAGTACATTACTGTAATCAGGGGTGTACCTAGAGAACGTGTTATTTATATAATTGAAGAGATTATCGTTAAGAAGGGTATCCCAAGGGAGGATGTCCTTGACGAACAGGTTTATAAGGATGGATCCGTTCCTCTTCTGAAGAGGATCCAGGTCGAGGAGTATATTATTGAAGAGTACATAACTAAAGGAATCAGAATAACGATTAGGATCGTTGAAGAAATTTCCATCAAGATGTCGGTACCAAGAAGAGTGGTTATTGAGATCATTGAAGAAATTGTTATTAAGCGTAAATTAACGAGAGAGAAAGTCCTGGATGTGATGGATGAGGAGTTATCCTTGATATTAGAGAAGGATGTACCTGTCATCGTGGCTAAGGACGAGAAGAGAAAGTCCATCGTCGATGAGGCCCTTGATGATAAGGTGGATAGTCACTTAGTGAATGTCAAGGATGTTGAAGAGGATAAAATTGTTGATGGGTTTGTCAGTATTCCTTCTAAGGATTCTGTTTCCGGAATTCTCAAGGATGACAGAGATATTCCATTAAAGGAGAAAAAAGACCTCAAAGATCTAAAAAATCAAGAAAAGGATCTTGCTGATGATTTTGAGGCCGTTGAACAAGAATACAAGGTTCGTGAAGTTCCCGTTACTACTGCTGGATCACTTCCTTCGGAAATCCCTAGCAAGACCAAGGACGAGGCTGAAGAGTCTGTTGAAGATGAAACGAGTGACGTTGTTGAGGCTGATGAAAAGATTTCGAAGGTTATTAAAGATATCAAGAAGGTTGAGGACGTGGTTAAAGAAGCAGAGGTCCTTTCAGACGCTTCCGAGGTCTCTGATATTGTTGATACTACAGAGAAATATTTGGACGAGGCCAAGGAGAAGACTGCAGAGGTTAAACCTGAATATATTGGGGTCGAAGAGGTTATCGATAATAAGCAAGAGGTCCCTGAAATCGATGCCGCTAAGGATATCGCAAAAGAGAAAATTGAGGTCGACAAAGATAAGGTTGACCTGAAGGATCATGTCGAGGAGGTCAAGAAAGAAACAGTTGAGTCCGCTAAGCCGCAGCAATCTGAGGACGTTGAGAAAGGCAAAGAAATTCTCAAACATGTCACAGAAACACAAGTTAAGGATACTGAGGTCCTTCCGGAGAAGAAGGAGGTAACAAAGGACGATTTGAAGGAACCCTTGGAAGATAAGATAGTACTCGAGAAGGTTGTGAGTCCAGAAGAAGTGACAGAGAAAGTTGATGTCCTAACGGAAAAAGAAAAGCCTAAGGACCTTGAGGATAAAATTTCAAAGGATACAGTGTCTCCTGTACAGGATACAAAGGAAGTTGTGACATTGGAGAAGAAAGAGGTCCCTGAGGATTCAAAGGATAAAATTCCTGAAAAGAGATTATCCATGGATATTTCAGAAATTCTAAAGGACATCAAGGCCCCTGCGAGTCCTGAAATTTCTCAACCAGTAGAACCAATTGCGAAAGACCTGAAGGACGACGTAGTTCCTCTAAAGGACGTTACAGAAGCACCAGAGAAGACGCTACCAGAAACGAAATTGGCTGATGCCACAGGACGTGCGATAGAGCCAGAATCAAAGGAACAAATCTCTGAGGTAACTAAAATTGAGAAGGATCGTGAGAGTCCCGTAAAGGATACTGCACGTACCAAGAGGAGCATTCCAGAACCAACGAAAGAAGCCCAATTGCCAGAAGAGAAAGATTCAGGAGACGAATCAAAGGTTGTTCATGAAACTTTGGCCAAGGATGACACTACAGTGCGCCGAATGCTTGTGACTGCTAGTAGCGAAGATGGCGGACAGGAGACGATAATCTGTCCAACCGGAAGTATCACATTTACTAAGACGTTGACGCCTGATGACTCCTTGAAAGATGTTTCAACGAAATCAACTCCTGAAAAGGACTCTCTATTGCTTGATAAGGATTCTTTGCGCTCGGGAGAGAGCACGCCGGAAAGAGATAGTATTTCTGGAAAGTCCACGCCAGATATTCGGGACACCGACAAAATTACGCCAGAAGATAGCTTGGACAAGTCCCCTATTGCTCAGAGAGACTCGCAGGACCTGGAGGATAGTTTAGAAAAGTCACCGAGAAGCACAGACAAATCTGTACCAGTTTCTTTTGCTGCAGAAATGCCAGGGTCTAAATCTACTGAAATTTTGGAAAAAGTATCGCCCGTGGAAATTAAAAGAGTCGAAGCGGTAGTAGAGAGGAAACTTTCCACGGAACCTGAAAAATTGGAAAAACCAAAATCTCCAGTCGATGAATTCAAAACGGAGATTGATGAGAAATCACCTGTAAAACTTGAAGAAGTAGGAAAACCGAAACCGGCCACTGATACTTCATATGACGATATTTCGGGAAAATCTATTGAAATAGCGAAAGAATCTAAATCACTTGACGATGTCAAAGCACCGGTAGAGAAATCTACCGCAAAATACGAAAAACCGATTGAAATAACAGGTTTAAAATCACCAGAGTCTATTCTATCGGAGGACGTTTCTCCGGCTGAAACAATTTTTGCAAAATCACCTACTGGCAAGCCAGAGGATAAAGCAATTCCGGGAGTTATATCTTCAGAAACGGAAAAACCAGCTACAAGTACTGCATCTACAAGTGAAAGGACTGAGGTAAAAGAAGATACCATAAAGCAAATGGAAATGAAAGACATTTCTCCAGTCGAAAAATTGGAAGAGAAAGAAATTTCTTCGGCTGTAAAGCCTGAAGTCAAAGAAATTTCCTCAACGGAAGTATTAGAAGACCAAAAAATTTCTCCCATTGACAAGATCTCTGAAGTTCCTTCGACAGAGAAACTGGAAAGCAAAGAAACTTCTCCACTAGAAATGTCTGAAATTAAAGAAATTTCGTTGCTCGAAAAGGAAATTCCTCTGACGGAAAAACCTTCAATCCCGAAAGAATCGCCAGTAGATACACCTGAAACAAAGACAATTTCTCCATTAGATAAATCTGAAAGAAAAGAAGTTTCTCCTATGGAGAAGATCGAACTTAAAGAATCTCTGGAAAAATCTGATATCAAAGAAATTCCGTTAGTAACAGAATCAGTAGCGAAGGAAACGTTTGTAGCGGATAAATTAAAGGCTAAGACTCCAATTGACGAACCAAATGAAACTGATAAAACCAAAGTTCCTAGTCCAGTCATTAACAAGTTGGAAGATCTTAAAGTTGCAGATATACAAGAAACTGAAAAGTTGGATATTAAGTTAAGATCACCGAGCATTGCTGGTGAAGAAGCAGAAGAGAAGTCCCGTACACCAAGCCCGTCCGAATCGGAAAAATCATTACTAGCCGCGAAGGCAGATGTGAAACCACAAGTTCCTACAAGTTTGACTATTAAACCAGAAGAAATAATCACGGTAGCATCCACAGCACCGGAAGTAAAACCAATTATGGATGTTACTGATACACAGGTGGATAAGTCAAGGTCACCTATTATCCCTGGTGATAAACTACAAGAAAAAGAACCTCTTGAGAAATCTAGATCACCCAGCGTTGCTGGTGACAAGCCAGAAGAACAAATACCAGCTGATATATCCAAATCGCCCAGTATTGCTGGTGATAAGCCAGAAGAAAAGGTACCAGCTGATAAATCCAGATCACCCAGTATTGCTGGTGATAAGCCAGAAGAAAAGGTGCCAGCTGATAAATCCAGATCA
>JASANN010000347.1:147347-188478 GCA_031762395.1 Calameuta pygmaea | reverse complement strand
GCCAGAAGAAATAATACCAGCTGATAAATCTAGATCACCCAGCATTGCTGGTGATAAGCCAGAAGAAAAAATACCAGTTGATAAATCCAGATCACCCAGTATTGCTGGTGACAAGCCAGAAGAAAAGGTACCAGCTGATAAATCCAGATCACCTAGCATTGCTGGTGATATGCCAGAAGAAAAAATATCAGCTGATAAATCCAGATCACCCAGCATTGCTGGTGATAAGCCAGAAGAAAAAATACCAGCTGATAAATCCAGATCACCCAGCATTGCTGGTGATAAGCCAGAAGAAAAAATATCAGCTGATAAATCCAGGTCACCCAGCATTGCTGGTGATAAGCCAGAAGAAAAGGTACCAGCCGATAAATCTAGAGCACCCAGTATTGCTGGTGATAAGCCAGAAAAAAAGGTACCAGCTGATAAATCCAGATCACCCAGTATTGCTGGTGATAAGCCAGAAGAAAAGGTACCAGCCGATAAATCCAAGTCACCTAGCATTGATGATGATAAGTCATCAGAAAAAGTACCAGCTGATAAATCCAGATCTCCCAGTATTGCTGGCGATAAACCTGAGGAGAAAGAACCAGCTGATAAATCCAGATCACCCAGTATTTCTGGTGATAAGCCAGAAGAAAAGGTACCAGCCGATAAATCCAGGACACCCAGCATTGCTGGCGATAAACCTGAGGAGAAAGGACCAGCTGAAAAATCCAGATCACCCAGTATTTCTGGTGATAACCCAGAAGAAAAGGTACCTGCTGATAAATCCAGATCACCCAGCATTGCTGGTGATCTACCCGAAGACAAGGGACCATTAGATAAATCAGTATCACCTAGGATAGCTTGTGAAAAGTCATCCGAAAAGGAAGAACCAAGTATGTCAAAGTCCCCCAGTATTAGTAGTGATGAACCCGACGAGAAGGAACCAATCGATCTATCAAAGCCTACTAGCGTTGCTGCTGATATTGTTGACGTAAAACGGCTAGGGGAGATGTCAGTTGATAAACCTACATCCCTAAGTCTCATTGGTGATAAACCAGTAAAAAAAGAAACAGGTGATAAATCCAGATCACCTAGTATTGCTGAAGACAAGATTATTGAAACTCAATCAGCGGATATGTCGAAATCACCTAGTATTATCAGTGATCAACCTGGCGATAAGGAACCGATTGAAAAATCAAGATCACCAAGCATAATCAGCGACAAGCCTGATGAGAAAGATCTGATCAGTAGATCAAAATCTCCAAGTATAGTTGGCGACAGGATCGAAGAAAAGGATCATATCAGTGGCTCGAAAACACCTAGCATCGCTGGTGATAAAATAGATGAGAAAGATTTTGACGATATATTAAGATCACCAAGTGCCCTCAGCGAAAAACCTGACGAAGAAAATAAGATTAGATCCAAATCTCCAAGTATTGCTGGAGATAAGATTGACGAAGAGGAATTAAGATGCAGACTGACATCAGCGATTACTTGTGAAAAACCGGAGAAAGATGGCACAAGTGGATCCAAATCTCCAAGTCTAGCTGATGAGAAGATTCATCAGAAGGATCAAGTTAGTGGTTCAAAATCTCCGAGTATAGCTGGTGATAAAATTGATGAAAAAGAATTGATACAGAAATCAAGATCACCAAGTGTCATCAGTGATAAGCCCGACGAGAAAGATCAAATCGGCGGATCAAAATCTTCAAGCATAGCTGGTGATAAGATTGATGAACATGATAAGGATCACATTAGTGGCTCCAAGTCGCCTAGCATTGCTGGCGATAGGATTGATGAAATACACCCAACTAGCAGGTCAAGATCATCAAGCATCGTCAGTGACAAGCCTGACGATAAAGATCAAGTCGGTACTTCAAAATCCCCTAGTATAGCTAGTGATAAGATTGATGATAAAAAGCCAATTGACAAGTCAAGGTCACCAAGCATTGTCAGTGACAAACCTGATGAGAAAGATCACATTGGTGACTTGAGGATTCCAAGTGCAGCTGGTGATAAAACTGATGAATCAGAACCAAGTGCCAAATCACGATCACCAAGTGTCATCAGTGACAAGCCCGACGAAAAGGAACAAATCAGTGGATCAAGATCTCCCAGCATTGCTGGCGACAAAGTTGAGGACAAAGAACCAATTGATAAATCAAGGTCACCAAGCATTTTCAGCGATAAGCCTGACGAGAAGGACGAGATCAGTAGATCAAAGTCTCCCAGCATTGCTGGTGACAAAATCGACGACAAAGAATCAATTGACAAATCACGATCAGCAAGTATTGTGAGTGACAAACCGGATGAGAAGGATCACGTTAGTGGTTCAAAGTCTCCCAGTTTAGCTGGTGACAAAATTGACGAGATGCAACCGACAGATAAGTCACGATCACCAAGCATCGTCAGTGCCAAGTTAGACGAGAAAGATGACATCAGTAGATCAAAATCTCCGAGCATAGCTGGTGACAAAATTGATGAAATGGATCGTACCAGTGGATCAAAATCACCTAGCATCGTTGGTGATAAAATAGATGAGAAAGACTTGGATGTCAGATTAAAATCACCAGGTGCGCTCAGCGATAAACCTGAGGAGGAAGATCACGTCAGTGGTTCAAAATCACCTAACATCGCTGGTGATAAAATGGATGAGAAAGACTTGGATGTCAGATTAAAATCACCAGGTGCGCTCAGCGATAAACCCGAGGAGAAAGATCACATCAGTGGTTCAAAGTCGCCGAGCATTGCTGGTGATAAGATTGATGAAACACAAGCAGCTCAGATGTCACGCTCATCAAGCATCGTCAGCGACAAGCCGGAAGAAAAAGATCACGTCATTGACTCAAAGTCTCCCAGCATAACTGGTGATAAGCTCGATGACAAAGAATCAGCTGATAAGTCAAGGTCACCAAGCATCGTAAGCGACAAGCCGGACGAGAAAGATCATGTTAGTGGTTCAAAATCTCCCAGTTTAGCTGGAGATAAAATTGATGAACTGCAACTAGCTGACAAGTCACGATCATCGAGTATTGTCAGCGACAAACCAGACGAAAAAGATCGCGTTATTGATTCAAAATCTTCCAGGATAGTTGACGATGACAAGATCGATGAAAAGGACAATATCAGTGGCTCAAAGTCTCCCAGCATAGCTGGCGATAAAATTGACGAAATACATTCAGCTGACAAATCACGATCACCAAGTATCATCAGCGACAAGGCGGACGAGAAAGATCATGTCAGTGGATCAAAATCTCCCAGCATAGCTGGTGATAAGGCTGACGAAGCACAACCAACAGACAAATCACGATCACCAAGTATCATAAGTGACAAGGCAGACGAGAAAGATCAGGTCAAAGAATCAATTGACAAGTCAAGATCACCAAGCATTTTCAGTGATAAGCCCGACGACAAGGAGGAGATCATTAGATCAAAATCTCCCAGCATAGCTGGTGACAAAGTCGATGAAAAGGATCACATCAGTGGCTCAAAATCTCCCAGCATAGCCGGCGACAGAATTGACGAAATACATGCAGCTGACAAATCACGATCACCAAGTATCATCAGCGACAAGGCGGACGAGAAAGATCATGTCAGTGGATCAAAATCTCCCAGCATAGCTGGTGATAAGGCTGACGAAGCACAACCAACAGACAAATCACGATCACCAAGTATCATCAGCGAGAAAGCAGACGTAAAAGATCATTTGGGTGGCTCAAAGTCTCCTAGCATTGCTGATGAGAAAGCAGATGACAAGCACCTGGAACTAGACAAAGAACACGATATTCTTGTCAAGGATGCAGAATCTGACAAGAAGATGGATGCCTTGAGATCGTCTAAGGACAGTTCACCCATCGAAGAAAAAACACCAAAGGATAGATCAAGATCACACAGTCTCTTCGAGACTGGGGAGAAAACACCACTAGGTAGATCAAGAGCTGCAAGTCTATTTGAGGACAAAGTCCCAGAAAAATTGAGTCTCCTGGAAGGAGTCAAGGGAGCATTCGAGCATTCCGCTAGCACCAGTATCCTGGAGGAGAAAGAAGAGATCAGAACATCAATCGACCAAGAAGAGGATCATACGAAGATACCAAAGGACGATTTGAAGACACCAGTGGACGAGACGAAGAAGACGAAGGAAGCGCCAAGATCCTTTGAGCGTCCTGAAGACTTTGTTGTTCCCGATGAGGTGGAAGACTTGAAGACCTCAGCGACGAGAAAGGATGATCAAGGAAGAGCAACGGATCAAATTAGTCCTAAGATAAAGGAACTCGAACACGACGACGAAGACCTGGAGGTACCCGAGGAGAAAAGATCAGAAATTGAAAAATACATCATCGAGGAATTCGTGAATAAAAAACGAAAAGTGTCATCGAATGTCATTGCGGAAATTTATATAATAATGGACGTCCCCAGACACGTCATCATTGAGATCATCGAGCAGATCATAGCGAAGAGAGATTTGCAACGGGAGTCGATCTTGGTAGATGAGGAAGAGGCTGATGAAGATGAATTAAAGACTGAAGAACCGGATGCCCCTGTATCCAAGAGAGTCAGAATTGAGAAATACATTTTGGAAGAGTACGTGGCGAAGAAGCGCAAGATCACATCTAAAATTGTCGAGGAGATCATAGTGATTGAGGACGTGACTCGATCACTGGTCATGCAGATCATCAATGATATCATAATAGGCCATGGTCTCTCTAAAGAAATGATCTTGAGTGATCTTGAACCTGATATAGAATTATTGGATGTGGAATCAAGAAAAAAATCAATTACCGAATCTAAACGATCCAGTATTTCAAGTGAAAGAAGTCACGAGTCTGGTGTATCGGACAAGATCACTCATGATCTAGATCCCAAGGATAGCGATACACATTTTGAAAAATCCAAAGAAAAATCTCCCGATCATACCGCGCCGCACATTGACGAGGAAATTTCAATATCCGAAGAAAAACGTACGGAAGTTGAAAAATATTTGATCGAGGATTACATCTCGAAAGGCAAAATGATCACGGAGCAGATCTTACAAGAAATAATCATAAAGAAATCATTGCCGCGTTACATAATCCTCGAGATAATAGAAGAAATCATTTTCAAGCGCAAGATCATTCGTCACAACGTGATCGACGAGACGATCTTCCACGAGGAGGATCTATCGATAGGAAAAGATCACGAGGAGTCGTCGTCAATTGAAAAATCCTTAGAGGCATCGGTGCTGGATCGTCTTCAAAGATCACCGGAAGGAAAGTCAAGTCCCGAGGTATCGTCGATCAAAGATCACGAAGAGTCAACGTCAATTCTAGATCGTCGGAAACGATCGCTTGAAGATCAAGAACCAGACACCGGAAAATCGACACCGGACATATCATCGGCAAGAGATCGTATCATCGATATCTCTGGTAAGTCAACGCCCGATCCAAAATCGTCACTCTTTTCGGAAAAGTTTTCGGACAAGTCAGGATACTCGACACCGGAAATGCATCATTTTTATGAGAAATCTGGAAAATCAACTCCCGATTATAGAACCGAATACGAGAGCCAATTTCACAAAGCCTTCGTTGGCGGTATTACAGAAATTAGGACCACGCACATCACAACACTTTCCGGTAAATCCACCCCTGACTTTGCTGGACGAAGTGACACTCCTGATTCTGAAGCAGCAGCCGCCATTACTACAACGACATATTCCGTTAAGGAAGGAACTGATGTCCATGTGGATGTCATGGCTAAGGATCTGGATACCGGAAAATCTAAAGAAACCGATAAATTTGTTAGGGACTATATCAGCGCCATTACCAGTACTGTAGCGACTGATGGTAAAGACGTTTTGGTTGATGTCCTGGCTAAATCTTCTAGGGGCTTGGATAAAATTTCTTCGGAAGGTACTACCACTGTCACGACTACTAGTGTCAAAGAGACAGGACTTTTGGACAAAGAGGTTAAGGAGGTCAGTCATGTTACTACTGATACTTTGAGAAAGGTCACGACATCGACGCTCAAGGAAGATAAGGATATTTCAGAAAAAGAAATCAAAGAGGTTAAGGAGACTGATAAGATCGTCTCTGAAGCTTCGGGTGCCATTACGAGTACGTCGTTGACTGAAGGTAAAAATGTACTTGTGGATGTTGTGGCAAAGGAGACAAACCTATCCAAGGAGACTAGTAAAGAATTTTCAACAGTGACGACCTGGTCGACCTCAACGACGTCATCTGTATCACAAATTGGTACCAAGCATGAAGTTCCGGATATGAATGGTAAAGATTTTGTGAAGCAGGTGCAGAAAGACGAGGTCGTTGAAGACAGTCACCCGGTAGTAATCACTAAAGTTATAAAACGTGAAATGATTGATGACGGAGAACCGGAAGTGGTTACAAAAATCGTAAAGCGTGAGGTCGTCGAAGAAACGGAACCGCAAGTGGTCACCAAAATTGTAAAACGAGAAATTATTGACGAAGATGAACCGGAAGTGGTAACTAAGATCATAAGACGTGAAATCATTGAAGACAGCGAACCGGAAGAGATAGTAACCAGAATCATAAAACGCGAAATAATCGAAGAGGGAGAACCGGAAGTAATCACTAAGATAATAAAGCGTGAAATTCATGAATCCGAAGAAGATTTCGAAAAAACAGGTAGAACTGGCGAGGTCAGGAGAATCGTTAGTCGTGAGGGAACACCGGAAGTTACAGAAACAATAACGACAAGGACATCAAGAACAATCGTAACTGATGAAGCACCCATAGCGAAGTCATCAAGTTCATCGTCGGACATAGAAAAACCGGAACTCTATACAAGAATAATCTCAAGCGAAGGTACACCGGAAATTGTGGAAACGATCAAGCGAACAAAGAAGATCACCTCAGAATCTGGTCCAGAGTATGTGACGAGGATTGTGAGTCGCGAAGGAACACCGGAAATCCAAAAAGCAACTGACGTCAAAAGAATAGTGACAACGGTGACGACAATAACCGGTCCTGATGGTGAGGTCATCACCAAGAAGGACGTTAAGGAGAGTTCCGATGTCCTAGATAGCGAGCATCTTTTGGAAAAGTTAATCGACTCTTCCCAAGGTCAAGAGAAAACCGGCAAAAGACGCGAAGACGACGAGGATAAGAAAGTCAGCGAGGAGAGATTCGTGAGCGAGACACCAGAGGGACTGAGAACTGAAGAAATCATCAGGAGGACAGTAACCACGGTAACCTCGACCTCAGGAACGTCATCGCCTGACGTCAAAACTTTCTTTGATTCCGGTAAGTCCACCCCGGATTCCAAGGATCAATCTGAAGTGATCAGGGCACCACTGGATAAGTCTGAAGTGGTCGTGTCACCGGCCGTCAGAGATCTGATCTCCGACGACAAGAGTTACTCTGGAAAATCATCCCCAGATATATCCCTACCTAGAGATATTGTCTTCAGTGGCTCCACTGGCAAGTCCACCCCAGAAATTCCAGTGTCACCCCTGATCAGAGATGGCGCCTCGATGCAGCCCTCTGGAAGATCCACACCTGATAGAAGATCCGAGGCCCGATCCAGGACCGCCACTCCCGAAGGATTCCGATCGGGTGAAGTGATCCGCACCACCATCACGACGACCAGGACGATGTCTGATGACGGTGAGATCATCACGACTACGAAGGAGATTACTGAGGCAACCAATGAGAAGGGCGAGACCGTCGTCCTGGCAGAGAAAACGGACGTCAAGGTTGACGAGACCAGGACCAGTTCGGAGACGACGAGGGAACCGCGTTACTCTGACGAAGAGACCCCGGCGTCGCCATTGTCGTCGACGTCCCAGGATGGAAAGTCTCTTGAATTCTCAGCGGCTGCCATGAGCAGCAGCTTCTACGGAGAACTGCCAACTGTACCACCATTGACAACTGTCAAACCCGCCTTTACTGATCCTGCCAGCAGAAAGATCAGCGAGCCAATTCCAATTCAGTCTGACTACTCGTTCAAGAGATTCACCGTTGAGAAAGAATTCGCTGGCGGATACGAACCAAAATCCGTAACCAAAAAATATGTTGACGAAGCTGATATGGATTTTGAAAAAGCACTTATGGATGGAAAGGATAAAGATACCGTTGGATATAGCAATGGTACTCTTGCACAATTATCCAATGGTTCCAAACAACTGGACCCCATGACTGCCTCCTTCGTTGAAGAGTCCGATGATTCCAAAGATCCTAAAGACAAGAAAGATCCTCTGGCAGGATGGGGTGCTCCTCTGGGATTGCCATCGCCAAAACCACCAAGAAAATTCAATCTCAGGAAACCTGCAATAAGTGCGAGTTCAGTGGAAACGACGGACGCGACTTTGGAAGGCTTGAACTTTGACATCATTAATGACTGGGGTGAACCCTTGTCACTCCCTACTCCAGCGCCTGCGCCAATGGCTAATGAAGTATCGAATAAGGGTGCACCGGGTACACCGAAGAAAGAAAGGAAGCAGCCGAAGAAGGTCGTGTCTGAAAATATCAAGAATAAAAAGAGATCAGAGAGTCCTGGTAAAAATGAGAAAAAGATCAAGGACTCGAAGAACAAAGTTCAGCCAGTTTATATGGACCTGACCTACGTACCTCATCATGGAAACTCGTACTACACCTCCTTGGAATTCTTCAAGAGAATCAGAGCAAGATATTACGTTTTCAGTGGAACTGAACCAAGTCGTGAAGTCTACGATGCTCTTCTGGAGGCCAAGAAAACTTGGGAAGATAAAGATTTGGGTAAGAAAAATAAATGCTTGAAATATACAATTTTTATTATCACGATCCCTTGCAAATTATCACTTTTCTAATATTTTGATCAAAAATAATAATTTTTCTTTTTTTTTTCATACCCACAGAAGTCACCATGATCCCAACTTACGATACGGACACGTTGGGTTACTGGGTTGCGGATAACGAAGAAGCATTGGCTGCCAATCATATTGATCTGTCGCCATCAGCTTCACGTTGCACGATCAATCTTCAGGATCACGAAACTAGCTGCAGCGCCTACCGGCTTGAATTCTAGGGAATGGCAGCCTGCTCAGCCGTAATAGTCGAGTTCTGAGCCCCGTCCGGATATTATCTCATCATTCCACATCCGGACAATCCAGTACGAGTCACGATAGAAAAGCCGCCATCAAAGATCATCACACCGTTTGACCTTTGTACCGGTTCGTTGCTTATGACGTCATCACGCTGATACCTGAAATATCATGTACAACCATGGCCGTAAGTCATCTGAAGTACAATATAATAAGAAAAGCTGCGGATCGTTACAAGTTGTCATTATAGGTTAGAACCTCGAAAAAAAAAGAAAAAAATATTCATCTTAGGAATTTTTGAATTCTCGCAGGTCCAAAACGGGCATTGTTGATCATAGACCTTAACCTATCTTACTCAAATTTCGTTACGTGGCTTCCCGTAGGATACCCAAACGAATCGATCGAGTTTAAGTCGATGGATGAGATAATAAATTATTAGAAACAATCTCGTAAGGTTGTTTAAATGATAATTAGTGAAAATCCTTTTGTCTACGGATAACACGCCAACTTCTTGTATATGGCTTAGTTGAAAATGATAAAGAAATGTTATCGCCCATGCTCCAGGTTTTCTGGAACACATTCATATACGATAATCTAATCCGCCGATCATGCGATTGTCTCCCAGTGATACATATACATATATATATATACAGGATATATATATATATACAGGACGCTAAACTAGCATTATGTCTTTTCCAAGAGAATGACAACTCAGATGACATAACTTCTTAAACATTTTCTACTCGATCACGTTTCAAGAATCGCACCACGCGGTCCGTATGCGCAAGTTATGGGACACCCACACCAAACCACAGTCCCTATATATTAGAACCCAGGAGATTACGTAGGATTTTCAAATTTCCGGACATGAGTGTAAAACTAGATAAGATAGCGAGGAGAAGTCCAAAAGCCGATTGAAAAAAAGAACAGGCAGGATTTGAATGAAAAAAAAAAAAGACAAACATCATCCCATTAAAGATAGAAAGTTAAAGAGAACAAAAAAAAATACTTTTTTTAATATCTCGACACAGCTGCCGCTTTACGAGCACCGCGTATAGTTATTTCACATTTGACAAACCGACCTGATGTGACGCAAGCGAAACGTACCGTGTGACGAAAAGCCTATTCGATCCCAGAAGCCAGAACTCTGGGGACGAGGTGGATTCCGAAATGCCGATGGTCCATTTTATCGAAGAAAGCTAATCTGTTTTTTTGAATGGAAATAAATCAAGTCAAAGTAAAATCTTACTTGTCGGATATTCGTAACGATACTAGTCATTGGAAAACGAAATTTCGACGGAAGAGATCGAGTCATTGAAAAAGCCGTTAGCAACGACTTGGACCCTCCAGTCGGGGATTCCCCTACTGAACTGTAACCGTCGTATTGAAAGTCGATTCAAATATAAAAGCGGCGTGGCTAAAATAATAATGAAAAGTAACGTTTTGAGATAATAGATAGTGATAACGAGGCCGAGGGATTAAAATGGCGAAGGGGATGGACGTGATACGAATTTAAAAAAAAAAAAAGAAACGGAAAAGCCTCGTACAATGATTAATGATTTAACGTGTCGTAAATGTCTATGCCTACATAAATGACTATATTTACACGAGGGAGTACATAAACGTTATTCTATATCGTATTTCTATGTATCTATAGGAGAAGTGGGAGAGATATGCGCGCCATGTTTAAAAATGGATAGATATATTATATATATATATATATATATACACACATAAACTCGTGCGACGTCATTGGGGTGTCAAGATGTTAAAGAGAGAGAGAGAGAGAGAGGGAGAGAGAGAGAGAGAGTGTTAAGGGACAAGAGGGGTAGAAAGAGTGATAAAAAATGGCCGACGATGACGTTGAACGTTAACTAAATAACATGGTCATCGAAATGTTTTTCGCGTTTCGCGTTGTTGTTAAAAAAAAAATCCTTCTGAACCAAAAAAACATTGAACGGACTCCTTCGAAAGTACTTTGAAGCTAAAGAAAAAGAAAAGACGTACGAGCAGACACAATTTGAGACGACTCAATTATGAATGTGCGTAACACTCGGGACAAGAGACTGAGATGAAAATTTTGACACGAAATAATAGAAAGAAAGACAAGATCCATCCAACGGACTTAGGTCCGAGAACGTATCCTAATTTTGAATTTACGCACGTCCGTGGTTAATGCTGTCGGAGTACGTATGGGGATAGAAAAAATGGCGGACGGTCATTGGGATTAGAGGTTAATCATTGACCCGCGTAAATTCGAAAATCCGATCCTAGAAAAACTTAAATATTACATATATTAGTTCGTAGCTGAGGCCAGTGTTGAGCGACAGATAGTGAGAGACGGAGGGAGGGAGGGAGTCGTTTTTTTTTTTTTTTTTTTTTGAAAAAAAAGCTGATTTAATAATGTAACGTGGGTGAAAGAAAAACAAAGCAAAAAATAATAATAATAATATGAGCGTTCTAAAACTTTTGTACTTATTCCTCTGTCAGCGATAGCGATTTATAGTTCGATGCGATTCACGATGCTGATGATAAACGTGGATGATGATGATGATGATGACGGTGGCGATGACTATGTACGTGACGATAATAATGATGATGATGAATGCCTGAGGACCGAGAATGACGTATGATTATTTGCGAAAGTTTGAGAAAAAAAAAAGATGACTAGGTATGAAAATTCGTCATTGTTTCTTTTATTGGAAAATCGTATCGATCCGGTCTGGTGGACTTTTCGTACGACGTCATTGAGTTGAATTTCTTTGTCCTCGATGATTTATCGACTAAGTTATACATACCAGTAGACAATTCGTAATTATCGGCGTAATACGATTATAATTTTCCGAATCGATTGCATTTATGGCCGGCAGTCATTGCGCGCCGGTTAATTTGCTTTGCCAAGGTGGATGTTACGGATATTCAGACTGTCGACGAAAAGTTTTACGATCACTCGACTGACTGTCAACAGTTTTGAATGTCCGTTAAACAGGGGAATCCCCAGAATTCACCTTGCGATCGCTCAGCTAAAAACTCATTGTTTAACTTTTACGCATAGTTAGAACCTAGAGAGTTTTAGCGCTGCGATCGGTGGCCCCCACGGGGTACCAGCCCAAAAGCGCGGCAAATTCAAAAAGTGGCACGACTTATGTATTATAGCGGAAGTAAACATAAAACGAATAGAGAAAGAGGAAGTGGGTCGTGTCGATGGCTGGTACCGCGTGAACGGCGGCGAATCAGTCGCAGCAAATTAGTACGTAAGTTTTTCTACCGCCCGCCTACTTTTTCCTGGTGGCTTATGAACGGAAAAAAAAAAAAATTAATGAAAAAATTAATAGCCCAGGTTATTTAATCGTTCACGCATAATGTGCCATTGCGTTGACTCGTTATTTATTTATTTACGCGTATAAACATACTCGCGATATCTTTTCTATCAGCTTATAGGTTATGTGCACGTTCCGTCACTTATTTATACTTCAGTGTCTCCTTAATATATTATTTAACAATGTTTTATTATGGAAACAATGAGATTCGTATGACAGCTGCTCGTTCAGTGGCCCGAGACACAATGAAATATTGGCAAAACGGTGAGACAGATTGTTGAAAACGAAATAAGGCAGAATGAGGTAAAATTCGAAGATAAACACATATATACACATACTTATACACAATCACACAGATCCGTACATATATACGTGCATATACGTACACACATGAAACATATGTACATGTGCATGACTTATGCGTAAGGACGTTTATGAAAACGAGATTTAGGTTAGGATATTAAAAGGTAAATAAAATCGAGCCGGGCGACGAGACAAAGTGTGAAGTGACTTTGGGAGATCATTGCTATTATTATTATTGCTAATATATTATCAATATATTTTATTATTATTCAGCAAGGTTAACAGATTATTGTCGTTCCAATTTATTGCGCGGATCAAAGTATTTTTTAATGTTCTTTCGTAACTTCACGAGCTTCTCGCTCGGTAATCCAAGTCGGTCGGTAATGTAGAGAGAACGAGAATGGAATACGAGGCGAGCAACGCGCGGGAAATAATTACCGACGCGTTCGCAAAGTTGATGAAAACGACGACGAGGACGATGATCATAAAAATGCTTATAACGATGCTTACGATGATGTTGACGACTGTTGACGTAACTAACGATTGATGACTGTACGGTGTACCTATGTATTTACCTATTATTTATTGACGATGGATTAATGACGAAATAAAGAATGACCAGCTATCTAGGTAGGATGTTAAAATTATGAAATTAAATTAAATTTAATATTGTCAATCGGAAGGGATGCGAGAAACTCTACATATATATATATATATATACACGGTACATAACCCAACACGTACGCGCAAACACGATGATACAGACACGTGATATATTAACGACACATACAGAGAATTACGTAAGGACACACATGTACACACACAACCATACACAGAGACACCGATGAACTTAATGGTGAGAATTACAATTAGGAACGAGCTTTCAATGAAACAATTTTAGAGAGGATGCAGTGAGATGATTTAATGACGATAGTGATTTGCTGTAACGCGATGAGAAACAACACCTGTACGAACCCCCGAGGTCGCGATGCGACTCTTTTCAAATGGTGGTTTAAAATGGCAACTTTTGATACAAGGGAGATGGCTGGAATATCTTGAAAATTAGATATTAAATTTATATGCGCCTTATCGCTTTTTATTCGTCCGGTATTATTGGCGCAATTTTATTGTACTCGAATAAATAACATTTTGAGGGAGTTTTAGTAATCTATGATTTTTTTTCTTGAACGATCGACGCATTTTGAGTCGTGAATTTTGGAAATTTTGCCGAGCAACTTGAACGATGGTAATGTATTTTAAAGATGATGAAAAGTAGATTTTTTTTTAGTAAATTTTGGATTTTTTTTTTTTGGAATAGTTTGAGACGCGAGACTCTAGTCAGTAATCATGCGAGTCCTTTCCTAACTGAAAATGCATCTAGTCATTGGGTTTTCGATATGATCGTGATGTTTGAATTTCGTCGGGACTGTCCGTTGAATCCTGTTAGGCGACAGCTGTTACCATTTTTTACCACCAGAGAGCGCATCGGCGCACTACGTTTTCGAATAACGAATTAAAACTTACTGTGGAGTGTTCATGGTGCTATGATTATTATTATAGAAATACTAATGTTATGCTATATGATAAAAATGATAATATAATAAATATACACTACACCATAGTCTGATTAATTTCTTGACCTCTTTTTCCACGTCGTTAGCACAACTATTCGTATCTTGATATCGTTTTAGGTGAAATCAGGAAAAATGGTTTAAAAAAAATATTTTTTCGTTTCTTTATTAAAATAATCATTTGGTAATGGTTTGACCTTATATTACGTTATTAACTATTTTCATGACTTATCACTCAATACACTTATAAAGATTCACGTGTCAAGTTTGATATTCACTGCAAAACCATTATTCTTATCACAAGTCATTAACATCCTCACATTTCCCGCTTTTGGTTATATCGATCAAAAATTATTTATTTCGCAAAAAAAAAGAAATTGTCCTTAAAAATCTAATTCTATAAAACAATCTAAAATCTCGTATTGTTGGGCATCTTCAAGAAATAAGCAACCTTGTCTTCGGCAACCCTGTAATTATGAATCCACCTGGAACCCTTTCTGAGACTTCCATCAATACCATCCCTCCAGGCACCGGCCGGAAGATAAACTTCCCTCTGTCTGCTCCCTGAATAAAGTATCGGAGCGACAATGAGTTCCTCCCCTACAGAGAACTCGTCGACGACAACATGACAAGCAGGATCAGCCGGATCCAGCATCCACAAGGGCCTGACAATTGGTAATCCTGAATCCAAACTCTCATTGGCGTACTTCTTCAACAAGGGGGTAACGATCTTCTGCCTGAGTGTGGTCAGTCTCTTGGCCATTTCCAGTACAGACTCATCGGAATATTTACTAGGCAAATGGGTGAATCTGATGACAGGAAGGAAAGTGGAGAGTTGAAGCCAGCGCACGTAGAGCTCCTTGTCAGGTAAGTTAACCTCATAGTCATTATCAGGATTGTTATCGGACATGGGTAGAGCAACGTCGCCCCCGACAGCACCAGGCATAATAAAAGGATACCCAATCATCCCATAGCTCAGTACGGTTGGTATGACAGTCTTGATGGCTTTCCAGGAGGACGGAAATGGGGGCAGCGAGACAAAGACTGGTGCCCTTGGTCTGGAAATGGCACCGGACACGCCGATCACTGGTACCGACCCAAGGATCGATTTTGTGAATATAGACTTGTAGTGATCCGGATTGGTCAGAGGTTGCTCGCACTTGTAATAATGAGGCATGTCCTGTGCGTTTCCAAGATCAAGGTAAAACGAGTCTATGTGATAGGTCTTCAGGAGGTTCTCCAGTTTAGCTTGGAGCCAGGGCAGAGTCTTGTTGTTGGTTATGTCCAGGACACCAGCACTGTTGCTTTGCTTGTACCTGGCCAAGGCTGGAATTCTTGGATCACTTCCACGTTCAGATATGAGAAGTCTGTTGGCAACAGCCTCCTTGAAGTTCACAGACTCCGTGGAGATGAACGGCTGAATGGTAAGGACAATTCTGAAGCCTCTTCTGTGAAAGATGTTGATGGTCTCCTCCATCGTTGGGAAACGGGTCTCGTCAAGGACAAAGTCACCTGGACTAGGTTGCCATTCCTCACTCAGAAGAACGTGGCCTTGACGTAAGAATCCAAGAGCGATCACGTCCTCGGTATAATTGTAAATGATTGCTTCGTTCGTTGGTGAGATCTGCCAGACGGGTTCTGACAGCAAGGAGTGAACCGCCGAAAATTCATCAGGCTTCAAGCCGTCCCAGAGCGACTTCTCCGCCATTAAAGAGTGAAGTGTCTTCATGTTGTCGGTAGCGCAAATCGTGTAATTCAATTGGGGAAGCGGAGTCAAGTGGTTGATGTATGCGAAAGCGTCGTACTTGGCTTGAAGACAAAAATCTTTTGTTCTGTTTGCATTTATCGACACGTACAATGGCGTCTGGGAGTCTACCAAGATGGTGGCGCCTTTGGAGTTCAGGAAGTACCGTTTCAGGACGTTGCCAAAAGGATGCTTCCTTATGTCGCCGGTTATGAATGGACTCAAGTCCAGCTTTCCTTGCTCCAAGGGATAAGCCATGTTTTGAATTTGACCTGCGCCGTACCAGTGACCTCTCTTGGATGACCAATCGAAGCAGTCCATTGGATTGAAGTATGGGCTTAAGCTCTGCCAGGTCACGTGGTAACAGTCCATGTCGTTTGATTGCGTATGCGCCAAGTACAATCTTGTCTGCTGAAGCCACTCCAGACATACCGAGTCTGATCGCTGATCATGTGTCAGACATGGAAACACTCCTGTGTCTGCTGGAATTCCTTCGCCTAATTTACCAGCTATTATTTCTAAGCCTGCATTGTTGTACACGTACATCATCCTTTCGTTTTTGTTGAATCTGTAATGGGAATAATGACGATGGTAAATTATAGAAGAGATTTACTCAATTCTTGGTGGCTATGTGCGACAAAAAAATTGTTTGGTAAATATAAATTTTGAAAAATATTTTTTTTTATTTTCTTTTTTGTTATTTATTTCCCTTACTTTGGTCTGTTAAATCTTTTTGTAGCTGCCACTGGATTAATCTACCTAATGTTTCGGACGAACGAACAAACCATAATCAAGTATATTAACCATTTCCTGAGACGACTATTATAGGGTCATTATGATGATTGAATGATGGTCGTGGCAGTGGTTAGAAAAGTGTCACGTGTATTGCTAAGGGAATTTTTCAAAAGGAAAGTCATCGATAAGGAATAAAAGTAAAATTTAGCTTTTTTTTTAAATACCTGAATTTTTCGAAATATGCACGCTGCAGGACGTGTTGAGTGTAATAGATGTGGGCGAAACCCACGAGAAATACAACGCAGAGAAACAATATTCCTACGAAGGCACGAATTCTAAAAAATAAATTATAAAAGTGACGATCAATGTGCGGGAACCAAAATTATTCAAACCAGTACGAGGATCTATTGATTATGACGTCATTCACTTTATTTCGTACCTGTAATCAGCATTTTGTCTTTTTTTGCTACTGCGAAGCGCTTGCGGTATCGAGAGTTGAAGTTTCTCTTTGAGCAAACTCGAAATGCTATTCACGCTGGTTATTGTTGAATTTGGACTTTGTACGCCCGGAATTTCTATACCGTCACCATCCAATTTTTGATTTGTCGTCGAAGCAACGATTTTTGCTTTTCGTCTGGGCGGCGCCTGCAGTGGCACCCTGTGAAATGAAAAAAAAAAATATATTCCAACTTTTCTTAAAAAATAATAAAATTATTGGAAAATAATAAAAAAAAATTTACACCCAAATAATAAAAGCCATTAAATAATAATGCAATAACAATAGAGTTATTACAGAGGGAGGATAAATTTGATTCAACAATATCAATCAATTAAAAAAATGCCTGAAACATGTGTACCAATTATACATACCCCTGCAACGAAATAGAACTTCTCACGTCATACATCGATATCATTTTTATACAAAATATGTTACGTAAAAGTTACTAAAATCTCTTGTTTGACAAAATTATTCAATCACTTCACTAATCTACTGCAAACATTACTATAGCGAGAGCAATGCATAAGTTAAAACAGCCGTTTAAAATTAATCTTGATAAATTAAAATTATAACTCGTTAAACCATAACATTGATTTTAAAAGTGCAATAACGATTTTAAAAAAATTTCCATTCAAATGTCACCATAAAATTACAATCCACGCCACTGGAGAACAGACTACACTGCCAACCGATCACCACGTATGGACTTGAAGTTCTTATAGCATTGTAGCCGTTTTCAATTGGCTGCACGACGCAGCCATATGGTATGGGTCAAGTACGCAACGGGCGACAGTAGTACTCGTAGTGCTTAATACATCAGCGGCCATGGCAGTCGCGTGGTGATGAAAACCGAAGCTGTAGTGAAATGTTGTCCAAGTTATTTGAATGTTTATTCGTCGATACAAGTGGCTGTGGATTGAAAGCAACGCCTGTCCTCGAATGTTGTAGGCAGCAGCGTCGTTTGTCAACGTGAAGACAAGTGAGGAGAAGATACGTTACGATAACCTCAAAGGCTGATCACACTAGGCGATATTTACGATGGAAGTTGAAGATTCAAGTGCGAACGCAACTGCAACGCAGTTTCACAAAATTTGGTAAATTTGTGTCCAGCATGCTGTATTTTACTATTATCTTTGTACTGTGCCACTGACACTGATGATAATACGAGTCTTAATTTTTGGTTTTTATTTTTATTTTTCGTTGGTACCACGTGCTCGTTTCGGCACGAGTAAGAATATTTAGTTTTATGTTTCCTCTTTGTGTTATCAGTAACCACGTCATGGATTATATTTAGACTTGATTTATATGCAGTGGTCATTACCATTTTTTTTTATGGAGAGACTCGTTGCATCGTAAAGGTAAAAACGTTTAAAAGTTGTTCAGAGTTTAAAAATATTTTTTTTTTAACGGTTTTGATAAGATTTAGATACGTTCTCGGATACTTTTTTTCGTTTTTCTTAAGTGTCAGTGAATTATCGTTATCGGCGAGTGACAACGTTTGGCAATGATGTTTCTTTTTGAAATATTTGAAGCTCTTTCTTTGCGTGTTACATTTAATTACGTACTTGGCCATTTCTTCGTCATCTCTTTCGTCTTCCGTTTCCGAACCCAGAGGACTGCCGTTCGGCGAAGATCCGCTGTTACTGAACGTGGCGCTACTGTCGCTTCCAGTACGCGTGAATCTCGAAACAGTGCCCTATAATGTAATTAGCATTGTTAAATTAAAGATGTAATTTAAGGAATATAAATTACACAATATTTACGTAATCCCAATGAATTATTGCCATTGTCATTAGGTTTCTTACTGACTACAATTGATTCGCGTACCGCCGAGCAAACAACGTCAATTAATCAAACACGTACCCAATGATAACCCATTCATTGATAACCTATTGACACTCAAATTCATTGTCACTCACAAAAACATGTAACAACCTTAACAAGCACTTGTCTCCTTAATCCAGAGTAATTATCATTGTCGTCTTTCATCGCGAAATGACTAATTAAAAAAAAAAAAATCGCGACTCGTTATATTAACATAAAAATAATATCCGTCGAAAAAAACTTGTCATATTTTTTTCAAAATTTCCTTCCAGCGACCTATCTTTGTTTAAAAGTGCCTAAAAGAATTTAACAAAAAATCATCGTACAGTATCGCGATTCCTGACAATCCATTCTGCGCGACATGTTAATAACAACTGGTCTGTCTGTTACGTAAAGAGAAACTCGTAACGTAAACGCAAGGGGCCGAGAAATGAACAGATACAACGCAGTACACGTTCGTGGCAATTGAGCCAAGACCTTCAAATCAAATCCGGTTTTCGCGCGCTTACAAACGCCGCATATGAACTTTTCAAAGCATTAGACAAACGTATACGATAATACGGTCTATTAATGTCTGACGGTAAAAATAGTTGGCGCTTCAAAAATCATTTGCTCTTCAATTCATCACTGATAGTCACTGAACCATTTCGAGGTTAAGATTGCAATTCTAATTATACAGGATATTTTCGAATATTTTGCATAGACAGTCATTTCTCGGTTCTATTATTATACTGGACGTTTCATAAATTACACACCTCGGCTATTGAACCCAGTCTGCTTGTACCGGCTGACAAAGCTCTTTCCAACGAATAAATCGAACTGTATTTGTGATCCTTGTTATCTTTGTTATCTTTCTCCATTGTTACAAGTAAAAAGGAAATTATATTCTACAATCACAATGGCAATGATAAACTGTACAATTTTTTACTGTGACGCGATTCGTTGTCAATTCCACGTGCACTGATGGACTAAAATTTTGAATGACTGTCAAGAATAAAATCTTTGACAGTTAATGGTTTTCAAGTCTTAATGTCAAATGTGTTGTCATGCTGTGTTTACTTGGTTCGATTGGATTCAAAATAAATTAATTCCTATCACTGTGCTGCGGTATTCTTTGAAATTTCATTTTATGGGTCAATATCATTGTACAGACGGATGACTGTATCCTTATCAATGTTATCATAATGAAGTTATTTTTTTTTTTTACAAAATTGTAGAAAAAATAATTCATGTAAATATCACGACGTTAACGATGATGATTTATGATCCACTAGATCCATACTTAATGTATGTATCTATTTTTTATTGACATTGATACTATCGTCTAAGTGATGATTATCATTATACTGATGAATTTGATTTTCACCTGGTTCTTATCCACTCGTAGATCGTCCATGTCGTCGAGTTTGCTGGGCATGGAAATACTTGTTTTTCTGATACTGGAATTTCCAAATCCTGTCAATTGTTGGGCTTCCGAGGAATCTGATATTTTTTTATCCGGCTCGAGACTGACTATTGTATCTGTACTTTGAGCCGATGTGTTTTGTTGGCTATCTGTAATTATGAAAATAATTATTATGAAATCAAAATATTTTTGATAATATTTTAATATCTTAGAAATAGTGATAAGGGTATAGTTCTAGGTGTGAAAATTGTTGATAAGAGTCAATAGAGTTTGAAGCATGTGATAGCAATGATAACAATGACAATCGAGGGTTTAATTAAATAGCTACGATTAAAATTGTATTTGACTTTTATTTGAGAAGTTTATTCGAATGTAAATTTCGAAAATGGTATGCAGCGAAACAATATGGCGTTGTAATTATGTTTAATGTTGGTAATAAAAAGAAGCTACGTAATTTTTTTTATTAACGTTGCGTCAATGACGGCAGAAGTGTGTTAAGCATCTTTATCTTTTATCGTAAGGTAAATTATCAAAGAGAAACATAGAAAAATTATGAGGGAGCCGCCAAAGGTATTGAGAAGATCAAAGGTTACGCCTTTTTGGTGTTCGTTATGCTGCTTGAAGTTGGTTGGCGAATTTGAATTTGGGTAGAAAAAAATTTAATTTTGATATGAGAAAACAGTTGTACATTGTTTTTTTTTTTAATAACCTAGGAAATTAGTACATTTTGATTTTCATGATGGTGCGTTATGGAAATGTGTCTATTTGCGATATGGGACAAGATTTTGAATCGATAATTTTATTTTGAAAATTTACAATGTGCGACTGCGCTTGTCAAGATGAAAAGGCCGCTGTGACGTTATTTGAAAAATGTCCGGGCAGTGTTAACGATAAGGGAAAATTAATGGAAAATACTGATGGTTTTTTGTGTTACGATGAAATAAAAAAAACCGAAAGTTCTGTATGCTCCAGCGATTCTACGAGAACGGTGTGAATATTTTTTATTTTTATAAAAAGACAAATTCGGAGAGAATTCAAATCGTTTTTTTTTAAGAATAGTACAAATTTATAAATTCGTGGGAATCACGAAATTTTGAAAATGACGAACAAGAGGAACTGGAATATCAACCTGTACCGTGTGGTCCCTGTATGTCTGAGAGTGATGAAGAATTCGAGGAAGAACGCAAACCGGATATCGAGTACACTCTTGCCATTATTAAACCGGAAGCCGTGGAGTGCCGGAAGAAAATCGAAAATCGAATTTTGGAAGAGGGTTTTCAAATTCTTCAGACTCGATGGCTCCAATTGGCCCCTGAACAGGCATCTGAATTTTATTCAGATAATTATGGAGAAATTTCTTTTCCCCATCTTGTGGCTTATATGGCTTCCGATTCTATAATCGTTTTCATTTTGGCGAAACAAAAGGCCATTCAGGATTGGCGAATGCTTATGGGACCCACGAAGGTAAGTCATTGTTATTGTTGATTCAGAAGATTTTTTTGAAAAAATTTTTTTAGGTCACGGAAGCTCGCTTTTATTTTCCTGATAGCATTCGAGCGAAATTTGGAAGACGTGGTGAAGATTTCAAAAATGCTGTTCACGGAAGTGCTAATCGAGAATTGGCTGAGAGAGAAATTCACTTTTTCTTTCCAGATTGTAACGTTTCTTTTTTTTTTTCATTTTCAATATTACTTTTACACGTATATATAATGATTGAAATTATTGCTTATCCCTCAATTTTTAGTTGTCATTGAGCCATTAATGAGAGGCGAGGTAGCAGTTGATTATTTATTGGAAGTCATCAATAAAGTATTGATCGAAGGACTCACTATGGTAAATTTCACTATTTTTATTTATATCGTTAAATAATTTTTAATAATTATTGCCTTGTTAAATCAGTGTTGCCAAACGAAACCACCGGATCCAATCTTATGGCTGGCACATTGGCTTATTTTGAATAATCCAAATAAACCAAAACTCCCCGAGCATTTGGCTATTCCCCACATGTAATGTTATTCGAATAAAATATTTAAAAAAAAATAAAAATACATTTTCTTACCACTTTTATTTGCGCTGTTTATGCTGCTTTGAGGTGAATTTCGCGTCAGTCTTCTTTGCGTAGCTGTTTGCCGTGGGCTATACCTAAATTTAAAAAAATTCAATATCAAAATTATCAAATACATCAAACAAGCGTAGTTATATTTTACAAAAATTTAATCGTCGATAATTAAAAATTTTCAAAATTACCTTGATTGCACAAGTTCTTCGACAATCGATATCAATGTTTGCTTATCATCGAATAATCCATTCAATTTAACTTCGGACGATTTATTATTTTCTTGCAAAGTTAAATCGACTTTGTCCTCATCGGCTTTTGGTACGTTTTTCAAATTTTCACTGCGTCCCTCAATCACAGCTTTTTCCAAATTCAATCCCTCTTTCGAATCCTCACGATAAATATCTGTATCCTTAAAATCGTCATCGGTCCTTTCCGATACCGAATCCTTATCATTTATCAAAATTCTCGATGGAGACCCATCACCTGATACAGTCTTTGACTGACTCTCTAATCTATTCTCATTTTCAAAATGCACTCTCACCAGACCATTATTCACCACGGCAGGATCGCCATTTTGTAAATTTCCTGATATCTCATTATTATTATCAACACCATCAAAATTATCCTGGGATTTTTTTTTTATTTTCACTTTTGATTTCTTCGTTCGGGAAGGTTTGGCAGGAAGATCCAAAGTTGTCGAACTCAAAGTGTCATTTGTGGAGCTCCGACTGATAAGAAAATGATAATAATAAATGGTAATACAATTTTTCTATTACACATTGTTATAAGTGTATTCATATATAAGTATACAAGGTAGGATTTTTTTTTTTTTTTTTTTTTTTAAATATCCAATCAATAGAAATCACCTTTGAGGTCTGTACCAAGGATCCGGCCATTCAAGAGGATTTCTCGAGACAGAATCTTGGGACCTGGACCCTTCAAGCCCACCGGATGAGCTTGTACCTGGTTTGTACCAAGGCGATGGTATCCTCACGAGGCCTGCGGGCGCTGGCCAATTTTTCGCTTCCGGTTCCGGTTCCGTAGAAAGAACTGCAAGCGACACCCCTCGTCTCTGCGCTAGACCGACCGGATTAACACTGGCTACTTTCACGTCCCAAGGATCAAGAATGGACAGCAGGACTTTCTGTGAATGAGAATGGCGATGATCTGAATGATGTTCAGCTCCATAAAGTGGATACAAGTCATTAAGTCTCGTTAGCTAGTACAGTCCCTGTTAAATATTTCAAGCAGTAACCTACTGGAAACGATACCACATCGCTGCTCTCGTTGCCGAGGAAATTCAAATTGACAATTTTTATTTCTTTCTCTCAAAAAAAAATTATTTTCAATTATTACAATTTTCACCTGGTTCACCTACTTTCTATATTTCCTATTGAGTTACCTGAATTTATCAAAAATCGATTAATCCATTTTTCCTGCTTCAATGAATTTTCTAATAGACATTTCAATTTCTTATTTCACTCTTGCATAATCCACTTTGTATCTCAATTTTTAATTATCTATTATTTTTTGCTCAATACCTCTTGTCTCTTCCATCTATGAACAAGCGGGTGAAATATATTACATAATTAATCAATTTTTTGGTATTTAATTTAAAAAATAAAATTCAACTTGATTCACATTGTCTAGCCGGTACACTCTCTACAAAAATTAACAACTACAGTAAACAACATGTATTATATTAAAATAAGTGACTGTATTCTAAATATAATGGCGTATCTGTACGTATAGAAATATTTGTAAAATTTTGATAAACTACTTGAACTCTGTAGTATGAACCGATGTATACAGGGTGATTCATAAGTTGTAGCTTGAACAATGTCCAAACTCATTGACCAATGAAAATGAATGTTCTTTATAATTTTTTATTTTTTTTTATTTTGTTATTAGTTCCTGCTCAATCACCTTGAATCATTGACCAATGACGATAATCATCGTTCAAGTCATCCCATATCCAAATAAGTAATTTTCCATGAATCATCTTTTATACGCATTCAAATAATTTTATGTATCTGGGTAGAGAATGTCAGGTCTTGCAGTGTGCTGTGTTGTATAACCTAAGTTAACGATAACATTTGTACATGATAGTTATCAGGGTGATCGTCTGGATTTATAATTTTATTTTAACATTTATATTTATTTACGTAAGACTTTATGTAACTGGGTTGTTAAATTCTCGTCCGCTTCAAGGACTTCAATTTGTAAAATTTTACAAATGAGATTTCGAATGCGTTAGTATTATTACTCGACGGAAATGCTATCAAAATAATTGACGTCCTATTCTTACGTAAAAGGGGATTCCCGGTCGTGCCTGATCGCCGGAACGTTCGTATCGGTTCGGACAGCAAAGACAAAATAAATGGCCTGTGAGCGGGAAATATGAAAGATTTAAAAAACTAAATTAAATTTTTATTTACATATGTTTACAAATGGTCAATTAATTATATAAGTGTATTTTTTTCGTGTAAACTTTTTTTTTTATACAAATTCTATAATTGATAACGCTTATCGTTATCACGAGTGTGCCAAGAAAAGGCATGGGGAAATAATGTAAGTTTTTGCAATCTTAATATGCAGATTAGAAAGTGCAATTTTTTGTTTGACCGTTGGTAATTACCGTGACTTTACGCCGATAAGAATTTTTTTTTACTGCGAGACAGAAAAAGAATATTGATCTTTTATTTTTTTTTTTAATCAGCCGACAAAAATACCTTTTTTGATAAATATATTTTTGTGAACGATCTTTATGTAATTTTGTCGAATTTAAGGGGACGTCGGATAATAAATATATCGATAATGGTATTCGACGTCCATGAGGCTTATCAGTCATTAATAGGCCCAAAAATAAATAAATCATGTCACAGTCTAGTATCGAACATATTGACGTTGATTGACAACTGGACCGACATTTGACTCTCAATATCAAAATCATACTTCGCTTAGCTCAAAATTTTTGTTTGAATAAAAATTTTGAAATTTATTTTTATCTCGCTTTTTTGCTTTGATCTTGACCGTGTAATCTCGTTTGAGAATTCTGCGATTGAGTTGCAAAATAAAACTGGAAAGATTCTCCTGGTCGGAATTTATCTCGTGCTGTAACGATGGCATCATCGATGACGTTTGATGACTCTACCTGATGACGTAATTTTTTAGTTATTCCCAGTTGAATTTTATTCAGCGTTTTCTTTATTTTTCAAAAATCATTTAACCTGGGTGACTCGTAAATCATCGAAGCCAAAATGATTTTGTCATTGATACTTGATGATTGTCATTCAGTACTGTAGACAAGGATTGTATAATGATCGTTAATATACAAAAATCAATGTACTCCAATTTAAGAAAAAAAAAAAAATGACTACGCAAAGAATCTCATCAACGAAGTCATTTGTTGTCATTACGAGGACAAATTTTGTTCTCTTTGTAATTCTTGTCAATTTCAATGACAATGTGTAAACAGTTGAAAGGGGGGGGGGGCTGGATCAGGGAACCAATAGGAATTGCCACGTGTCAAGAATATTTGTCTCATTGTAATGACGTTCTACATACATTACCTAAGAATACGTAGAAAACAATAGGGCAAGAGGTTTTTTTTCCGTGGTTCCGTTAAGAAAGAAAATAACAAGTTGAAAAAAAAAATTTAGATGAAAGAAAAGGAGGTACAAATTTTTAAACACTGACTGCTTATAGAAAGGAACAAAGTTGACACGAGTGACCTCGAATATCGTAATTAAAGAAAATCCAAGAAGAGTGATTTTTATATTTTTTTATAACGAGCATCACGAGTTCTCTTGATCAGATTAAATCCTTGTCGATTGCGACAATGACGGATCAGTGGATCAATATGGATCAATGATAACAGCCAGCAACAGATAGACCTAATGGCAAAAATTTATCCAACACTTACACCCGTGTGTGAAAAATTTTGATTTTTATTAAAATGAAAAAAAAATATATTTTTGATTCTTACGATATTTTGGTAAAAAATTTTATTATTTTTTTTTTCTTTCCCTTAATTTCGATTAAAACTAAGCTTATTGCAGATATACGTGTTTCGAATCCTGAGTGTTTTTATACGGTAGATCGTTGCTTGGAAAAAAAAAAGAAAAAAACGAGTCTGCGGTAATAATGAAATTTTGACAACCGATAAAAACGAACGACTCTTATTGTTTGTACAGGGTGTCCTGATAATAATGTCAACGAGGCGATTAAATATTACATAATGATATTCGCAAAGTGGGTTGCTTGATTTAGTATAAATTTCGTTTCCAAGTCAAATTTTTGCATCACAGTCCAGCCAAGACTTAAGTACGACTGAGATAAATAAAAAAAAAAAAAATTTCCCTAATCTAAGCAACGTGATAAAATTTCGAGGTTTCCCTGTTTCTCATAATGAAAGCTAATCTAATTAATGAATAATTAAATTTCCCCAAAAAAAAAAGTTTTACCTTGTCCTTCTTCTTTGGCCTTTTCCTCTTTCGCTGTACTCGATCCATATCTGTCTTGAGTCAATTATTCCTTTCACAGAATCAAACAACAACAGTCATATCGCACATTCCTTATCGCGGAAATAAAATCTAAAAAAAAAAACTAATCTAAAAGTGTTCTCAAAAAAAAAAAATTTTTTTCTCAAAGAACGATCGTCACCGTAAGACAGGTGTTCCCGAACTGCTCTAAACTTCTCATAGAAGCAGAGCGATATCTTTCCAAGCCTGCTTCACTCCCCCTGCCCGATGCGATTCTCTTGGCTTCAATTTTTTTTTCAACTTTTTGGATAAATCCAAAAATTTTACCACAGCATATGCATCGTCGTACGAATCGATTTCTCGTCCAAGAATTTCTTCTCTTGGTTCGCTTGATTCTTTTCTTTAAAATAAAAAAAAAATTTCTTTTTTCTTTACACTCTCATCATTATATTCGGCGGCCAAGAATGGCTTTGTCAAGTTCCGTTACTCTTTATTTTTCAACTCTTCTTTTTTTTTTCTTTCTTTAAAATAATATTCGCGTCACGAGGTGACAATAACTCTAATGAAGAATAGATACGCCAAGAGGGTGGATCACCTTCAAGAGGTTCTAATTGACCTGAACTGATTATCAGCTTCTCTCTCGAGCCCAGACCTCAAAGTCTCTTGAAAATCTCTCTTTCCTCCTCCGATTTTATTATTTCTTCTTTGCTTCCTCTCCGCAAAGTTCATTCGATATTTTCTTAATCTGATATCTCTTTACAATATATATCTATATATACACACACTGATATCACAATATACTTCAAACATTCAATCATCAATGTCGAAGCATTAAAAATCAAAGAGAACAAAAATTTCACCAGGCTCCCGATATATTTATATAATCCTCGAAAATCGTAGTCTTTATGACTTTCGAAAAAAAAAAGCACACCAAAGAGTTTTGAAAGAAAATTAAAAAGAACGCCAACCACTCCGAGATTTTTCAAAAATCACATTCACCGGTCAAAAAAATTTTTTTGGCCTTTTCTTTTCGTCCCTACGCGCGTTCTGTAACCGGGCGAAGTGTTAATTCAAAATTTTCTTAAATTTCATAATTTTTTGTAAATTAGGTAAAAGCGTAAGTTCCCATCGGACAGGTGCTCGTGAACTGATCCTGGATTCTCTTGGCCACATACTATGCATACATATCGGTAACCACTTAGCGATATCTTCTCCTCTCTCGCAAGCCACAGCGTCAGTAGTCGCATATAAGTACATATGGGTATATATATGTATCTTTATTATGTATCAAATAAGACCAAGTATTATACAAACTGATACGGTCTGATAAAGTATAAGTGTCCCATTGATGAATTTGTGTGTCGCTGTATGATTACTGATGATTTGGCATACACGTGTGTTTTTATATGCACGTATAGGTTATTTTATACTTAAATTGACATATATTTATAAACATACACGAATCGTCAAGATGTTCCATACATGACCTGGTAAAGCATATTTGAGTTTATGTATGTAGCTTACGATGACTCTGAGTAAGATAGGCTCTTGTCTTTTTCTCTTGCCCGGTCCAATTCGCTCTTCTTGACGTCTATGACGCGATTCCCAAATGGCTCTCTTGACTTTCCAGCAAGGTGTAAATTAAACAATTTTCGTAACACATATTTTGGTAGGACACACTTTTTAAAAAATTTCCATTCTCAAAATTACTCGAATTCGTGATTATGATTTTGATCTTTCATATTTGGATATCGATTCTCTTGAGTTGAGTGACCGGTGTCTTCGTTGCGTAACGCCTTTTGTTTGACACATAAATATGGTGGCTCGAAATTACTGCACTTTTTCTTGTCTCTGTATTTCGTATACCGTGTGAAAAATTTGTAGAAAAAAAAAAGGTTCTCAATCGTCGGTATTTGTCAAATTGACATTAAGCATTGAAAACAGAACGACGGTATTAATGAGTTTTTTTTTTCAAAAATTCGTGTAGTAATAACGAGTTTTTCGAACGAAAACACATTTTCTTAATCCTTGCAGATTCTTTTGTTCGGTTAATTAGAGACACGTGATTCACGTCCATCGATGTTATTACCTCGATCTGTCATTTTTGGTGTTTTCAAAATATCCTTAAAAAAGAGTATTGCACAAAAATATTGTTACCACGTTAATCCATTGGTCGAAAAATTTTTAATTTTTTTCCTATTTCCACAAAATGCAAAATCCATCTAAATTTTTCACCACTTTCATCGGTATTAAATAAAAATCTGCCAAAAAAAATTATTCCAAAAGTCACAAGCACGTCGGAGCACCGTCATACGTAAAATTCAAAAATTCACAAATTCGCGAAAATTCGCGACGTTCTTCCACAGGCGAATTCAAAGCGTAAAGAAGCAGAAGGAGTTACGAGAAGTAAAAAAAAAGAAGAATAGAGGAGATAGAGACTGAAAAAGAAAAACAGTATACACTCTCACCACGTGACTGATAATGATGACGCGCACTGATAACCTACAATTTCTCTTCTTTTGTATTTCTACACCCCTCCCCCACCCCCGACTACCGTATACACGGTTGTTCACAAAAAACATGCCGCCTCTGTACTTTTCGTTTCTACGATAAAATCAGTTTCGGATGATACGTTTTTATTGAATGACCCTATATATGGGTAATAATAGAGATTTTAGTCGAGTGACGTCATGCACGAATAAATAACAAAGCAAAATGACGATTCATTAATTGCATCTATTATATATTTTCATACGCGTCCATCCAATGATAACTTTTAATTTTATACAAAGATAAGGGGACAGCAGCCTGAAATTTTAAATGCATTATGGAAAAGTTAATTTTCATTAATGCAACATATATATATATCTATGACTAAATTACACGATCACTGACGTTACTTTTATTTGTTCTTACATCGGTCGATATACAGTATGTATGATAACTTAATAACGAGCTGTAACTTAATAAGCACCACGAAAGACTTTAAAGTGTAAAATACCAGGAGGATCTGAGCGAGTTGCACTTATAACGGGAGATGAACAAGAGACGGGAGAAATGGACATAGTATCGAGAGAGAGAGAGAGAGAGAGAGAGATTTCTATTTTTCTTTTCCTTGCGATCCGCTAAATTTGACGTATTATCAGTTTCAAAAATATTCCCAAAAAAAAAAATAAAGATACGAGATTGCTTTTTTCCCTCGTAAGTAGAATTTATTGAGTCGAGTGCAAAAAAATATATTTGAGGTATAAGCAAAAAATTATGCAAAATTTTCAGTAGACAATTAAAAAAAAAAGATGAAATAAAACTAATCGATCAGATATACCTGATATGTATAATTGGACGTAAGATACTTTTTTCTTTATATTACAGTAAATATATATATATATATAATTTATTACGACGCCATTGCACAGGATCAAATTCAGATACTTATCCTGAATCTTGGATGGAGTAACGAATAGAAGATAGATAAAAAAGATACATTGAAGTTTAATAAAATAAAATTTCGTCTCTCTCGATACTTTTATCGCGACGAGGACAGAGAATAACTCGATAACAATAATAATAATATTCATGATAATACGATCGATCCTAATAAAATTCTCCCATTCTCTTGAAACCTTCGCCCAAAGACGCCTTCGCGTTTACCTACCAAAAAATACATAATACGAATAATACCTTGGCCAGTACGAGTGATAGGAAAAGATAAATTAAAAAAAAATCAAAGAAAACGAAAAAAAAAGCATAAAATAAATTCCGAGGAGATAACCCAATGGCCAATAGAAGTGGCGTAAAAACAAGACGCCTGTCGATGATCCAACAATTTGATCGTTAAAATTCGTTAACGCGCCGAGAAAAAGGATGATCTACGATTTTACATTTAATTTCGCTATACAATCAATTAACGCCTAATTCGTTAATCGTAATGATATGGTCTTACTATAAAGATAATTAAATTATCGCCTAACGCAAAACCCCGTGGGTCAAATTTGCAATCGATCCATCGATCGCCGAACAGATCTCGGGTATCGATATTTTGTAAAGATAAATAGAACAATAAAGAAAGTGACAGACAGACAAAAAAATAAAAGAGAGGAGGGGGGAGAGGGGATATTCTTGTCTTTTTTCATTTCGATTTTACAATGAATTAATACGAAAAGATAAAAAAAACCAAAGGAGGAAGAGGTAATTAAGATAATGGACAAAGATACAAGATAAATATCGATAGATCAATACATTTCGATCAATCGAAACGTCGATCGATCGATCAAATAATACATATCGTAAATCCCAAGCTTTCGAAATTTGGACAAATATTCATATCAGCTCGTTTTTTTTTTAATTCCAAAAAAACGATCTTTCCAACTTTTCACTAATCAGCTTCCGTCTAGACTAAAATCATCGATCCGACAGACTTCGAGTCATTATCTCGCACGCTTCCTTTGCTCCCCCTTCGATCCCTTGAATCTCATGTGAACCGAGGAGCACGAAAAAAAAAAGAACACCTTATATTATTGTATTTTCACTGATCGAGGCCGATCGAATGTATCCAACCGTCATAGTGACGTATGGTTCTTCTTGAACGCTGATGACTCATACGCAATGCCAAACCACGACATCTATATGCTAGCAATCATTAAACTTACACCTAAATTGAATGATTGGATAATTAATAAAAAAAATTTCCCATTCTCACATAAACTTCATAAAAATTATGCTTAGAGTCATTGCTCTTGGGCATGAGGATCATGCTTGAAGTAACAGAGATAAACAATGATAAGCAAGCCTCAATGATAATCATCAAACCAATAATGACTCTTAGGACAACATCAACCCCGTTACTAGATTCGTTACAATCAGTCCATTAAAAAAAACAAATCACTCAAACCTTCATTCTACAACAATCATCATTAGCACGCATGACAATCATCGTCGACTCGAAAATCATCATGCAATTAAAATATGCCTAGGAATGATTGCACCGACACTATCTAATGCCTACAGAATAGTGCAAGAAATATTATGCATGAAAATCTTTAAACAATATAATGATCATCCATGGAGTCAGTCTATGTACATTTTCTCTTGATGACTCGGGATCATTCAATTATCTAAGAAATAATATCTATACCAGACAATCCCTTGATACGCAATTGCATGATACACCGGCTATCGTTATATACAGATATAAATCCCTGTGAAATTTCTATGATATCGTTATCTATATATTTTATATACCTTTCAATTCTATATACAGATCAATCGGCGCCATGAAAAAATCATTAAGCGAACGTGCAACGTCAATGACGAATTCTAACGATACGTACGTCGCGTAACCGACCGCGTAAAATTTATACACTTTGTCTTTTCTTTTTTTTTTCTTTTTTTACAGAATACATGAAGATCTTATGTACTAGGAATCATTGTGTATACTTATGTTTTATATGTTTTAAATTCGATATGTTTGCAAGCATATATATGTCGTGTCTTGGGATGCGCACGAATACGTATACTTAAATCGAATACTCGAAGGTTCGCTACCGTTAAGACTATTATTACTATTGTTATTATTGTGTATAGTCATTGTTCTTGGTTTTTTTTTTTATTCACCTGGTCAATCACCGACCGGTATAGCCATCAGAATCATTATCGTCCTTCCGCTATCTTAATTAATCGCTTTTGATCCATCGTTAGTAAAACGCCATCGCAAAAACCCTCTTCAATAAAGTTTCAAAACGTTAACGACAATTATAATATATGTATGTATATATAATATAGTATATAGGTATTTATATATAGTATATATTTTTTGTGAATATTTATATATATATATATATATATATATATATACCTTTCATACTTTATATTCGCTAAATTGCGCCTAAAGTCTGTTTACTTACTCTCTGTGACTGAGAGCAGCGGTTTTTTTTTCTTCAAAATTTAATTTTTTCTTCATCCCTTACACCCTCATTTTTAATTTAATCGCGATCGTCATCATCATTAGCGGAGCAAACGCCACCCTTTTAACGTTATTAAGAAAGAGATAGAGAGGATATTACTTTGAGACTAATAATTAAAGTTAATGGTGTTCGTTAAAGTCCACCGTTTATTTTTTCTTCTCATTTATCTTGTGTTCTCTTTTTCGAATTTTCAGCACCGCCGCCATCGCCGAAGGTCACGCGATTTTTATATTCGTTTTGACAAATCGCGAGGTTAACTTGTATGTAACGTTACGGTGAAATACTTGCCAAGACGAAATTCTTGACGTTAATAGAATTTTGAATTTTATTTTTCCTTCGTATCATTCGTATTTTGTCTAACAAAATATTCCTTCGAAATTTATGGCACCTCGCGTGTACGTCCCTGAAGGTGATAACAAAAAATAAAAATAAAAAAAAATCTATAAAAAGTGACACGCGATTAATTCTGTCGCCTGATGTATGTTTGTGACAAAGATTGAAGGACTATTTATGAAATTCAAAATGTACAGCTTAGGCGGGAACATTGGACCAGCGGAAAATTCGATCTGGCCGTAGGCCGAACGACATTATTAAACCTAAAAGCGAAAAAAAAAGCTGCCGTAGCGTTAATTAAATTCCTGCCCGAGTAAATTCTTAAGAAGAAGTCAGAGAGCAGAGGAGATGTGATGTGAGGCATGATTGTCTTTCAAATATAAGGAGTAAGTTTGACGCTCGAAAGACAGTCTCTACTTAAACCTAACCAGATCTATAATAACCTAAAAAAAAAAAAATAATTGTAACCAGGGAAACAGTGCGAGTCTACAATGCGACAATTTTTTCATCCTAACGTGCCGGCGATTTATCTTAGTCTTCATTCGATTAGTCGTTAATTCCTGAGCGTCAATCCGACGCCAACTCTTCGTTACCGATAATGTCACCTTCTCGACGGCGCACCAGGAGGTCGCTGAGAACTCGACGAGGCCGGAAGATACATTCGTTATTTATTAGCGACCCACTCGCCATCTACCTTGCCAACGGAAACTCATATTAGATACGTAGACTCCGTCATTCTCCAGGATCGTCCCATTTGGCCTCTTCAGCTATTCGATCGAAGCAGTCCGCGAGAAATGTGTACTGCGAAAGGATCAAAGGAGTTATCGTTAAGATTCTTATATTTTTAATAAAAGATAAATCAGCCTTATCAAAGATTATCATATTCACTCACGTATGGAGTGAAGACCTTGAGCCATCTAGGAGGTCGATTATCCTGACGAGTATATTGAAAACAGAATGCCATCCCTTCCTCGTCGACTTCCCATCTCGCTATTGCGTTCCATTGGAACTCGACGACCTGAGACTCCAGGGTGCCATCTTCCTTGGCTGCGTGCAGTTTGAAGGCAGCCATACCCACCGCGGCCACCACGTGTCCTTCCTTTCTCGAATCACAGGCGCAATGTGGAAATACTATGTCACCGTAACCACTTAGTTCTCTTGCTAATTTCAGGTACTGAAAATAAATGAGGTAGAAAAAGTCGCACGCTCATGCCTTTAATAATTATCTCGTTCAATCGACTACATTAGAGGATCGTCGAATACCTCGTGCTTTCTCGATGCGTCCTGAAGAGCTTTAAGCTGATAAAGTCTTTCGCCGGCACTGATGTGACCTCGATTGACCTCGTCCACGGCTTGCCAAAAAATCCACGTCAGTGCCTGTTCACTCAGCGGCATCGTTACGTTAAATAGCCACCTTCGAATAGCCAAACAGGTTGCACTTGCCGTCGAATAATTTTGAATATAGAGAGTATGAGGATGTTCGTGAGGTTGCAATTTTCTTTCTGAAAAAAAAAAAAAATAAATAGAGAAAATATACCCAAACTGACACTATTCGAGGGACAAAGATTTTATAAAAATATTCACAGTATTCAAAGCGAGAAATTCTTTGATAATTGTTTCAAAAAAAAAAAAGGGTTATACAAAGATCAAAAAATTCGAAGCTTCCGCAGCGGAGCGTCTCGATTGAACGAAAATTAAATTTGAAATTACTAATTTTAATTGATATTATGATTCGCGGATACACACCAAAATTATACTCGACGATTTCGAAAAGGTAAAAGTACTTGGCCGTTTCCGGATGGAGGCCCACTCTGCAGCATACGGCATCGTAGACATCCCGCGCTGAAGCAGCTTTTGCTACTGTCACGGTAATGACCTCCCGATCGGGTAGAAGGACCTTAAGGTCAACCGCAGGACCTTGATCGCCGTCCTCCTCAAACCTGTCGGTAAGAAACTCTTGCATAGCATCGCTCTCCGCGATCACACGGACCGCGCATACTTTTTCCAAATACTGTTCCAGTCCACGTCTTCTTGCGTCCAACTGTTGTTCACTGAGTCTAAAAATAAAAAGATTTTTTTTTAATTCACATTTTTTTTCCAGAACTTTAATCTATTTTAATCGCCATTATTGTCCCGTTGTCAAAATACACTTACTGGAATGGCCACTTTCCAGGCAATTTTGGAAAATTAAATCCAATAAATTCCTTTTTCAGCGCCATATGGAGGGCAGCGAATTCTCGATAACGTCTTGAGCACAAATGACGTCCTGCCATGTGAACATTAAATACCACATAGCGTTCGTGCTTTCTTTCTCGTACGTGATAATCCGGCACGCTGATTGGTAGCGATCGTTTTTCACTGTAGTCGACCGATGCATAACTATTGAAATATAGAAACAATATTTTCATTAAATTCGGTGATAACAAACGGATCAATGCGAATTTCGAGCAACCGCGACGACACAGTTTTAATGCGGGTTTTAAAATAATTTCTTGATAACGGAGTAACTGCTACGATATCCTATCGCTGAAACATTACGTTCTTTGGACGTCGTTGTTATCAACAAATTTCAACAGTGAAAACATTCAGTATTCCTCACGTAAAATTAAATAATTTCAATACTACTGGTTTTTTTATTTTTCAAAAATTTCTATTATTATTTTATTTATTACCTCAAGTCTTCACAGGGTTCCAATCTCTCAGCTTCCTGGGGCGTTACGGAAATCACTGTTAAGGTCAGGACGTCACCTCCAGACTTGATTAAATCTACAACTTGCTTGTGTGTGGCACCTTCGACGTTTACGTTATTCCTAAAAAAAAAAAATAAAAAAATTCGTCACCTGAAGATATAGTAAAAAAAATTGTTTCACAGGTTATCAATTACGGCATTGAAATGATAAAAACTAAATAAATAAAAGATATGAAACTTATCAAAGTACGTTTACAAAACGTCTATGAAAACTGTACTTTTTTTTAACACGTCATCTGTATGTGTCTTGGGTTTGCCAGAACGTAGGTAGCATATCTGATAACAATGATTAATGCAATTAACTCGGATCAGTAATAATTGTGCACAATTGAAATTTTTCAAAAATAAAAAATCTACTACCCAATTAAACTTACGTATTATTAACGCGAACAAGTTGCAATCCCGCCTGAGAACTTTCATTCTTTTTCAAGATTCGCTTCCTGTTCTCCAACCAATCGCACTGAACGGCAGTGACGTAGCAGGTCAACATCTTGTTAAACAAGAACAAGATCCCCGCGAAATTCAAATCGCTAATGCACGATAACTCTTTATACGAACTTAAATCTATATATATGCACAAATAAAGTTACGAAGTTTACAACAACACGATCAACTGATTGGCTTTCAAGCTGATAAGGATTATCAATCCGATAACAATTGATAATACACTCGATCGGCTTGGTAATCGGATTTCGATTGGATGATAGATAAAAAAAAAAGTCAGAAGCAATATCTAACAATGTCACCAGCAAGAAATCACGTTCCGTACACAAAGCCAACATCCTCGGTTATAAACGAGAAATTGAAAGTCGACAACTTCAAGATAATTGGCCTTGCCAAGCAGGCTTTGAATTCCGATAGTGAAAGGTAGGCTGTGATTGGCGGAGACCGGAGGCGCGGCAGTTGCTAACGAAATGGTCAAGGAAAAAAAAAAAAAAGAAAAGGTCCGTGAAAAAAAAAAACATAAGGAAAAGTGGATTTTCGTGAACGGCATAAGAATCAAAACCCGTTTTAAAAAATGCAACGAAATTTATTTTCGTATTTCATTCGGCCACCTTCACCACGAGTTACAAGCTACGTACATAACGATAACGATGATTCAAAATAAACATTACAAACGTTTTCAGATTGACACTTGAGACGACGAGCGCCATGTATTTTGCCATTTAAATAAATGCTCTATAATTTTGTAAACTAATATTAAAGATAGACGAATCCAAGCTGGTACTGATATGAGCTCAAGCCGAATCCTCATGGACACAATTATATTGCCAGACTTCAGTCACATTCCTACTGCGATACCAAGAGGTACACTTGATTTGTTATCTCTTTGAATTTTAATTAATTTTCGATTAATAATTACGCGTCATAATTAATAATCTCTTTTAGACACTTAATTCTGTGTTCTGTGACAATTCGTTCTTGCTCGTAGAGTCTGACAAGAGCGCGAGAATTCTCTGACGTGTTATCATCCGTCTGGAATTTCGGAATGCGTTCGCGTAACCTTCGTGCAAGGTCACAGCAAAGAGCACGTGTCCCTCAAACGACATATGCACAGGACTTGGGCGGAATTTTGATTTACTCCAATTTCACTTTCCGATGCTTCGCCGTGTTTGATTTCTAGTGGGTATTCGCGGATTACTTCAGTATCCTCGATGACGTCAAAGAACAAAAGCACTGGAGGATATCGCAGCGCATTGTTGTCAACATTAAATTCTTTTATCATCGTCGTCTACTGGGGAACGTCAAATCCAGCCTCCGATTCGTCATCTACAATACTAAATCATTTAAAATTAAAGCAAATCTGGCAAAATGGCAATACACGTGTCGCCCGGTATCGGCGTCTATAAATTTTTTGCAACAAACCTGCATACGTGTACACGAAGTTATACAGGGTTTTTATATTGCGGCCAACATCTGCTGGTGCATTTCTACTGATTAACGCTGTATATCTTGTCAATATATTTAATGCACTTATTTTTTTTTTTTCAATGTCAAGCTTTATGGGAATTGAAATTGGCGAATTGAATATCTATGATAAGACCGTGTGACTCAGCTCGGGCACGGAACCGAGTTTTATGTACATGTATAATAAAATATGCGTGTACGGTGAGTATGGTGAATTTTTGACCTTGAAAATATATTCGCATAAATTATGGCACAACTGGAACGAGGTGAATAATTGATTTTATTATTAGGAGGGTGGAGGGTAATTAATTTGTGAATGGGAAAAACTTTGCTCTCATTTATCATCTTTCATCCCCTTGTCAGGGATTGTGAACGAGGGTTGAAGTTATTAAAAAACTGTCAATTACTTTGACAATAATTAATATCTTTCAATTTTGTCTTATCATGCATTCTGCAACGTTATCAAGAACGAATCTGTATCAATGAAAATATTCATTGTCGAGAAGATTTTTTGATTGGACCCAATGAGTGTTTTAATTATTTTAATACTTTTTTAAGGTCCAATTACTTTTTTTTGCACTGCTCTTCACCGGAAGTGAATCCATCCTAAGATCAAACAACTGAAACGCGTAGTTGGCTGTATCAGGGACGGCCATTTTTCTGAAGCCGTATGAATGACAAACCTTTTAGAAACATTTTCATTCTAGCGAACGCGAATGCAGCAGCCGGCAGATGGAGAAATGAGGGAAGAAAAAAGGGAACGGACATAAAAGACAGTAACGCAATTAGAAAGTAATACCTCTCGGACTAGAAAGCTGCAGATTTTCCCATGAATATTAAAAGCCGTTATACAGAACGTTAATTTCCTGAATTTATTCGAGTCAATATCCGGTATTGTTCGCTCTAAGTCTATTTGCATATTTTAATCGAGTTATTATTGATCCGTTTGTTCTTATTGTTTGAATACACAGAAAGCACGTATTAGTTAGAAAACGTTAGAATAAAAATATTTTAAATAAAACTCAAGATAAGTGCGGTGATGAAGTTCAAAGCATTTGTCGATAACTGGATGGGATTTCCAATTTAAATGAATTGACATGAAAAGTTATTAATGATTAAAGTTCTTGAATTTGTTTTTTTTTTTTTGAAGTTTCAATTGTATCATTTACAATCTTTAACCTTTCGCGTTTAATTGCACTTTTGTTTTCTTATCGAAATGGAGTAACTTTCCACGCTAGTAAATTTCCAAGAATCAATCTTAGACAGGCCGTAATAGACTGTGTTTGTCAAGTGCCAAGTAAATCAACAAATTGTCAATGATAAGTAGTCAAAATTGGGCGACGCCAGGACATATCAATTTTGTACTTGCATTAATTTCTCTTTCTTTAATCATGAGATCTCTATAAAATGTAACTGTCTTAAGATTCCTGTTAAGAATTTAACACTCGTTATACACTTCGAAGGTAATACATACAGTGTATTAGTATCGTTAGATCTGTAAATCAAATGTAAAATATTCTAATCAAGAAATCATTCATTAAGATTTCCAAGTAATTCCCAATCTAGCATTTCATGGTTTTTTTAATTCAAATACTATATTGCGCATGAAAAATTCTGAGCAAACTAAGCTAAGCATTGATTTAAATGCAGTAGATTATTTGCTTGTAATATATAATCGTACAGTTTATGTGTCAGTATAAATATATTTTTTAATTAACAGTAGCATAATTAAATAACTGTTTGAATGTCAAACATTGAAAGTGAAATAACATTTTCAATAAATTGAGTTTGAGCCATCTGCAAATTATCAATTTATTCGACACTTCAAGCAACAAAACGTTTAGATAATTAATCTCTTTAGTTTTGTATTTCATCGAATTAATAAATATCAAATGAAAGTATTACTCAGCTCTGAGATTAATGTCGATACCAGTTTAAATATAAATAACAGTACACGCAGCAAAGCATGGTATCCAATTTAGAAATAACTTAAAAGAGTAACTTTCAATTCCTGAATTTACCTCTTCCAAAACCATCAATACAAAAAACATGTTACTCTGACAAGTAGTAATAGCAAATAATCGCTACAAAAAGTATATCCAGGAAATTATCAAAGTGCTGTCAAATAAAAAAAAAACTGTCACATTCAGTGACTCAAATATAATAAAAGTAATTAACTCCGTTCAGCTTGCTCCAAAATTTTTTCAGTATCCAACCGATCATACCTTTTGCAGCCTAAGACAGTATCTTTGTAACATAAGAATCTGATACTGTCAAACGTTAATATATGATCGATAGTAAAATACAAAAAACTAAATATCTGCTATCTGACACTATAATAAGAATAAAGTATACTATGAAAATGCAAAGTAGCAGGTACTTACACCTCAAGAATACGATCTCCTTTTCGTACGCCGGCTTTCTCAGCGGCACCTTGAGGTAAAACCGCGCTTACATGCTGAAGTGGTGCATAAAGTTCCCCGTTGATGCTCCTGAGTTGTCCACCTTCGCTGACCTGTCCTCGTACGTTGAACCCGAATCCAGTCTCTGTCTTGTAAATTGTGACGCACCTGGGTCCTTGTCCCTGGCAGGAATTTTGTGGATTCGTCGGATGCTGCGGTAACCGGCCATTGTTCAACGTCGTCACCGTCGTGTTCATTCCTTCGTCGTTCCTCGCTGGCGAACGCTGCACCTCCGATTCGCAGTCCGCCATCTTACACTCTGGCACTGAACGCCCATTGATGTTTCGCCGATGATGGTACACACTGTGGCATTGCGCCTGTGCGACTCAACTGAAACTCACCGACTCCATTGCACGTTCTCTTTCAATCTAGCTATTCTTCCTCGCGCTCGAGGTCCACTGACATATCAGGATCATTGACTAGGAAGATTTCAGACAGGAATCAAAAGTCTTCTGGGCCAGAGATCAGCAGGGAGAAGCACAACGCTACGGTTTTAGGCGATACCAAAATCATGGCGCTAAATTGTAGCGGCGAGTCTGGAAGTAGGATTTTGGAATCATCGCCTCCGTCGACAAAGCGAATTCCGTCGTAGCCGAGCGAAACCTGAACAGGAACCTGTAGCTTAGCGGGCAGAGGTTCTCCGCTACTACTCCGCTGGTTCACAAAGCAACCCTTCGAACGAGACCAGGAACTACAGAACTTCTATAGAACTATTGAAAAAGCCTATTGTTGAAACATTTTTGAGACATTTTT
>JASANN010000347.1:0-147247 GCA_031762395.1 Calameuta pygmaea | reverse complement strand
TCTCTCTCTCTCTCTCTCTCTCTCTCTCTCTCTCTCTCTCTCTCTCTCTCTCTCTCTCTCTCTCTCTCTCTCTCACCGTTCTGTTCTTACTTTCTCTAAATCGCTGTCGCTGCACTTAATGCAATTTGTTAGCATAACTCACGTACGCAGTTATGCGCGCGCGCGCGCCTGTGTATTTATGCATGGGTGTCATTTTTTTATTACACGTTTCAATGTTACGTTTATAGCACAGGCTCCTATAGTTATTTACGTCTAGATTGTATCTCTGTGTTATACAGTTCACGCCAATTTAGCATTTTTTTTCCTTCTCTTTTTAAAAGAAAAGAATGAAGGAGTAGAAGAAAAAAAAAGAAGAAAATTGATCAAACTAAAGGGGGGGGGGGGGGGGGAAAGTGCTTGAAAGAGAAGAAAATGCAGATACAAATAGAGAGATTGAAGTTCTGTTCAATTCTCCAGGAGGAATTCGAACGGAGGAGAGATTAGAATAACAATAAAAATAATTGTTACAATTAATAATAGTTATAATAATAATTTGTTCTCTCCTACCGAATCCTCCTCGAAATTCTATCATATCTTTAAACCCTTTTTTACACAGTTGCTCAAACCTTCTGATTCTAGTCGGTCCACGAGTAAAGTAGCTTAAGGTGACAAATATAAAAACGCAAAGTCCCTAGCACGTAACGTGTTAGTATAACACATTCACGAGAACGTTCTAGAGACTTTGCATTATTTTCCATCTGTCACTTCAAAGCTCTTTTACACGTGAACCGCCGTATATACTTATATGTAATATATAATATATAAAACATATGCAATCTTCATTGTCGGGCGATACAATTATACGGGCGCGGCACCATACAGAGACACATAGTTATATATTATTAATGGCAAATGGTTGTTGAGACTGTAGCAAATTGTAGCTTGAACATTATTTTTCATCATATTATCCTGATTGCATGTGAAACGCATTAATGTTATCTGACTTTACACGAGGCAACACGAGGGCTTTGTTATTATTGTTGTTGCTGTCATTATTATTATTACTCGCCAAAGTGTACAAGAGTGGTTGGTATCCTCCAGCTTTCGTTTCATTCGCTAAAACGTTTCAAGACATTTTCAATTACCCAGCTAAATCGGCAAGGATTATCATTAACGATTATTAGCTATAGTAATGACACTGTTTAATCATACATATTGACGCAGTAATATCGCCAAGCGGTACGAGAAGAGACAATATATTTGCGTGCGCGAAGAATAATCACTAGGACTTTCAATTGTTGTTCTCTCTTCTTTATTATAATTCATTAGACGTTTCATCTCTTTGCGAAGCAAGTGAATGTAAAATATAATCACTGAATTGCCCTACAGGTTCTTTTGTTTAACCTATAGCTACGTATAACGGATAAACGTGGGTGTTCTGTTGATTCGTTGATGAATTTTCGTTTGTTCTACTTGTTTACTTCTTCGAATTGACATTTTCGTGTGGCGCTTTTTTGGATGGCACAGTGAAATGAAAGAGTGATGAATTATATATCCAGAAATATTCGACGCGCATATTAGACGAGAGAACTCTGGTGCTTACTGGCTGCGAAGAGAAATAGAGAGCTACTATATTATTATGTTACATTATGTGCAATGAGAAATACATTGATTAGAGATAAGGTGATGGGTGGGATAGTAAAATAGATTGGATAGTGGAGATAAAGTTGTGAATGGGAAATGGGAATATTGAAGTAAGAGATGCGTTATTAGTGTGGATAAAATGGAGGGGCTATGAAAAATAGGAGAAACTAGAGAATGGTACGGATGGTTATGAGGGATAGATAAATGGTTAGATCGAGAGAGAAATATAGGAGGGAGTAGAAAAATATAAAATTGCAAGAATTGCACAAGTGGCTCAATTAATCATTACTTTGCTTCGTAGTATTATTTTTTTTTTTTTTTTTTTTTCTTAAATTGACTCTGCGTTCCATTGCATATCCCTTTCTCTGGCCTTCGATACTCATTCATCTTTGCAACCTCTTTTACCCCCTTATTTCTTGATGGACTCCTAAGGACACCCTTATCCATTATTATTCAGCAAGAATCAATACATCCAAACTCCTCCACTGATCAATACCTCAGCTCTCATCAATTAGGCTTTCACGTATGAAGCAGCGCATACGTGTCGCCTAATGAAAAGTCGCAAAAAATTGCAATTTACGATATCCCAATCCTCCTTCAAATATATTCTAAGGAATCTCCGCAGAATTCGTTCACACGAGAAATTCTATTAATGGATTGTCAAATGCTCGACTTTCTGATCGAGGAAGGACTCGAGAAGTTTCATGTAAGTTCGCCAGTGAGAAATTTATGAAAAGAATTGACATGGCCGTTTCCATTAAAGGGGTTATATAACACGTATACCATTATTGTATACGCGCAATGCGTTATGGGTAATGCTTGATGCGTGGATGCGTAATGCCTTTCAAGTGTTTACTATAAACACGACGTACTATACAATAGAAGCGTTATCGGATCAAATATTTTATATACAGAGAATCGACGGATCTCTTGCTTTCTTATATTTCTTCGAACGATTTTACATTTTTCCGTTTTTTTTTTTTTTTTTTTGAAGTATCGACTCGACTCCTCTTTCTCTCAATATACTTCCCTCTTCGCAAATTCACATTCTAATCGTTACAATCATTTGACTCCTTATTCATCTTTTATAATAATTTGATCGATATTTATTCACTTTCGTTAGCACGAAGGGACGCGAATGATATGTGACTAGCCTATTTACGCGATTACGTGTCTACCGTCACAGATTATCAATTAATCAGTGCCGTTGCACCGCGTCTTATAAATGCACATTTTTTTCGGACTTTTCAATTCTCTCCCTTTGTCTTCGCGTATCCCCTACATCGTCACTGCGAGTTCCTTAGGCGAGTCTTCCTCTGCGAGTCATAACGGTAGTAGAGCCAGCGGCAAAGTAGCGCTCGGAGACTTTGAAAGGATAGGTATTAAATGTTTATGTGAAAGATAGCGATGCGATTGGAGGAAATAGAAAAATTATAGATAAACGATCCCATCCGTAGACGAAACAACGTGACAGTCATTGAGAAAGATTATTTATCTTAGTTTGAGGAAACTAAGCCGACGATAACGATTATCTATTTGTCAAATAATCTGTGATCGATAGACACTTAGAGATCCCTATTAATTATTAAGACATGCAATTGGTCGAATTCTATATCACTAATAGACACTAGTCTATCGTCTCGTTTAAAGTAACATCGCCATTATCTCTCTCAAACTTCCGCTACGTCCTCTAAGATTTCTTTTCTTCACCCTTTTACTTCGTTTGCCTTAAAATTTCTCTTTAACGAGTCAAGTCGTAATTAAGAATTAGATTAAAACATGACCGGTCAACGAGTAATACGTCGTCGTTGTCTTACTCGTTTATTCAAAGCATTATTATTATTATTATTAATCTCTTCTTCTTTCTCTCTTTCTCTTATTATTTTTCTCATGCCACGACTCGCTAACACATTTTTTTTTTTTTTTTACGTATTATGACATTCATAGTGTAGTATTAATTATCCATCTACCTCAAGTGTGTATCTGTTCGTAATTTTAATTAGTTTTTCGATTAATAAAGAACTAAAAGGAATTCAAGGCGAGTCAAAAAAGGATAGAAAGTTTATGCATCCATTGGTAAAAGAAGTAGCAGCATTCCTTTGGTTCTACAATTGGGAATTCCGAGAGTTCTTGACAGTAAATTTATGTGATTGGCAGAAAAAAAGAACAAGAGAGAAAGTGAAGAGGAAAGAAAAGACGTGAAAGAATAGTATAGTGGAGATGCGAATACGTGTTTTGTCGTTTTCATATAATTGGGACATGCGAGGATACGCGAGTCCTGTGAGAAACATGTAAATAAATAAATTCTCTCCGAGCAACGTGACTGAAGCTACTGTTGCTGTTTCTGTTACCCGAGAGAGAGAAGTACGTTCGTTGTTTCAGGATTACTCATTATCGTTATAACGTTAATTAACTGTTCATTAGTCATTAGCATCCAACTCTTCCTGCATCAGATTTGGCATCGCCATAGCATAATGTGTCCACGACTGCCAGCAACGCCATACAAAATCGTTACAATTTTGATCCAATAACGGGTAGTAACAGGCCATTTCATCCCACTGTCAGCAACAGTAGTTACCGACCTAGGATCATCGCTGGCCCATGAGCTCTGACCTACATACGCGTATGGGCGTTGATAATTAGTCAATAGCCCCGCCATTAATTCTAATAAGCCCCAGTCGTACTACCGTTTTTATCAAGTATCCACCGTATTAAAGTAACTCATTGGGTTTAAACACGTTACTACTTTGTCATATAACGTAGCATTCGTCGAACGGTAACGTGTCTTGCAGTTTCTCTTGGTAACGACGAATCCTGATGGTGGGCAATCGCGACAATGGTGCTTCCTGTTATGATTGGTGATTGTGGTCGTGGTGAATGGTAGTGCTACTGTCTCGTCCTTCTGCTGGCTTTCCTCCTGTTCCTCTCTGACAACCTCTAACCAAGTAACCAGGTACTCGATTAAGGTGCCAGCATTTTAGAGAGCTCCTCGTCTTGAAGACATCCCTTCAGGAACTCATCCTGCGTCAACTGTCCGTCGTTGTTCTCATCCATCTTGGCGAAAATGTTCTTAGCCCGATCTTCAGCGCTGTCGGCAGGCCGATTGCTTGAACAGGCACCCAGCATGTCGTATATCGCCTATAAACAATAAGATTAACGAGTATTACAAGTAGCGTCCATGACTTAAGTATTTATTAGAGGCGGTAGTTTCCTCAATTTTGCAAGGGAAAGGTCTCATTTGTCTCTTGAGGAATTTCTCGAGAAATACTGGGTACTGCAAATGGATGCTGACAAAGGGACGAGTAACCTAAGTTATCTTCGTTAGACTCCTGCAGACGTTTCAGGAGGTTCAGAAGATGAATAGAGACGATGTGGCTGAAACTGCTAGACATCACTGCTGCTCGTGCCTGACTGGAAAAGATTCCTTCTACTGATGCCCCCCCTGATGATACCAGCGAGTAGTCCTCGGTATGGTGGTACTAATTGATATTCAAAATGAAATTGCTACGCTTCATTGATCCTGCCTGATTGCTACACAGATCCCTTCTACTGAGATTCCCAGGAATAGAAGGACTCATTGCCTCATCTCAACGTCTAAATTGCCAATGCTCGCCGTGGTACTAATGATGGCGCTAGTAGTTCAGCGAGAAAAAATACATGAAGAAGAAACAGCGTCCTCTCCCGAAATGAAGTTCCTAAAAGGACTTGGGTGAGCTTGCGGATTTAGTGAATGTGGAACGTGGCCCGCCTTCTAGCCGCAATGTTAATTACTGTATTGTTCTGAGAATGCTGAGGGTTTTTCTAGAGAGAAAGAAAAAAAAAAATAGAAAACAAAGAAAGATTCCTCTGAGACCGTAAATGTGCTTCTTCTATCTTTCCTGGAAGAACCGAGTACACAGACGATTAAATGTGTACAAGAGGATGAAAAAAGGGAAATAAATGGAAATTCGACTATTTTATGACCGTGACGTTATAACCGATTGTCGTATACTTTTATGAATTTCCTTGCTTAGTCATCTTATGCTAGGTACTTCGTATTAATGTATGAAGTGGGTGCATAAGAGCGTACGCTGACACGGATCGACTGGGATACTCACTTGAACGATTTTCGTCATTTCTTGAATATCGATAACCCCATTTCCGTCCACGTCGTACATCCGGAAAGCCCACTTGAGCTTCTCCTCGGGTGTGCCGCTGGACGTCACATCTATCGCCAGTAAGAATTCCTGTAGAAATACAAAAAAAAAGCAGATTAAATAACTTAAGAAATACAGAAAGAGTAGAGAAAAATAGAAGCCAAGGGACTATCGTGCCAAACTATAAAAGAGGTCAAATGGTCTTGTGGGTACACCTGGAGGAAGATTACTAGAATAATAAGAGTACAAGAGAACTAAAGGACAGGAGGGCAAAAGTTTGAGAAATGGTCTGAGAGTACCGGAAAAATAGCCTGACAGGAAATTGGCAGTAACAGTGGGTGGCGGTGGACAATAAAGAGGAGGACAAGATAACGTATAGGATGTAGAATGATAGTGCGATGGAAGACCTTAACTTCCGGTACGCTCAGCCAATACTAATTCCTATTCAGTAGGTGATCCGAAAGCTTTTCAGCCGAGTAGTTAGAAGTTTGGTCGACCTGCCCGCCTATAGAACTAGGTCGCGCCATGCCTGGGGTGAATTATACTGTAATATGTCTGGACGACGAACTGAAGAAATGGGGATTCGCAAGAGACTTTAAAGAGAAAGAGAAAAAAGCTAGAGGGCCCGGGACAGCTTGCAAAAAAGAGAAAGAGAGAGAGAGAGGGAATGAACTCAGTCTTTATTCTGAGAATGTGAACCCTGGAGGGTACACCTTATACTTTCATATACTGTACTACCTTATCTAGTATACTCATATTATTTTCATGAACCCGGTAGAGCCAGACTACTTATTCATCCTCCATCTACTTTCCATTCTTTCTCGCCTAGTTCTGCCATTGAAGATCAGCCACGCTATCACATTCCCATTTATATTCTACTTGATCTCCATAGCATTAGCTGTCGGATTGAATATCTAGTACTAAGGCTGAATAATATAATCGAAAGACAGCGACATCTACGATGATAAATCTCAAGGCAAGACGAACAAAATAAAGGTACGTTCACAACCCAGGACGTAATAGCAAAGCCCATTGAACGTCTGTATACATCAGCCGAAGAATCTCTGGCGTTAAGAGAAGGCCTTCCGGTCTTAATAATTCATCGTTTACATGCCCGTCACGCTACGTTCAGCAAGCTCGAGCTCCACGTCGTACCCCTGTCACAGGAGTAGTCGGATAATTTTCAAATTGTCCCACCACTCCTTTCGCCATCGTCATCATTCTTGTATTTCGCGCGCACAACGCACTTGTCAACCGGTACTACGTTTCAGGCAGACAAGGGATCCATTAGACTTGCACTGTTAGAGCTCGACTTTTACATCCGGAAATTCTGTATAAGTCTCGAAAGGCGAAACAAGAGTATCATTCGGATCCACGTCACGTATCCATGAGCGCTACTTCTTCCTCAAGCTCTTCCTTACCCCTCGCCAAGGGTTCCTCGCGTCTACTCTAAGTTCTAGGAGTAATAAGAGAGCCTAGATGGATACAGACGAAGCAGCCAGTTCAGCAAATTGGCTTCTTCGCGACACCTGCGGTATTCGAGTCACGTAGCCGGGAGCAATAATGGAATAAACTGAATGCGAGTAGAAATTTTTAATGCCTGAATTATTATAGGCGCAGTTTAATCTCTCTTTATATTTAGTATGTTCTTAATTGGACTGTGTGCTTGACTGACAGCTACGTGTGGCTGTAGTATCATTCTCTAGATTTATACTGTACTATGGTAGTACTACTACTACTAGAGGCGTGTACCCTAACATGACGGTACAGGCCGTGTCAAAGAGAAGCGTCCATTCAGCTCGTTGGGGTGCATAATGACTTTGTGGGGTAGATACTACTCTGGCACTACTACCTAATGACTATAGTAGATGTAGTATAGTACTGTGATCAGCCAACGGGCCCCTTGCGCTTATACTTGTTGCGCTTTGGTCTTTCATTGGTTTTTCGAAATAATTGGTAAACCGTCTGTCTTTGTTCATCCGGCTTCGAAATAGGAGAATCAATCGGATTTGAAGGTTCTGATTTAGTGGGATCCAGTACGAAACGGTCAGAGCAAAGAGATGAAGATGGATGAAAGAATTGTGATTTGAGAAACATCTGGAGTGAAGACAACTTTGTCTGAACTAAAAAGAAAAACAAAGTTAATAATACAAGTAAAAAAGCACGGAACAAAAGTTTCAAGAAATGGGTCAAGAGATACGTGGAATGCGTAATAGAATGGGAAAAAAATGTATCGTCGCAAAACAGATTTTGCCTTGAGGCACGACCGCTTGAGCTGCGAGGTTGTATATTATAAATATGTAATAACAAGAAACAATAATAATTTCGCAAATGCGAAATTTTCTAACTGAAAATTCTCGATACTCGCAAATGTTCCACGTAACGTGCTCATGATTTTTCCTATAAATTTCAACCCTGTAGAATTCTGCGGTTTGTCCGCAATTTCGCGGACATAAAAAATAGAGAATATTCTGGCTTTCGCGCATGCGCCGTATCGAGACTAGAAATACTGGACTTTCATAAATATTACAGATTCCACTTATATTCGGAACTTGACATCCCCTATAAATTTTAGTTCGATGGATTTATAGCAATTCGTTTGGAATTTTATCCACAGAATTTTGAGTATTCGTTCATACAAACACAAGCAACCCTTTTTTTTCCCAACGTCGAATGCATAACATACTCCGATATGTTCCAGGCGGGTTTATGTATAAGAATAAAATTCGACGTTGGAAGAATTAGTAAGTATACCCAAAAAGAACTGGATGAGGTCATGAACAATTTGAGGATTCCCAATTATCCTGATTACCTAATTGGTGACCGGATTCGGGGACGAGGTATGAGCTTTAAACGAATGAAGCCAAGGTTGGATTTCGCGGGCAGACCTATCGTGGGCGTTTCCATCGATCCTATGCAGGAACGAATGGATTGCAACGAAAAATAAAAAAAAGCCCCCCCCCTGCAGCAAATTTACGATGAATTCCCAATCGGCGTGTAAACACGACATCTCGATAATGTCAACCCACGTTACGTTAAATCGATTTGCAATTTGCTCGGGCAAATTATTACGCAGCAGGGTATCCGGTACTTTTATTCCCCACGTCCAGTAGGATCATCAGCGACAGCGTGTGCCCAGGTTGAAATTGAGGTTGTCGTGCTGCTAGAGGCCGTTGAGAGCTTGCGAAGCTCGTGGAGGTTGCGAATCTCGTGGAGCTTGCGAATCTCGTGGAGGTTACGAAGCTCGTGGCGGTAGCCACTCGTGCGAGAAAACTGGGTCAATCTGTGAGATCAAGCCAGAAAAACTTCTTCGGCTACGACAGCCTCCTGGCCAACTGCTAATCGACCTAATGAGCCTCGAGCTTCTTCATCGCAGGTGGTACACACGCAAGCGCAGAACCGTCTCATTCTCTGAAATTCCTCAGAGCTTTCCCGACGGCTTTGAAAGTCCTATAGAAACTATATCCCAGTATAGGGATTCATTGGGGCAGGATACAAGCGAGCTTTATTTTTGTTTAACGATAAGCTATTATTTACCATAGAAAATTTCGAAGAATACGGGGAAATGAAAAGTTTTTTTTTTCAGATAAATCGAAAATAATAAAAAATCTTTAAAAGTATCACTTGACGACGAATTTTTATTATAAGTGGACGACGGGCTCGAAATATAAATTACGAAACAAGAAAAAAACTAATCAAAATATTATCAATATATGTATAAGCAATTTATATGTATCGATCATTTAGTTATCTTTTTTCTAGAACGACTACGAACCTGATGACCGTTACTTTGTGTTATCAATCTGTTCTAATGATTTCATGGGTCAAATATATGTTTCTGATAGCTGATAAGAATAAGAAAAAAAAGTAGAGCTACATTGTTATCCCTTGAGATGGTTGAGACATCCTTAAGCTCGCGCCTCGTTTCAGGCATGGTAAGTGGATTCAGACTGAAAGCGATTATCCTGATAAAGCTCTATTAAGCTCCAGGTAACTGTCTCCTATTGCTGGTGACAAGTACAGCTCGTTACAAGGGGTGATTATTATTCGTCGAAACGCGCCGGGGACACGCGATTCTAAAAATTAAACGTCAGATAAGAGACGGGAACTTATTTCTCCTGTTGCTTTAGCATAAGCGACAAGAGCTTTTAATTGCAGGGACAAAATTATGCGCGAACTTTATTTAATTAACGGCGCGAGCTTTTTCGCTGCCTAGTCTTTCCTTATCGCTCAGAAACAGTTAGCGTAAACCGGTACAAAAGTGCGTGTATCGGGTGCCGTTAACGAGAAAGCGGACGAAAGAAGAAAGTAAAATATGAAAAGAAAACAATTATGAAAAATTAAAGTAAAAAAAAACGGTAAAATGGTAATTCGAGCTTTGAAAACAGTAGCTTCATGGCTCACCGCAAAGCAGCGCGGTTTCTGGTGGCCGTGGTAATAAGAAGGTAGTCTGGCTTGCGGTAAAGGCGTTTTTATTTAAAAAAAGAATATAACCCGTTATAATTAACCAGCCGTGATTATTTGCTTAGCCGAGCTTCTACGAACGGAAGCGAACTCGCCCGAAGCCGCTGAACAATAAACCGTTTGCTTAACACGACCGAGGAATTTTGTTCGGCGCGCTAAGAAAAAAAAAAGTTTCCGAGACTTCATGGAAAGAACATTTTTGGATCGCATCTTGCAAGTGCGCCTCATGAAATACTTATTAAACGTGTTCTTATAGCAATTAAGTATTACTGTATACCACCCAAGACTAATTGCAGGAACTGCATGAGAATAGGCTGCTATATGAGTGACTTTAGACTCGACCGTTCTAGGGGGGTGGGGGGGGGGGGCGATCGCGTGACTTGGTATGCCTTTACAGGGTGCTCAGGTGGCGAATGAAGGTGGCTGTAAGGTTCAATATATATATATATATATTTACAGTACCTAATACATAACGGTAGGTCCGGATATCGACCTCCTAGCTATCCCGATGAAGGGGCGAAGGGTAACTATGACGTCAGAGGCGATTCAAAGGAGAAGAGGGTTGGTTCGACGGCCTCGAAAGCCTCGGCGGTGCCGACGCCGCGGCGTTTCGTTCTCCAATGCCCTCGGGGCTTATATTTAGCATGGGTCTACAATTTATCGGACCATCGCCACCATCACCGTAACCCGCGCCCTTACACAGTCGGTCAGTATGCGGAGAACTGCCTTTCGAAGGGGATGGTAACAAAAGGAAAATGAAAAGGTAGACAGGAGAGAAAAAAGAGACAGAGGGCGAGAATGATAAAAAAAGGGACACGGTCCCTCGAGTTAGAGCCAACGTGAAGAGGATATATCGGGACGAATAGGTTTGCCCTTGGAGACGCAACCCCTTGAACGGAGGGGTTGTGTTATGCATTGATCGGTGTAAAAAGAAATTAATTCGTCAACACGAAATTTTCAAATTTTACTGTCCCCTCTGGACGAGGAGTAAAGTATACATTATGCATACATTATCGTATAGCTATACGTTAATGATTTTTTTTTTTTTCTGTAAATTTTTATCTTGCTCGCAAATGAAACAGAAATTTTGTACTCGTGGATGGGCGTTGTCGAAATCGGAAATCCCTGAAAACCCGCAATCTTGCTGCTCGATCTACATTCGCAACTTGAAATCCCTAAAAATTTAAAAAATATTGTATGTACATTCGTTTGAAATTTTGCGCGAAAATTCTCCCACGCAAATTCCCTTTTTTGGAATGCACGAGACTAAAGTTGAATAAAAAAGTTTTTTTTAAGTCAAAAATTTTGAGCTTTGACAATCACTTTATCGTGCGCTAATCCGTGTTTTATGTACCGATAGATTATTCAATGGAAAATCCTTATCGGTATTTTTATCAGGCTGCTGCCAACTTTGATAGGACCTATTAGGTCAAGGGTTACTAGTGTCCTGAATTTGGCTCGATATTCACGTCTGTCCTTGTCATCACACGAAAACGAGCATTTACGCGTCTCTCTCACACTAACTGACGGTATAGGAAATTCAATAATCCAAGTCTAACGGACTTTTCACGATCGTTTAAACTGATTCTTCGCTTTGTGACGAAATTCCCAACGAATGGATTTACCATAAGTACCGAATTGCGAATTTGTATCTCTGTTTGGAATCTTCACAGGACACTTTAAAGATCTAGAAAATATCGTATGATTGAATTATAATGCTGCAAGGAAGAATGGATATTGTATTCTGACAAGCTGTGACATACTGAACGCCAATGGTCCCATATATGTAGCTATTATGGGAAAACGAGATTTTTATGGGATTTACGGATTTACCAATATTTACATGCACAGGTGTACCTAATCCTGTATATTCCGAGCATTTCGGAAAAGCAATGAATTTTATTGTGGGAGAATGAAAAAAAATAAATAAATAAAATAAAACCAGAGAAGAAAAAAAAGGGATCAACGAAAAATGTACGACAAAGGCAATTGTATTAAATGAGGTGAAGTAAGCGCCTAACGCTTTCGCGTTTTTTTAACGTTGTAAAAAACATTACATAAAAGACCCGTGGACTTTTTGTATTACGAAAAATAAAATCGTCCACAAGCGGCGTCAATTTCAAATGAAATTTGCGATACCGTCTAATGAACTGCTTGGGGCATCATCCCCGATGACATCATTCAATATGGATCGGTATTAATTATTTTAATTAAATGGAAATATTCCTGATGGAGTAGTATTAATTACCAAGTGATTAAGGAGATTGGTCATTAAATTTCAAAAATGAATTATCTGACAGTTGACGGGAGAGAGTGACAAAGGGCGATAGAGACCTGATAGTTTTCAATAATAGCAGAGAGACGTAAACGATCCATATCGTGTAAAGAGAGTATAAAGTCATTCTAAAATGAAGAATCCAATTAAAAATGCCGACGTAACTGCGAAGTTGAAAATACCCGAAGAATATATTTATTTGAATGCTGCGAGGATAAGAGTGATGAGTTAAAAAAAATGAATTCAATGCGAATGAAATAATGCGATAAGAAAATTGTAAAAAATTTACATAAAGCTCACCAAGCCCTCGAGAACGAATGAAAATGAGCATCCGGAACGAACCGAACTTTTAAAAAGAATCAGGTCGCGTATGCATCAACATCTATATGTACTTGGACAAAATGACGTCAACGCCAGGATAAAACGGCCAATGGTAGGTATACAAAACGCAAAAATTTCCTGGCTAAAACTTCCGGCCACTCTCTTTGTGCCGGGACTTGGTCTTCCCCGAGCCCCTCAAACTCACCGTACCCAAGTCTCGTCCCTATTGACTCAGAAGATATGCCTGTACAATTTATATGGAAATTTCGTACGACCTCGAGCTTTCGGTAAGGAAAAGCTCACCAAGAACCAAAGGTCAACGAGCTTTCAGCCTTTGATCGGTGATTCGATGCTAATCCGCGGTCAATCACTAGTCTGCAAAATCGTTTAGCCAGGACCGCAAGCTCTAAAGCTCGGCAAGCTTTCTGGTAACAGGATAACAAAAAAAAAAGAGGAAGAGAAAGACATAGAAAGTCGCAGCTTGGTTCCGGCAAAGTATCGATCCCGAGGTATAGCCAGGTGGCTGGTATATTGATTCAATTACAAGGCGTGAGAGCTTTTTGGGCTGTTTGGCACTGAGCATCGAAAAGCTTCGGGACTGAGAAGCTCCAAAACTTTCATATTCCTAGAAAGACACTATAAATACATAAGAACCCACTTACAAGTGATTCCTCGCGCTTCACGCATATATCTCTATGATAAATGTCAGCTGCTAAAGGAGCTTGCGTTAAAAAAAAAATCTTCTAAAACCCCCTGGCATTTTCCACTGGCATTTCAATTTCGCACGCACCGTCCACCACGCCTTTAGTAACCAGAAGGTACCGTTTGGATGCCGTAAAATCTTCTACGCCAGAGTGTGAAATGTCCCAAAGCTTTATCAGAGACTGTACAAAGCTCGTACGTACGGTCGTCTACTCTCAAAAAGCTCACCCAGCGTCCCGTAACCGACGCTCGTTCACCAAGGGGTGGCAGCCCTAACGGAATGATAAACTCGCTGTGGCAATTTATCGCCACCCCCTCCGAGCACGAGGGTACGACCCACTTTTGGCTAATTAACGGTACGGGAACCGCTGACGACGATAGTGAGCACGGAAAAGCTCTCGGTACCGTGATCAGGTCGTTGGAAAACTCGTGCCTGACCTGCAACCTAACCCTTTCATTTTGGAGGCTCCAGTGTATCGCCCTACTATCAACGCTATGCAAACTACGAAACCCTAAGGCCAGTGTGAATTATATACGTCAAGGGTTCGCCCCTACGTCACTGAGCTATATAGGTATACCTTGCGGGTGAATGTTTAATACTATGTCGAGACTACCCCCTGTTTGAGAATTCCATGCTGATACTACGTCAGGATGAGTGTTTACATGCTTCTGGTCTGAGCTAGTGGCTGTAGTACTTGGATTTACGTGTATTGGATGTTGTAGACACCCGTTTTTTTTTTTTTTTTTTTTTTTTTTTTTTAGTATCGTCTTCTGTGGTGTGACTATTGGGATCTAGAGTGCTTTCCAAAGTTGATATGATACCTGGGATTTATGTGAAGACTTATTTTTAGGATTGACTGTAGTCGATAAAACAGTTTCCTATGTATTTGCATGGCACCGTGCAGAATCAGCTTGAACGTACTCGTTGAATTTCTAATACATAGATTTTAGGTTATGTTTGCCAGTACTGTGCTCCGTTAAAGTATTTCCGCCCCTGTTATAACCGCGGTACCAGAAACGTGAGCCTCCGCCGTTTTGTGAAACTGAACACGTATCACGTTACGGGTACAACTTTCAATGTCTATAAATTACAAACAGCTTGGGATATTGAAACGATCCATTGCGGTTTTACCATGAAATACGAGTATTCCGATTGAATCGTTAAAAAATCTTGATACAAATAGGCTTAACAAAATGTGGGTTACCAAACCTTGAAAAATACTAGGCAATTTGAAAAAGAAACTCGTCACTTTTTTACGACGGGACGTCCCGTCTCTTTTTTATGCACATAGATACACATGCGTATGTCTCTCTCGCACTCACGACGAGTATAGAAAACTTCAAAAATCTCAAGAAATTTTTCTACAATCAATTCATCAGGACTAACGATATGTGTACGAACCTTGCAGGATCTCGTTCGCATATATGTACATACGAATTTAAGGTTTTGATAAAAAAACCATTAATAGCAGAACGGTCAATATTGACTGTATAACGAGAAAGGGCAAAATACGTATGTACATACATAATGTATATTAGATAATAAATTGCGTAATTACCTTAAAGTCGATGTAGCCATTCTTATCCATGTCAAATGTACGGAAGACGTGGTCGCAAAATTCCTCAGCGTTACCAGACGGGAAGAACATTTTGTACATGTCGACGAATTTCGCTGGCGTCAACCGGCCGTTCGGGCAGTCTTGCTGCAAGAAAAAAAAAAACACAATTCAGTAAACAGGCAGAAAAGGTAGTATACACAATAAAAAAAATACACCCGACAGAAAAGCTTAACGTTACAATGGACGTGAATAGCGATTGCCGAGTCATTGTGACATCTAATTACACCAATAACCAAAGAAAGACGTATCAGGGAGTCTCGTGCATTCTGAAAATTGTCTTTCACGCATCTTAATAAGGCACAGGACACGGGTTTCTCTCTAGAAATATATTTTTAGAAATAGATGATACATCACAGAGTGACGATGGTTGTGCACACGTGTGCATGGACGTTGGAAGAGCCATTGTCGGTACGGTACAAAGATTTTTGAGAGACAAGTAGGTAGGTGACTGCCTATAGTGGACGTCGATGGTGAGGTGAGTTAAAGAGAAGTGACGTGGAGAAAAAGAGAGGTTAAAAAAAGAGAGAGAGAGATAGAGAGGAAAAAAGCTCGGCGAGTAACCGAGACAAAAAGCGCGCCCAGGACAAAGTGAGTGAAGTGTGCTGGACCGGCAGAAGGAGTTACTGGGACACGGAGTCTATGCAAATAATGTATTCGTCCGCAGAAACGGAGTACGATACATATTTTATCTCTCGTTTTCTTCAGAAAATAGAGTAGGCAGATAGACAGATAGATAGATGGGCGGAAAAAACTATGAAGAAAAAGAGAGAAAAGGTGAAAAAAAGCGAAAACGTAACTCCATGTGGGGAGTGGACCAAAAAATTTTTAATGCGACTGCAATTTTTCGTTTCGAGGTAAGAGACACTCGCACGAGTAAGCATACCAATCACTGTACCAACTCATTTAACATTCGACTATAGAGCTTGCAAAGCTCTCGACTACGAGCCAGAAAAAGGTCGATTAAAGATTTTCTCTAGTTAAGGTGGAACCTTGGTTAGTATGCGAATCAGGATGAGTAACGGAGGGTTGGATACTGAGCTTGCACTTGGATAGAAATCCAAGAGAGCGCAATGGCCGCTAACGATTCGACTTAACAACTGACGTCGTTAAGCTCAAAGCTCCTGTAGGAAAAACTAGTAGAGTAAGCGTCAGGTGAAGCTTGACGTCTACCCAGACAGACTTGACCGGGAGAGCTTGAAGCTTTCGGTAGCACTACGCTAACGCCAAACCTTGGTAAGCTTTTATTGCCGGAAGCACATAGACCTAGTTCCAACCAAACCCACGCAAGTATACGGATGCCTGTACGAGCTTGTGGGCTTGTTTATCAAATTCATCAGGCGTTCCTAGATAATTAGAGGTACAAAGCTTTGGTCCGGGCAAGCTCCACCCGAGGATTCAGTTGGACTCGTCGCGACGCCGAAACAACGAGCGTCGGCCCCGTCAAAACGAAGCTTGCAAATCTCAACCGAGGAGCCACTGCTACTCCGGGAGACTAGGAGGGTCAAGAGCTTTTGCTCGAAAGCCTCGACATATATTGCCACATCGATAGCCCAGTGCTTTCACGTGCAAGCTCAAAAGCTTCGAGTAGACCCGGATACCAGGTGCACAACTGCAAGAGAACCGACTGAGACCCGATTGGTACTCTTGTCCCCTGCGAGCTTCCATGGCCATCAATAAACCTTATAAAAAAAAGCTCGAGTCACTGGGACAGAAGAATTTACGATTTTCAACAAACGGCTTCTTCTAACTGTCACGCCTCAATTCCTCAGACCATTCGGGACGGGAGATAAGATCGTGTGCCGTCGAGAGTAAAGCTCTCGATTGGCGTAAAAAGCACAGAGGGCAAAGCGACCAACGCGAAAAAGTACACGGGACCAGCGTCAGCCCCCCAGAATCACGCGAAATCCTATTGACAGTCGATAAGAAGGAGTTGAGAGCGTGACTTTCGTGTGAATGAAAGCATTAGTCGATGGAGCTTTTAATCGACAGTGGGACTCATCGGCGAGACAGAGCTTTTAGTGGGTAGACTACGATTTTCAAAGCCCGTCTAACAAGACCTGTCAACAACACGAATCATTAAAACAACTCTAAGATGCCTCAATAATACACATAATAAAATACATGCCTTAGGACAAAATAAAAATCATGCCTCGGGATAGAATTCAATGAAACGCAGGCAATCTGTATAACAGTATTGTGGCTCCATGGAAGCTGACCGGACCCGATGGACGTTGAATGGCGATACAATATGGTGGGCGTGACGGGATTGAGGAGGTGAGGGGCAGATAGGTTAAAATCATGAAAAATAAAAAAAGAAACTTAACGTAAGAAAGAGGCGCATATAGGATCCAATCGTTTTCCACAACGTCACACATGGCACTTACGGATAAAGGCATTGTGCCAGTATATTACGTCTGCGTATCCTGTCGACGGACAAATCTTAAATCGCACGATTTCTGAAAAGCTATAGACTCGGTATCGAATCTGACACAGAAAGTAGAGCAAAATCAGTTGATTCCTTTTTATCGCATCCATTAGACTGTCAGGGCAGTACCGATTGGCGGATCGATCGTCCATTCAACGGACCTCCGTACGCCTTTATGCATCACAATTGAGCTTTTCCGACGGTTTCGAAAGCTTCGTCTTCGCCAACCCCCCCCCCCTTCCCCCTTACTTCACCACCATCCTTATGTTCGCTTTTCTAACTTAAGATCCGCACTCTCTAGGGCCTCCGGCAGAAAGTGCGTCGTGGCTAGTTCGTCGTAATAACGTAAGAGCACTTCTCGACAGGAAAGTAGGTTCATACAGCAAGAAAGAAGCCTGTACCAAGGATGCTGTAGGATTTTGAGTAGCGAGAAAAGGAGAAAAAAAATCGAAAGGTACGAAGCGGAGAGAAGTCGAGATTAAGAAAAAAAAAATGTAATCAAGAAAATTAATTAAGATACAGGACGGGAGGGAGGGAGAGTAATTGGCAAAAAGTGGTGCATCGATTTAACACATAACTGTACATATGTATATCTGTATACGTGGTATAGAATAAAGCCCGACCATATTGGATTATTAAAAAAAGAATGAATCGCCAGAAATTAGCCTGTCCATTCAATTCACATGGCAGACCCACCTCGAGATGGTTCGTTTGTGTGAATCACCCTTTATGCGCACATGTATATATGTATATATAAGAGAGCGGTCTCAGCGTATTTGCTTATACCATGACAGGGGATTATTAATTAAGAAATTAATTAAATAACCAAGCCGTAGGTACGTTGCGCGGATAGATAAGACTGTGTATGGAAAAGCATGATAATGCGTGTCATGGCTGGTAGAGAATTTTTTAGTAAATTTCGAAATTTAGAACACAGCTGGTTTAACTAGCTGCTACCAGTGACAATGAATGATGAGATACGGTAAAATTGCTCACGTCTCGCTGATCAGCGCACGGAGCGTATAGGCACAACTGGCAGGATGTCGGACTTGCTGGAAAAGCTTTCTTTTTTGAAAATGACTGTACAACGGAACCACTAGGGTCGAAAATACCGAACAATTTTCATGAGCTCATTGTGCCAATGGCAGGCGATAAAGTGCTCGTGAATACGAGAGACAGAGAGAAGAAGATTATACGAGAGGACGGGAGAGCGAAAGATAGAGGGGGAAAAAAAAGGGCAGAAAATAAAATGCTCGTGAGATGAAGAATCACTGAAAAAAGCCGTGTTCACTTAAAGGGTTGATGATTTCTATTCTGAAATGGAAATTATGTGAATCTTCCGTGTGGAACATTCGTTGGGCGATACGACGAAGCGGCCATTACGATTCTTCGGCTTTATGTTTTATTCAACAAGGAGGCACGGACCACGTGAAGTTTCTGGGCACGTACAGACTACTCAGGAGAGAACGAGAGTAAATTTATATATAGATAAGACGGGCTTCCTCTTCTTCCTAGGAGGTAAGAGAATAAAATCGATCGGACCAGGTGCACCAACCTCAGCGACCCTTATAAATCCAAACCCCGAAAGAAACTTGGAAGGCTTGTCCGGGGCATGTGAAGATTTTGATAAACAACGAAAAATCGTGAACTTTGAAAGGGAAAAAATTTAAATTTTGTTAAAAAGAAAATGTAACTTTCTTCAAACGTCAAAGTCATGGAAAATAAATAAAGCACGTATTGCGTATAATGCAAATCGTATAAACATAATCTAACTCGAGTATACGTTGGCCAATCAGATAAGAAGTGAGTTAAAAAAATAAAGAATCACCCCTAGTCGATCAACCTCCAACTTATTTGAAGTAATAAAGGCGTGGAACGTAAAGATGCAATCGGAGGGAAAGCGTATGAGAGAGAAGATGAAAGTAAGAAGGATAAAGAATACGGAAGAATAGCCGTGAAGTATATAAAAAAAAAAGAGAGAATAAGTCGAAGAGAGAAAAAAGAACAGAGAACAGGCGGTTAGCAGCAAGTTGGGCGCTCATAGCGATAAGGAAGGGAGGACGAGGGAAGCGGAGAAGAAGGACGAAGAAGAGGAGGAGTGAGCGACGATAAGCCTAGCCAGGGTTCCTGAGGAGCCACCAGAGAGAGAGTGGCATATTGATCGTTCTGGCTCGAGGAGAGAGACTAGGTAGAACTATAGAGGAGCGAGATCAGAGATCGCGTTTGATATTGAAAAAAGAGGGGTAAAAAATTGAAAAAAAGGGGGAGAAAAAGAATAACTATTCATGTGAAAAACGAAAATCGCAAAGTTTGAAATACGAAAGAGCCTGCGCTAAGATGAGGACCAACCCCTCGAGAGAGGGTTGAAAATACTTGACAAAAATATATATGTATATATCTTGAGCACTCCCTTTCCAGATTTCGCGCAGAGGCTGTACCCTCTTTCGAAATACTTTCCAATTTTTTTTTCACCCTTCCGTCGTCAGCCTCCCTTAGCGGGAATTGGCCGACCCTATGACCATCTCTATATTTCCAGCTTTGCTCGTTCGTCGAGCACCTGATTCTCCTCAGGGATTTATTAACCGGGAGCACCCCCCCGCCGCTCCGTACAGCCCCTGTAGGAACGAAAAGGGTGGAAAGCATAAGAGAGGAAGAAAGAAAAAAATCGATGTCGCTACATTTAATTAGGGGTTGTCGATTCGCCGCTAATGGCAGTGGCTAAACCAACTACCCCCCAACAGGCAGAATCGATACCGGTGGCTAAGTGCGTCAACTGGGTACTAAAGGCAAGCGGACGGTGCGATATAAAAGAAAGAGGGTAAACATAATAATACAAGGGGAGAAGAAAGAAAGAGAAAGGGAGAAAAAAAGTCGATCGCATGTAAACTCTCACTTCTGGTAGCTGTATGCGGCAGGTCTCTCTAATCTTTGATATCCTCATTAGCTCGGTACATGCACATATGTATACGTATGTATATTGTCGAAGATGTCGCATACGACTGGACGCAGATTGTAAATGGATATTACATGTCGCACTGGGGACGCCTTATTTAAATGTAAACTCACCTTAAATCCCTTGTACCATTCCTTTATGGTGGCTTCGTCGTATCTCGTGTGAGATTTGAGGAAGTCCATGTCCTCCTTGCTGAGCTTATCCTTGCTCCCGAAGCAGCCCATTTTCCGTGAATCCTGCGCAACATAAAGTTAACGGGGTCTGCTGAGCATTAGATCATCGGATTAGGATTAGAAAAATAATCTTGAAAGAGAGAGAGGCATAAAAATAAAGAAACATAAAAGAAAAAATTTTATTAAATTATAAACGAGTCTGAAAATTTAAAGGGACAAGAACAAATTTTCTTTCAGTCTAATTTTCAATGTTGATTAGCAACGACGTATACGTATATACTGTATATTGTATATACAGACTGGCAGGATGTTTTACTGAATACAGTAAGAGACACGAGAAGAGCAAGATATAAAATGACGCGTAACAGAATACATAACTGGAAAATTTTCATGATTGAAGACACAAAACACCGTCGCGTTCATGGAAGCAGATTTGTTACGCGCCGTCGCGTTGCACCGCGCACAGAATTCGCTTGCGTCAATTCGCAAAGTACTCGGGATAGAAGGGAAACGATAACGAGTTATGTCGACAGTCAGGTAAATATAAAAAATAAATATATTTTGAAAAAAATGACAAAAAAAAGATATGCAAAAAAATTTAAGAGAGTGACAATAACTGTACTTTATATTACAGGTATATCAGTGTGAACGTATCTGCAGCGTCGCTTATGTCATACGCATTGAGCCCGGTTTATGCTACTAGTTCTCTTCCACCAACTCTCTCTCTCTCTCTCTCTCTCTCTCTCTCTCTCTCTCTCTCTCTCTCGCTCTCTGTCATGTTCTCTCGGACGTATGTGGAGTAACTTTAATCGGGGCCCGAGGAGAGAAAGTTGCGCAGCGAGTCGCTCTGGGCCTTCGTTCTTCTCTGAACGACACAGCGCAGTTTAAAGAGAGCGAAGAAAAAAAAAACTTGAAAAATATTGAGAGAGAAATTTACAATGTAAAATGTACGAGTGTGCGAGAGAAAGAGAGTGGCAGAAAAAAAGTGAAAAAAAAAACAAGGACCGAAATTGAGACCCAGAGGAACAAGTCAGGGCCGACTGGCGTAGCGCCAGCTTTCTGCCAAGTGTGAAGGAGCGTGAGGCGTTAATCGGCCGCTTAAAAGCTCATCGCAGAAAAGCTCACCCTAAGAACGCCCATTTACATTGTACGTATAGACACAAGGAACACATAATCAGCTACCCCGGACGATTATGATTGGTTGAGATTGATACCTTAATTGTCTTTTTGATTAAAGCTTTCGAGTATATGGACACGACTTAAGTATAGCCACGGAGAAAGCTTTTCACTTTTACGAAGGTACAATGTCTTAAAACCAATGTCAAGCTCAGGGGACTCATTTGCATTCGTTATCTACGCAGTAGATAACACATCGGCAACCAACCGATGTCAGGATAAGACTTCGAACAGCTAATTTTCTCTGTGCTTGATAAAACATGATATACTTTTTTTTTTTGTTTCCTCACACTAGGTACTGTTTGCTGATTCCACACTAAGGGAATTTTCAAAAGGTCATAAGGCAGGAATTAACGAGGAATTTAATGGATATCGATGCGCGTCATAATGGATGCTACAATATGCACGTAAACGTATATAGAAGTCCTGGCACGTTTGAAATTCCAAAAAATCTGTAAATTTTAATTCAACGAAATTTCCTACTGAATTCGTAGTAATAAATTTGAAGATAGATATTGCTGTCCAGCAAATGTAATCAAATGGGCTACCTACAGGGATCTCACGACAAACGTACCACCTGAAGATGGTTCTACCATAGAAATCAAATGGATAGGCTAACTTCAGGTAGTACCTTTATCGTTAACAACCCTGTTAAAAAACTTGACTATAGTTAACGATATTACGATGTTTCCCATGCTTAGTACTAAATCTCTATATATACAAAACAGAAATGCTAATGCAAAAACCAGTTTTTGAAGTTTTAATTATTAGTATTTTTTCCAAGAAAAATAAAATTTATTTTCAACTATCCAATAGACGAATCTATCGGCTTATCGATCTACCTAATTTTGTGCTGTACTCCGCGGCAAGAAGTTTCACTTCGCTTATGTCAACCGACGTGTGACAGCAATTAAGGAAAAAGGTCAGGGAAAGAAGAGAAAGAGAGATTGGAGATGCGAATAGGATGATACTGTATAGACAGATTATTTAGATTCTCAAAAACTTATAGGACCCGAAGTCATAAATTAGTCACTCCTTTCTGATATGTAGTAATATATGTGCACGTGTGCTTGAAGTAGATATCCTTGAGTTAAATTTTTCATATTTTTCTCACCGATCGAAAGATCCTCTTCAATCCACTAAATGGCACTGATCCAGTAATATCGATCGTCGTGATATACAGGTCCTCTCAAAAGTGCATAACGATATTCCTTTCACGTGTCTCACAGGAATTTAGGGAAACGAAGCACTCGCGACTATTAGCAATTTGGTTTTATTAAGTTACAGACAGAACGATCCTTTTGATCAATGATCTATAAAGTCACTAGGATTTCCAGAATTGCTTGCGGATCTTGATCGATTCAGATCCCAGTCACACAGTTGAAGTAATCCTAAATGCCAGTTCACCTCTAAGACGATCCTCCAGCTCTGATAGATCCCACAATCCTTATGTGAATTTATATTTTGGAAATGACACTTCCTGCTTTCCGATTTATCTTTGAGATTCTTTTACGTAAAACACCACTTTACGTTAATCTGTATAATTCACACTGTAAGTATATTTTCGAGAAATTTTTTCCCCAAAACAAAAATGAAAATTTTCTCCAAGAGAATCTTTTTTTTTTTCTTTAATAAAATAGGAAAGTCTGTTATTATTGTTATTTTGTTTTTATACAATTTTCGTTGTTCCCGTCTCCCTTCTTGTTTTTCCGTTCTTTTTTTGCTTTTCGCAAAGAAACGCGAAACTCGAGAAAACGGGGTAACACCCACGGTTGCGATAAAGTTACAAGAGAAAAAAGAGAAAGTCGACGGCGACGACGGCGTCGGCAGTGGCAGCAAACGCAGCGTGCGAGAGCGTCGAGACGACTAGCGTCGCGGCGGCGGTGGACCCTGGGTTCCTCTACACCTATCCTACCCGATGAGCTCCTCCTCTGGCTGCGTCGTGGAAATCGGCTCGCGACGCCGACGTCGAGGCTGGATACGCCAGCGACGCCATAGAACTGCGACGGCGCTCTCGCTTCTCAATTCTCATGGTTATTCCATATACTCCATATCCACTAACTCGTGAACGATAAGGTTTTTACCCGCATTAATGCTTCCACCTCTATACGTCAGCCTTGGACAAACTTTCGATTAGCTAACTACCAATTGTCATTAGGCTTACGAAAAAGCTGCTAACTAATTCGCATATAACGAGCGATGAAAATTGTACTTTCCTAACTAAAAGCATCCTGGGAAACAATCAGAGTACTAATTTAAAAAACGTCAACTTTAAACGAACTTACTATACGTTCCTATGGCAACGGTTGTTTAAGCGGATCCCGTAGTGTTTCAATGCCTCAGCATATCCTTATTGCAAGGCTTTGGTATACCCAGTGCATAGCAGAACATCCGGTATAAGCGTTAAGAATCTATCCTGGGGATTTGCCAGGATAGACACTTTCCCGAACATCCAAACAAGGATACTTATTCCACGTTGGATATATTTATCAGGAATGGGATATCCTGTAGAGAATTTTGACCGGCCACCTGTGGCTTTACAACTGGCAGGAAAACACTCTGGTGGATTCTCAACTTCCTTTATCACATCTAAATACGACATATCCTCTTGCATAAGGATCCTGACAACATACAAGAACTCGTGTAAGTGCCCTGAAAAATCGAAAAGGATCTTGTACGCAAATAAGGTAATATCAATAAGAATGATGAGAAAAGGTAAAAAAAAAAGTGTGGAAATGAAACATGAATGAATTTGCTATAATGGCAAAACAAATAGGAAGCTGGGGGAGAAAAATGAAAATAATAATACAGAAAGAAAAGCTCGATTGTATTCGATGATATTGGAATTGTAATCTATTAGGGGTAGGATGGTATCTCTTTGAGGGAAAAAAGGGATAGATGATAAAGGGCATGGAGGTCAAAGGTCAATGGTTAAAAGTTCCTCACGGGACAAGCCAGATTATTTGATATTGATTCGAGAGTCCGTAATAAAAATAAGAAGGACCTGCTATTCCATCTCGTATGACCCTTATCGGAAGTCCTGGCGATCCTGTCAGGATTAGGAGTGTGATAACCACTCGGGTTAATGTATTGTAGTACCAGGCAGACCCTCCTCTCTCTTTCTCCGTTTCCTTTATCGTTTGTATCCTCCTTTCTTTTTCATTTCATCCAGGAACACCTTAAGCCCTTTCACCAAAAGCCCTCGCCTAGCTCTCGCCATACTAATCGCTGAGAAAAATTGATTTCTCGTATTAGCATCAGTATCCTTGTTCGAAAAATTAATAAAAAGGCAGATAATCGAAAAGTAAATCAAATGAAGTCAGACATAGTGGATAATAAAGGATCTGTTCGTTTCGGAAAAAAAAAGTACGAGTTACTTGGGGGTAAGAAAAAGAAAAAACCGATATAATCCCTCAAAAGAATCTCTCGCGAAAAGCTGAACGTTATCAAACATAAAGAAAGAGGATAAAGAGAGAGCTACGGTACAGAAAACTTGGTACAGTGAATAAAACGGAAGACAAGGAAGCTCGAGTCGATGGGAAAAAAAATTGTATTACTAAAAAAAATGAAAGAACGATAAAGTAAGCGTGCACGTGCCACAGTAAAGAAATGAGGAAGAGAGAGACAAGAAAAAGGGGGAAAAAAAGTAAGATGGCAGATTAATATAAAAGTTCATGGAAGTAAAAGATAACGAGGAAGGCAGACGAAGAAAAAAAAAACTGTCCAGATACAAAGTTACGATGTCTGAACAATTTCCTTCAATGCGTTGATCATCTTTGCTATCGTAAAAAGGAACGAGCCAGAGAAATGGACATAAACCGCGACCTAAGCAGCTACACGAAAAGAAGGAATAAATAAATAACGTGAGAAAAAAAGTACAACCAATCCAGACGCTCTCGACGAAAATAACCCACGGAGAAGCTGATTTATGAAGAAATCAATAGGCCATCGATAAATCGGAACGATACTAGGTATGTACATACTTTGTGCCGGGCGCTCCATCCAGGACAGAAAGGAGGATCATTTGCAGTCCGATCAGTCAGTACTTTCACTTTCGCGTTCTCACCCGCGTTGGAAACGGCACACGTTGGCGACGCCGAACGATCCTGGATTACCGATGTGCCACGATAACCAACCGGCATTGCCGTCGCGGGTTGCGTTACAGACAGCCATGCCTTACAACGCCTTGCGTTACGTTGCGCGATACATTCCTTTGCGCAATGGCCGACGCCTCGTTCTACACGCAGAGCCAGGAAAAGATGTAACACGAATTAAATACAACAAGAAACTGGATTCGTTATCTGATCGCCGACTTGTGTCAGGGTCGATAAGCGCCCTCCTGTTCATTTTTCTACGAACTACGTAGCACGGCACTAGGTATGGAATAAGTCAGAGACAAAACAAACGTTAGACACGCTACTCGTATAAAAACTAGTCATAACAATGCAAGCACCACAAAAGTCAAATTAAGCGCCGCAACTTCTTTGACGAACAATGGGGAACTGGAATGTGACGGGAATTCAAAGACTGTCTATGCACTTTTCTAGAATATAATCGTATAATGCCAAAACGCTGATTAGATAATTTATGTATCATTAAAATATTAATAAAATCGATGTTAAAATTTGATAAAATATTGTTATAAAGGGCGGGAGCGAAAACGCTTTGTGATTGGTCGTGACGTCACAAACTCATCTCTTTATATGGAGTTTATTTTATAGCCAAATAGCCAATGAGGAATGCTCGTATTCGAGCTGACGAGTGCTTACCTTTTCATAATATAACCTGTAACACCAAATGAGAACTGTCATCGGTAATCATCGGTAACCTATGCACGTTGGTTGGATAATATCCACGGTCGTGGACATTATACGTTATGAATATATGAGATTTTACGGCCATTTTGTCACGTGATTTAACAGGGCGTTTGAACTGCTATTTCTGCAACACGATTTTTAATATCATTTTTAAACAAATATAAGTATATTATTTACCTAAGACATCAATGTTCATAGTTTTTATAGTACCATAATTAAGAAAAACGAAAAAAAAAAATTGGTCCAGTTCCCCATTCCCTGACGTAACTGAACGTACGATACAACCATTTTCCATTGATTTTAAATATTTCTTTTTTTTCAACACATTACCCCGGCAATTTCAAAATCACATTTCGTACCGAATTAGGTTATCGGATACGCGATCGGATTTCAAATGAAAAATGACCAGCGCGACATATTACGTTAAACGACGCTTTCGACATGAACCAGCTATTAATAATGGAATATCACGACGTGACATAATAGTACATAATTGTCCTAGATCGATCATAAAAGCGTAATCGATATTTCCGCAAATGTTCAATACAAAAAACGAAAATCCCATCTGCACGCTTAAATGTAATTTTGAACGTGCAAACAAACCCGACATAGGATTCGATATTGTTCGAATCATTATTATTATTATTATTGCCATCCTCGCTATCATTATTATTACATAAAACATCCTCTACTTTGCGTGACGATTGCATTGTGTGATACGTGTACAGTACTAAGCCATTTATAATGCATACTATAATCCATGCAGTTCTGCATACAATACCATACTATATATGTATGTGCTTTATTTCTTTGTGCTATACTATACACTATATTATATTATAGAATTACCCGAGTGTTAAAGAAAGATGCAAAAGACGATATCGGCGAAGGTCTAGAGAGGATCACAATATTCGTAATTCCTATGATTGCTGCGAGTGCAAGAAAGACAGACTTACGGTGACTCGGACGAGTAAGAGAGAGACGGACGTATGTCGTATCAAACAACAAATCCATCCCAGTGGAAAAGACATCCTTCCTCGAAATTGCCAGTGATACAACAGTAGCAGTTTCGATCGGCCATAACTTCTGTATAGTTTTACGACATTGAGATAATACAACACTACGTTTTATTTATAATATTTATCTCCACTACGTGGATATATAAATATCGATAAAAATCGTACAAGAGGCACGGCAGCCGTCAGCACACGGCATACGGGTATCTAAGCTCGATATAGAAAAACTATTTGGCGTCCTTAAAGCCATTCTCAATTCAAAGGACAATGAAATAACTTTCAGCTACAGTGACGCAGTTTGCGTACACCCTGTAGCGGCAGTAGCACGTAAGACCCATCGTCTTCTATGTATGTACGTGCTCGAAATGATGGCCACATATGCCGTGTCGCCCATATAGAAATCATAAATCCTCAAGCGGACGAGCAGCGCGTGGTGGAGATTATTTCTCTTTCTCTCTCTCTCTCTCTCTCACGTGGCGACTAGGCACTCAACTCCTTGCGTCCTCTCGTCCACGCAGCCGGCGATGACAGAACGAGAACGGCGGGGGAGGGTGTGGCTGGGGAATTTGATAGAAAACTAAGTGGAGGGAAGGGGATACAAAAAATGGATACGCCGTCAGATATCGTTCAGGACAGTGATTAAACGTTTTTCATATACGAAGGATACGGGCTTTGTTGATCCTTGATAAATAAACTGGAGTAACTATAAGGTCAGTATGTGGGTGGGAGGGGTGGGTATTTTCTCCACCCCAGCCTTACTTCTACGCGTGAGGGCTGTGCTACGTAAGTCTCGATTTCGTGGATCGGAGGAGATTCGTGATGGCGGATTTTTCGATCTAGCGAATTTTAATTAAAATTGGAAACAGGACCTAAGGAAAGTAGCTATCTGCTCCGTGTGTTTGTATATTTAGCTTCGCCTGTGCTCCAGGTGCAGCCGTCTCGATACTCTGTATTATTTCGATCGATGTGAAGTGTCTGTGCCGAAGGGATGTATTCACGTGAGTATTGCGTGGAAATAGTAGGTATTCAAATCTCAACGTGGATATACGATTTTGTTAGAGCAGATTGAACGAGCCGTGCGATGTGCACAGATTTCGTATAAATTCAATTCAAATGGAATGACTTCCGATGCGTCAAAGTGCATCGCGTGTTGTGGATATTTTATAATAAAAAAATAAAAAAAATTATAAATGAAGCGTCCACGTTTCGACAGACCAATAGGAATTTTTTGCTGATATACACGTATATTACGGGAAATTGTCGAGGGAACATTTTCACATCTTCACGATACGTTGTTTCGTTACGAATTACGAACGAACAGTTTCAGCTGTATTTTTTTGTACAAAATTTGATTAAAAGAAAATTTCTTTGAAACGCAATTAAACATTTATGCTCAACCGCAGCTGCAGACTCATCTAAAAATATTTGAATACAGTTATCATTGTACCTGCACATAATTCCTTAGGGACTTCCGGTCGATACGGAGTCGATACGTCGGGTCCAAGTGTAATTTCGTTTCTACGTCTCTCGGCATTCGCCAGGAAGTCCGGATATATAAAATGAAAGGAACTCGTTAATTTTCATAAAAGACAAAAAACGACGTATCCAGACGAAATAAATATATCTATACATAAACGTGAAATTTTACGACTAAGTGCTGTGTACGGGCAGAGAATATAAATCTTTATGATTAATGCTACTCCGTATCCTACTTACGTACGACAGGTCTTATGTTAAGCCCGTGGCAACGGAGATGTAAATAAAGACATGAAACTGTCCTAGTGAATTGAGGTAAGATAAGAGAAATGTCAAAAAGAAGAGCAACGCGAGGACTCAAAGACGCTTGAGATAAGACGAAAACAACAATCAGTCAATAACATTCAAAATCTACAATACAAACTAGATATATAGAAATCTTGAATAAAAAATATGATCGAGGTGCCATCTACTTGTGACTTTCAACCAAAAGAAGTCCCCTAGGATGTACGTTTAGTTTCCCCACACAGAACGGTATGGGATCCAATTATGATGCAGATACCCGATTTTTCCCACAAGAAAAAAGTATCCAAAATTTCATAGGGACGATGAAGTTGGATATTTTGAAGTCCAGACGTACAGAGTTAAAGGACAGTATAGCCAGGGCAATAGAGAGAACTTGCTACTGCTGTACTATCGTAGCTAGCAGGGTCGAAGAGACATTTTCGGCAAGGATACTTCAGTGGTACGTGAAGCTGATATACTGGGTGTCAGTCTGGGATGGTATCGGTGCAAGGTTTGGTTTTGGACGAAGTCGGAACACTGGTGGCAGCAGTTCCCGGTGGTTGTAACCAGGGGTAAGGTTGGGTCGGCAGCGCTATCGATCTCCGCCCACCTGGAGGAGACCTCTACCCTCTATACCCTGGCAGCTCCTGGCGGATTGTCCAGGAGAAGCAGCGGCTACGCGGGAGAGACTTGCGCGAGAGGGAGTCAAACAGAGAGAATAAAGGGAGGGAAATTACGTGACACGCCAACACTGAAAATCCAAGGGAACATTTTCTCCGCCCTCGTTTAACTGCACTCTATGTCACGTTTTATCTTCACGTTTTACCCTAGAACCGACTATGTCGGGCTGAACCAGGGAAGTACAATCGGTCCGAGTATTCCCGAGAAATGACCTTATAACCTTTTCCGTGTCAAAATGAGCCTGGACCGAACCACTTGATGCTCGGGGTCTACATCACTTGGGCTGGTAATAAGAGTCTGGTCGTATATCTGCTCGGACCCTTGGAGAGTCCTTCGAATTTCGTCGTGACATGCAGGGTGTCTGGAGACACAGTTCGCCCAACTACCCTGTCACTGTGAGACTACAAGGAGGTATATCGTAATGTTAAAGGGCGCATTTCTCCTGGACATATATATACGTTTATACAATATATCGCAATGTGAAGTCGGAGATTGAAATTTCTATAGTGTAAAAATGAGATGTGACAAGAAGTCGAGCATTTTGTGTGCTGCGCTTTTCATGCGAGTATAAGGGTTGAGGTGGAATTTGAGGCGGTCAAGGAATTTCATGAAAACGATATAGTGCCAAGGGGTAGAAAGAAGGAAGAATGTGAGAAAAGGTTGGAAAAGGGTAGGAGGAAAAAGTTCAGTGAAAAAGGAGACGTCTAGTGATGTGTGAAGAGCCCCCCCTTCCCTCTTGAAGAGGGGGGTGGAAGATTGTGAAACTACGAAAGGGGTTGTTGTTGTCAGGACTGGCACAGGGCACGAAGGCGGTTGTCGGTTTGAGAAGCTTTTCAAGGTAAATTCGATGGAACAAAGAAATACCTGAGGAAAAGGGAGAAAAAGGTGGGAGGAACAAGGATAGCTGTTTACAGGGAAACATGTTGTTAGGAGAAAGACAAAAGGTGGCAGGATATCCGGATTAAACTGGATGCGGTTAATCTTGTCGGTTCGGGCGAGAATACATCAGCCTGACTCCTGATAATACAGTAGTAGAGAAAACGTCGACATTCCACGAGCTTTTTGCCATTTTCTTCACGTGCTTTCTCCCTCGTTCCTCGCTCTTTATTTTTATCACTTTCTCGGTCTCTCCTATTTCCGGCCAATCTATTCCGTCGACCGAGAAAAGACGTCTTATTAGAAACGTAAAAAAAAATGCGTGAAAGCTCTCAAGAATGGATAAGAAAAAAGGAGCGGAAGACACCGTGAGAGAGAGAGGAGGGGAGTGTAGAGAAATGAGAGTCTCATAAAAAGGTCCTTCGAATGAAGGAACAACAACATTGAAAGTGAAGAGATAAATCCAGGATGCCCTGTGATATTCTGAAATGGGCTACCCATGGCTAATAAAATGTCTTATTTATATTTTAAACTTACTTTTCTCTTTGGGCAGGAAAGACGCGAGAGTGTCTTATGGGATTGTGAACGCGATAAGAGTTGCGTACGCACGTGGGTGGCGTTGACCTTTGACATGGTCGAAAATGTGGGTATCCGAAAATTGTCAAACAAACCAACGAACGGATCCCGTTGAGATTCATACGACCAATAAAATTCCGTACATAGACGGCACATTAAAATTTTCAAATATTTACCACTTCCGGTTTGAAAATTTCTGGATTCGTGAACAAAAATTTTGTTTCCAAAGGCGAATCCGCCACACGCTATCCGCATTGGTTAAGGCCCCTTGTGCCTTACGACATACCTGTTTGTCCCTATTTCTCTTTTGTGCCTCAGCCGCCGAAACCGAAATAAACATCTTTTATCAGCGCGAGATTTGAGGTTATTTGAAATTGCTCATTAAAAATATTTCTAGCTTGGCAGCTGACAACTTCCTTTATTATCAGTTTGGTTGGAGAGTGATAACTTATACGCCCTTTTAACTCTACACACGCGTACGCTCAGTCTAAAGGTACATATGAAGGTATTATTGTAGAGGTGGACGTAAGGGCTGGAACCTGGATAAGGGTGCGTCCATACACGACTAGGAAATCCCAGAGCGTATCTCTACCGCCACTCGCCGGTAATAACTCGAAATTAAATTGCTTCGCATAACAGCCCCTTCTCTAAGTATAACAATCACCCCGAGGACTTTGCGGAGGTTACATTTTCAAGCCCTGGTGCCGCACCCCCGGCCACCCTTATAAGACTCAATGACGTTCAGGCCCATTTCTCTCCCTTCCTTCAGTCCCCTCTTCGCCGCCTTCCTCTCGAAGCCACAGATGGCTACATCAGTCGTTCGCAAGCATCCCTTTTAGTCACGACCAACCCCTAAAAATCATCCTGGCCAAAAAAACGTCAAGGACCCCGTATTAAATCCCTGGGTCATTTTTTCTTTTTCCATCTCTCTCTCTCACACACCCTCCATCCTTTTCGCTCCTACCCTGTGTAACTAAACGTATGAATTTTAGTCTGATTCCAAGAAAAACCAAAAAATAACGAAACAGCCCCAGTCTCCATTCTTATTTCACAACGATGTAACCGCTCAGAAATATTCTCATCCCTCATGTCTGATAAGACGGGCAACACATAACTATATGATAAATACATCCCTTATCTTTGAATGAATTTATTTTTAAACCACCCGCTGTGACCTTTTCTTGAGAAAACATCTGAGGCTCTCATATCCTCTTTTCTGGTTAAAGATAATAACATTACCTTGATCCACCCTTAATTCTTATAAGGATATTATTATGTTCGTCCTTATTACAAATACTTCAAATACCTTTGACAGTCTTTGGCATACAATTTGCTACACAGGTACTCGTTACACCCTAACACGGAAGTCTAGTCGTTAATGACTGGGCCGGCCATTTTGTTTCATTTTTCATTTTAACTGTCTATAAAACACTTGGGTATGAAAGTAGACAGATAAAATCTCTGAGGGCACCTTCCCTCATTTTCCTCTAATGACCTAACCCTTGACACATGTTTGATTGAGATCTGAACTTGGTCCAGGGCAAGCGAACACCTTGTACCGATAAGGACCCCCACTCCATATAGAGGTACAAGATCCCCATTAATGACAGTTGGAGAGTCTGGTTAAAGGTCCTGGAAGGATGTCGCTCTCAACCCTTCAACACAACCCTCTGAAGTGCTTGTGAATATCCAACACTACTATCCCTAGTTTGAAATTTTTGTATAAACTTAATGACCCCACAAGCAACCCTTAATGCCTTCCAATTTAGCGGGTCTCTTCCTCGTAACTGGTATTACGGTGACGTCATCCCTTCGGTCCCTCTTTAAAATTCACTCGTCCAAGTACATGGGATTGATCTGTATGCGAAACTGGTCCATGTATTATATAAAATTTCATATCCCTTCGTCAGGTTGATTTCTTTTTCTATAGTAACAAGATCCTTTATTTCACTCACCAAACAGTAATTGGATCACGTAGAAGGATGCTGCAGTCCTCCGCCATGTTTACTGGGGTGCAATCTAAAAAAGACAATAGAAAATAATTTTATAGCTTACAGCAGCAGGTAACGAGAGTAAAGGAAAGTCGAAGTGTATCTTATGTTAAGAGCCACAGGGATAACTTCCCAGAATACATTGTTGAACCAAACGTAAACTTCTCCAAGATTCAAAGACGAGGAATCCCGAATATGTACGAGTCAGCACGAAGTCAAACGAATGAGAATACACAGTACCAACGTGCGGGATGTGTGAATTCCGGATACTGTGGAGATCAGTAAATTTTAAAAGCAATTATAGGGCGCTCTACAACGAACGACCGATCTTCCCAGAGGTTTGTTTTTCGAGTGTCACCATGAAGGAAATATATTAAGAGTGAAAGGATGGCTACTTCCCACATATACATATATATCTAAACACGAGAAGAATCCAACGGTAACAAAGCGTTAACGGGGGGGGTAGAGAGAATATGTTAAGACAGCTGGGTTAACGCGTTGGTTTCATCAACAAGCCTCAACAGCCTCCATATATCTAATATGTATATAGTCAGCAGAGCTAAAATTTAAAAGTAAAATTTTATAAAATTACCAAGTAACAAAGGTAGGAACGATTTCATCCGTTTTACGCCGCCGCGTTAAGTATTACTCTACAGATACACAGAGCTATCAGTATCATGTAAATACCTATACCCACATAGAGATTCATCCCTCCCATCCAATTAATTGCTCCCGTTAACACGAAAGGCCTATCCCGTCTATTCAGAAAGGGAAATAGGGCCATCCTTAAGGCGGCTCCGTAGATTGCTACACTTTCCCAATGCCGGCGCCGGTATCAATTATCTTCTTAAAATTCTAAAATGGGGTATTTCAAACCGTCAGTCCCATTTGTGATTTCGTGTAAACGATTAGCGAACGCTCAGGGCCTTTCGAATCGACAGTTGGCAGCAACGGCTAACACGTATTTCGTTTTCCCGTTAAACGTAATGGAACCAGGCAGTATAGTAGATACGTCCATTCAGGCGCAGAGTGACGCGAGAACTCCAGGGAATAGGACAGCTTTTAAGGGGTTTTCAACGTGCTTTAAGAAAAATAGGTGAGCGAGTAGATGGGTACCAGTGAGCAAAGGGGAATACGGATGAAGTAAAAGGAAAAGAAGAGAGAAGAAAAAAAAAAAAGAAAAATGACCTAACGAGTTTTTAGCGAGCAATTTTAAAAGAGAGTCTCTCTGCCAACGTTGGCAGCTCTGGTACTCTTCTTCTTTGTCACATAAAGCAGAGAAATGTTGAACTGGCCAACGTTTACGTACCAAATGATTTCCATACAACTCCCCATGGCTTTAACTAGGCTAACTTAATATCTAGGGAATATTCTGCGTTTTACTGTTGCACATCATGCATCCCTTACTGCATTTCCTCCCTTACACGCTACGCTGACTGGCTGTGAATAACAAGTGGCTTGATGTTTATGCATTATTCTCATAATCCTCAGAGTACTTGCTTAGTGCAACGAAAACACTTGTAGGTAGTACTCCAAGGTTCCCTGGTGTACTCCTGTTATATAATAAAGCAAGTATTCCCATCGAGCGAGGCAATAAGAAGTCTTTGAGGACAGAGATGAATTATTGGACGAGCATTAACTTTGAAGTATTTATCAGTGGTACTTGGCTATGGCTGTACTAGGGTACTTGTGTACTCTGTAATCAGAACGTAGTTTAACAAGTTGTTGTCATTGTTGGTTGTCGTATTGAACTTATGAGAAACTTTCCACTTAACAATTTAGAATTGTAATTAGCCATGACAAGATTTGCCTGCATGCTGAAGTAGCGCGAGGACTTCCTAAGCTTGTAAACTTCTCTAAGCTCGTATCCACTCTGTGATAAATGTCAGCGTGCTCTTTGATCTCCATAAAGACAAAGCCAACCAATCATGATTGATTGACAGATTGAAATTGATTTTGAGACATAAGGTCAAAGGTCGCTAGACCAAATGACACAACGAATGTCCGCAGTGACACTATGATAAATATTAATAAAAATTAAATCAAAAATATCACTGGCGTCTACCGAGGCGTTACAATTCATTATAAACTCCTCTAACTCATTATTTTAATATACCTGTACTGGCTAACATTGGTCCTGGACCAGAAATGCATGTAAGGGTAGATTATAGAATGACAGTACTGAACTATTGCTTAAACAGAAGGAACAGAGATGCTTCGTATAAGTGCCTGATAATTTTCAGCACCGAGAATTCGGGCGAAATAACGTTTAATCTTGGAATACGTCATTGCGGTAAAGAAGCTTGCAAGCTCCATCGTAAGGAGTCTCTATATTGCGAAAAGCCGATTATTATTGCACGTTTCTGCATAGGTGCACTAAGGCGATCCCGTTGGAAAGCACTGCACAGATTTATATCTATATACACTGCCTGATCTGTGAATTTATGTGGCAAGTACCACGCAAAACGAAATCTGTCTCGAGTGAATTGCCCATATTGAGGTAGTCTGTGTCACTGAGACGAATATAACCAGGTCAGTGTTAGGATGCTCTGGACGTAGAAAGAGGAGGAAATGCAAATTCAGGACGTCCCAGGACGACGGCGAATGCTGTCTTGATTTTCATCAATTTTCGCTTAGCGTACCAGGACTTGGATGGAGCATTGCCGTTACTGCTGTTAGGAAAAGCGATGAAGGGAGCATTGGCATGAACTGGATCTTCCTGTGAAAACGGATCTTGATATATTGTCTGTAATAGGGAATACATGAAAAGGCATCCAAAAAAGACTTACAGGAGGATCCTGGATGGGCATTTGACGACTCAGAGTTTATACGGTGCTGAGCCTGGAGGATGAGAAATAATGGAAACTCGGTATAGAGTCCTTCCTGGAAGATTTTAGTCCTGGTTAGGGGAATTCTGCTGAATCGAATGAATGGGGAATTTCCCACAAGGACCTTGCAAACAGTCCTTGGGAATTTGTCCTTATTGAATGCGGCTCCTTTTCTTTATTTGTTCCTGGCACATTGCTTTGGATTGTACGAGATACAAGGGACTACGAAATTCAACGTGAAAACAGGTAGAAAGGATGGGGAGTCAACGATGAACTTCATTGAAAGAAGTCAAATATTAGACACGATCAAGGATGAGAGGTTGACTGATAAAAACTATATTGGCTCCAAGGGCGATGAGAATCTATGGGATTTTTTGAAAGGGATGGAGGAAGAGGAGGAGGAGAGGAATAAGGAGGAGAAAAAAAGAAGTTTTTTTTTCTTTAAATTTTCCCAGGACACGTTCCACCTACAGTCGATAGTTCGGTTAAGAAACCTTATTAAATTTGTTTAAAATTAATTTCTTTCAAAATTCCAATTTTGAACTTTATGTAACTTTACAGTAAATCACGTGGCTCAAACAATGAATGAAAAATTATTTTCTGGAACAAAAAGAAATTTTGTTAATATTTACACTTTTTGACAAGTTTCCACAGCCAAGATCGGACGCGCCAATAAAAATTATACGAAAGCATATCGACCACCAGGTATATAATATCGTAAAGTGGCTTGAGAGCAAGTAAAGAGTATTGAGAGTAATAAGCAGAACGAAGAGAAGTGACGAAAGAAGATACAGATCCAAAATACAAGGTCTAAATTATGCATCTGGATGAAAGCAGTAAAACTGACCCCCAGGATGAAGTACGAGTCCGAATAATAGAAACTGGGTCAAAAGTGGTCGTAGTCGATGCCAAAAGCAGAATACTCGATGCGCCGGGACATCCGGCCACCATTTGGGTAACCAGAAGAGAGGGGGAGGAAAAGAGGAGGTAAAAAGATTACAAGCAAACCGAGAAAAAGTAAATGCGGCCATGTATTCTATGCGACGTCGCGCCGGAGCGAAACAAGAAAATAAAAAAAAAAAAGTGTATAAATGAGCGGCAAATAATTTCTCCAATAAAAGTAACGTTATCTTTACACCTTATGAAGCATAGTCGACTATAGACAGCCTGACCCTGATGCATTCTATTACGCGTTCAGCGATTCCACGAGTGATCGGTACAATGCGCTGTGTATAATATATCGGCGTAATAAAGGAATTTTACTGAAAAATTATTCTAGCAGAAACAACGATCTATGTATCTGACAATATTTCCTATGTTATCCCACTGTTACGTAGCATTAGTGGCTCTCGGAGAATTTAACACTGTATTCTCTCTCTCCCTCGCTCCTGCTATGTATTATGCATCAAGGATTATGTACTAGAAGGAGTCCAGGGTCTTGGGTCGTTAGCGGTGAGAATTAATGCAGCCCAATGGACGATTTATCACGATCCACTTTATCGTCCTGGATTTCAATGCCTTGTGAAGTTACAGAAGATTCCATTGAGATCCAATTCTCCGTTTGTGTTCAAGACGTCGGGGACTTCTCGATAGGACGAAATACACTTTAGCATTCCTTGCTGCCAGAGGGTCTTGAAAATAGGTACATCCAGAGCACAATCTTCATCGGTATTTTTCTATTTGTTTTGGGAAGGATGCACCCACTAGGTAGATCCTTTAAGGATTTAAAATGCGTGTAATTTGATTGGCCATACCTTTTAATGTCCCTCAGGAGGAAAGCGAAGTCCTGCAGGATATTAAGAGGCTAATGGCCCAGCCCGTAATGGTCGAGGAAGTGCCAGGACCAATTAAGAAGTTAATTACCTCCGAGAAATCCTCCTAGCTAGCCTTAGGCCTTAATACCATGTCGAGGATATAGGTCCTAATTTCACTAGAGTATACAAAGGCCCGTGCATTAACACGAGGAATATACTATACTCTTATAAATCTATAATCGTCTGCAGTACAGGATTCTCCAATTAACAGTGACAACGATGACACAGTGAATCCAGAAGGGACGACGACCTTGCTATACTGTAACCATAACCTAAATGCAGTAACTTTAGCTAAAGGCTGGCTTATGGGCATAGATAATAATGTCAGGTCAAAGGGCAGAAACCCCGTATCGCCCACCTCGTGTATAGGGGATGCTTTCACAATGCCGAGCCTCACCTATATCCCACCAGAGGGACTTTCCATTAACTTTCCTAGCGTTTCTACCAACGTACATAGTGACACCAGGATCAATGGGGAGAAAGGGCTGGCTGCATGCACGAGCTGCCCGCTACCTGTCCAGGCTAATTACTAAGTAGGGCTGCCAGTCGAATATAATAACACCGTAATTTTACCACGACAATAATTAGAAGCGAAGTGTCTGCTTGTGTCCTCAATCGGATTAACTTATTTTTCACGGGAATCGACCTTCGAGGATAACCAGTAGGACGACAGGTTAATCTGACGAAAAAGCAAAAAAATATATATATATATATATTTCAAAAGGAAGATTTAGAAATTTTAATATATTTTCACCCCCTCTTCAGCCGAAACTCATTAGAAGCGCCAGTTTAATTAGAGCTCGAAGTATAACGAGCGCCTGCGAGCAGGCAACTGGCGGTGCACGAATTGATAGTAACTGCGAAGTACGCCAGATGGCAGTGCGGCTTTAAAGTACACCGAACAAAACCTCGTCTCGTTACACAGATAAGGAGACTCTGATTGCAAGCTGGAGCCAAGGAAAATCTGTTCCATGCTGGTAGCGCATATGTACGTGGCAGCAACAGCCCTTTTGGTCCAGCTGAGTTATTAGATTTAAATGCAAATTGGTTAGAATACTATCTGCCATTGCACTCGTACCCAAGGAACGCCTCGACGATTTACATAGCACGAAGGTCGACGTCGACATTTTGAGACTGGCTATTCGTGAGTGTCTGTAGGATCGAGATTAGCATTTTTATGTTGGAAGAAGAAGAGGGAGTGATGAGAGGTGGGATAACGCGCAAAACCAGAGAGAAAGAAAGGAAAAAGGAGAAAGGCAAAATACAACAAAGAAAAACTCGAAATGTAAAGCTTCGGAAAGGTCTGGTAAGTGTGCGAGGAGGGCCGAGGCGCCACGCGCACCGATGCCTGGAAACTGCGGCTCCTCCGGCCCTGACCGCGATCGGAACTGCAGTCGTCGTAGTCGAGAGAAGGGATGGGGCTCTGCCAGTGGATTCGTAACGGTGATCGGACTAGACAGTGCCCCCCCCCCCCCCCCCAAGTGCCGTCAGAAAAGGTAACGGGTACTGTTTGTAATGATAGCAAAAAGTTGGCGATAGCATTTCAGATAAATTATACGTAAAATTTCCAATAAAAATATTATTTTTAAATACGTAAAGGATGACCGGTGGATCATTTGACATGGTCCGTATTGTGCCAGACGTAATTTCTAATTGAACGGATATCGTGGATTTTGAAAAGAAATAATAAATAAAAGGTAGCTGTCGCGTAACGGTGCCCAACGAACTCTTCGATCGACTGTCATGTCTGTCAGTGGATCGATAGGCACCTAAATGAAGTTCCCGTTACGTCACTGTGTCTCGCCAATCGTGGACTGCTTTAAATTAGCTTCATTAATTAAAGCCTGAAATCGATTGGGCCAAAAGGGTGGCTGACAAACTACCCAACCCTGTAACACAGCCGCACAAGAATCCCAGAGACAGACAGCATGCGTGGCTTGATAATTGCTTAATTAGCAACTATGATTAATTAATTGACTCTCTGCCACTAGGATATACAGTAATATAGCTATACAGTAGGAAAAGTCGAATAAGGTCGAAAGAAGCCAATTGAAAATACAGGTAATAATAGTTTCCACGTGACTCCTAGGAATGATGACATTAGACTCCTAGGGAATGATCTTTCACTCAGACTTGAAAGCTCCGAGCTACCCAATTCTTGTCCCTGTATTCCTCCCTTGGGTTAAATTGCCTAGAACTATTTTCGCAAATATCTTTATTGCACCCTCTCTCTAGTTAAGCAGCAAGCTCTTCAGCACCTCAGAAACAAAAGAGCCACCTATTCCACTGTAGCCATTTAACCATCAAGCTAGGGTTGCGCGTAGGGTGCTGGATACGTGGCAACTGCCAGGACAACCCTCTCGCAGTGGAATCATCCCCACGGCTTTTCATTCTCCACTAGGCTATTTTTCTACCCCTGTGCTGATCCCTGACACTCTCACTCTCGGTCTCACTCTCACTCCCTAGTTCCCACTCTCGGACCTGGGTGGAGCCACTGTAGCAGCCTGGTATAATAGTGAGCGCCTTCCACCGAGTTCCTCGGCTTCCTGGCATACATAATTCATCCTGGCGTGTCACGTAAACAATAATACTTCAGCCAGATCCTGGAGGACGATGGCTATCGGCAGCCTGGTGGCGTGTCCCTGATGGAAACAAAGAAATAAAGAGAAACGAAGGATTCGACAATGAGTCTTGGACTAGGGCGCCTACCTCATAGAGGACTACGTAATGGATATACACGTGCATACCTAGGGTATTATGCTGAAAGAGCAGGACCAGGTTGGGGGCTTCGTTGTGGCAAGGGAGGAAGCTCGTTAAGACGCTCGTAAAACCTTGCGGAATAATCAAGAAGCTTTCCGGTGACGCCAGGGCGACGCCTAGCGAGGAGCTAGCAAACGTGCCCTGAAAACATTCTGAACGTTCGAGACGAGGAAGATCTTAAAAGTTGTTGCAAAGAAGCTCCTTCCCTCCTGGTCCAATTAAGTCGACTGTTTAAATTTGCATTCCAGACACTTTCTTCCTTGTCTTCTTAAAAGTCCTTTTTTTAAACGTGCGGACCTGGGCCAAGTATGTATACATCGATCACAGCCGGTAGAGTTACTGGGGCTGATAGGCTATAGGTACCGGTCAGGACTTCACTGATAAGGCAAGTTTTCAATAGAAATTTGCATATTTCACCATGTGCCGACAAGGAAAGATCCTCAGGTCCTTCCACTCGTGATGATGCTACATTGGGACAGAGGAGAGACGAAGACCAGGTGTCCAGGAGCTGAGCCAAGACAATCTCCCGAGACTCGACCTGACGGGAACATCGCGGGGACGCGGGACGAATTGAACTACGTAGGAATTATCGAGCAGGATATAAGACGACATTCCGGAATTCCCTAGAGCATTTTACTAGGAATGAATATCCCCCTTAATACATAGATATCAGCATCCTTATGGATGCCCGTTGGAATTTCTACATCTTGAGATATTCACCGGATGGGGTTCGAAATGTCTTTCAGGAATTCGACAGCAGTCCCAAAGGCAAGATTAACAAATCTATTGGGAAACTACTGAAACTACTCAGGCATCTTGCAGATGACAAAACTTCCCCAAGGAAATGTCGTTGTTACGGCTTGAGAAATTGCGAAAATTTTCATAAAGAAAAAAGGACCGAGAATAAACAAACAATAATTCACGAACACTTAAGAATCCAATAGCTCTGCGAATCTCCCTATATCGATTATACGAATTGCAAGTAAATATAGACAAAAGATCGATGATGGAGAAAAGGGAATGACTGGAGAAATAAGGGCAGTAGGTATAACGGAGAAGGTAGAAAGTCGGCCGATCTACAGTGGTGCAAGGGAAATGGAGGGTGAACAAAAAAAAGATAGAAAAGTAGGAGTAGCATTGAAAATTCTTATACGGGCCATATCTATGGATATACAGTTGAAGTGGGCGGATTAAAAGAGAGAGCCAGAGCGAGAAAAATAAAGCGTGTGTATGTACGAGAGAGAGAGAGAGAGAGAGAGAGAGAGAGAGAGAGAGAGAGAGAGAGAGAAATCGAGAAAAAATCGTCAGAGTTGCGGAAAATCCAGGGTAATAAATGGCATCGTGTTCCATCATAATTGAGGATGAATATTACGTCGAATTGAAGGCGACCGAATAAAAAGGGACAGATGGAAGATGAAGGTAGGTAACGGTAAACAAGGTAATATCTTCCAGAATGCATCAGGGGATGATGCGACATATATGTATATCGCAGTTCAGGACTGACGGTATACATGTCTGGTAAATGCATAGCTACTCAGTTTGCTATGTGCCATTGATATATATATATATATATATATATATATATATTACATGCTCTAACCTCTGGTATGCGTCTCTTTGTGTATGTGATCGTAGAACACAGATACCGACGACGGCAGGACGTCGAGACGCCGGCGGCAGAACGTCACGACGACTGTGGGCACACGCTCGTAACGGGCAACAAGCCAAATGCGAATTAACCTCGACGATTTTCCTATTGAACATCGATTTCGCGTCGTTAGGGATAATCAGGAAGGAACTGCGAGGAGAGGATTTGTCGTCGGCTAGAAATCCGTTGACAGAGACGAAGTAGAGGGGATGCAAACAAAAAAATTACCGAAGAGAATTCACTGGTAAAGAATCGGCAAACGGAACGAGAAAAGGAAGACCGGGTAGCGATAGAATGAAAAAGGGAGAGAAAGAGGGAAAATATAAAGGCTAAAAGAGAACGGAGCATAGCGGAAAAAACGTTTCTCTGGAAAGTCACTGAAAAACAAACTTGAACAGCGGCTGTTTACCCGTTTTCCGTAAAATCCATCATCCGTTATGATTCCACGTCAAAACAGGGTTGACGGCGTGAGGGGGTAAACTTCATGCTCACCATTCCGTACCGTTCCCGTAGCAGGGACTTCTGATTTATGAATTTCTACGGTTTCTATAGAATCGCCTCCTACATCTGCTCGTCAATCCCATTACGTAATACTGTAGGGAAAAAAAGGGCTAGGAAGGCGAAAGAGGCTGAAGGAAATAATAACCATACAAGACCGGCACGTTGGTTGAGAATAGAGTAGTAAGTGTAGTAGGTATAGTAAGTGCGAGATAAGTTCCCTAATCGACTTCCAAGTGATGGAATTCGGCAACCTTCAATAGTTCCTGTTACACGGATTTGCACTAGGCTATTGAGACGATCAGAGTGAGTGAGTGACTGTGTGTGTATATGAGTGGGGAGGGGTTAATGGTCAATATCTAAGCCCCTGTATAATTGACTACTGAATAGAGTTAAGTATAGAGGGACTACTAGATCAGTGTCTTTTTGAGGGGCCATCTCCATACGCGTTAAAAGGTAAAAGAGACCCCTGACGTAGGGGACTCGACTATAGATATAAGAACTGGAATACCAACATTACGTTACAAAATATCGAGGTCGAGGATAGGGATATATACTTATATCAGAGAAAGACTTTGATAAATAATTCTGTGAAATCCAGGTGAAATACCAGTACTAGAAAACCCCATGATTTTCATCTTTACCTGCGTCCCGGAAACCCATAGGGAAATCCCACTGAAATTTCCTGGCGATTTCATCAACCCGGACATGGGATAGTTAATTCCCCGAGCGTAAGATTGCAATTTATCGAAGAAAAGAAAAGGAAAATACATGAGAATAAGAAAGAGGAAATTTTGATTATTATTAAGAAAACATATGACATACTCATTTTCATATATCCACGCGCGTACATGGAAATTCTTACCCCTGTCCCCTCCAACCTATGTCACCCGCTCTCGCACTCTTACTCCTGTCTTTTATTCTTTTGTATACCGCGCGCGCCTCTGCGCATGCGCGTACAGATCCCTAGGGAAATTCGGGTTCAGCGTAAACTTCAAGGCATTGGAAGAAAAGTGAAGGTAGCAGAGCCGATCGGATTGTCAAAGATTCTGATTATTAAAGAAAAGAGCAGAAAAAACCCTGAAAATGATTAAAAAAAGCTAAGGTAAAAAGATTACAAAAAAAAATTACAAGAGTTCGAAAAGTGTTAGTCGGAAAATTCAGACGAGTTTTCAAAGAGCATTGCAATGTTTTCGTCCTCGCCATAAAGAAGATCGAGATTTCAGGTCTTGGTTCGAGTCTTGGCTGAATGTGCGGACGATGTGTCATTACCGTTCGAAAGTAATCATTTCAGTCCAAGACGGTTCCGTTCGACGTTCTCAACCTCGACGTCGGACGTCCGCAGGAGACAAATTAGCCAAATAGAGAAGACTCATGGCTGACGTAAACTTTATGCTGACAGTTCAGTCCTATAAAGAATTCCTGGATGACCTCATCATTATACTTTTTTCTTCTTCCTTCTTTACTATCTTTTATTTACTCATCATTTATGTCCTCCGTTCTCGACTACGAACTCTAACAAAATTTTTTTCGACAAATTCACAAATTTTTTCTAAAACTTTTCCGACCAAAACTTCTATAACATTCCCATACTTTGTCGCTCACTTTTATTTTTCTCTCGCTCCCTTATACTTCTACTTCAACTTCAACTTTATTCTGACAGCGGTATAATAATGGTTTACGATATTCTATATGATACCAGGAAAAAATGATACGATAAGAAAAAAAGATTGGAAAAAAAAAGTGAGTGAGAGAGAGCAACAAAATACTAAAATTTTCTATGCTGTCTGCCACATTGAATACAGGGTATTTCACAAAACTTTTATCATCCTTACTTTTTTTTCCACATTCCCAACACTCGCTCCGTGCGACCGTATCGAAATTGTGAAGAGGCAGTCAGGTATGAAATATAAATAGAATTCTATGAGCAGTCTGTATCTACACGATTTTGATATGGGGAAGTAATAAATTTTCAATTTATTACCAGATGAAACGGGGACATTTCGGTAAACATTTCTCTTTCAGTTTTGAGCATCTGAAAATCAAACCATTTGAACAGGAAAAAAAAATTCATACTGACAAATGAAGTTACCAGAAACTTGCCAGCGATGCTGACAATAAGAATTACAACAGCAAACAGTATTTTGCCGTACAGTATTTAGTGGCAATAGAAAAGTATTGGAAAAACCGTATCCGGTATAGTATACGGGAGAGAACGAAGGAGTCAGGTGAGGCCACTGGGTCAGGACCTTTAAAAAATACGTGGGGGAAGCGACTAATCGAAAAAGTTTTGCAGCCGAGAAAAGAGGGGTGGTGGGGGAAGGAGGAGGAGGGCACCCTAAAGAGAACTACACGGTATAGCGCAAGAATGCGAACGGATTAGGGGTTGTTTCTAGAAATCCTTACGCACAAGGGTTGAAATTGATGAATTTCGTAAAATCACCAACCGGAACAAGGATTGCGGGCTTTTTGTTCATTTTATATTACCTGTATATAGGAATGGCGATGTATGATATTTTTCTGCCTCTTCCTAGCATTATCGCTCTCGTTTCTGTTTGGAACACCCTGTATACACAAGTCTCACTAGCCGCGGGTTTCCCATTGCAATAATTTTGCATATTCACGTTTTTGAGTTTGACGAAATGCAAATTTAAAAATTGTCTTAAATACAAAAAATGCCAGGAAATTTACATAGAAGAAAACCTGAGACAGAAATTACTGACTCTTAAAAATTTTTCTTAATACTTCTATTTTTGCTACTTTTTACAAGGAATTTTAATATACCACGCACCTAAGTATATTCATGAATTATTTCATTATAGTAACTAGTCCCCGTCAATAATACACAGGCTAAAGGTTGTCTATATTGAATCAGCTCTTAATTAGAATGCAAAAATTTCAAATGCCTCCCAAGTAGATGTATTTTTTCAGTATCTTATTGCCACAAGAATCCCATCAGAATATTTCTCACTGACAATTGACAACGATTCGTTATCTTTGGCGAAAAATTATTGACAATTAAAAATTTTCCCGTAGGCGGGCTAAAGGTCACAATGAAACAAAAAAATACATACATATATGGACCATACAGTCGACTTGGGAGACATTACAAAATTTTGTATTAGAATGATACGAAATAAACACTTTACCCTATATATGTATGCATTTGTTTTCTTGCAGTATTTTTCCAAAACCCATTCTTAAGGGGGAATCCCCCGAACACAAACATTTTACCGAGCACTTATTACCCGCATTTACAATAGTTACCATAGCAACTATTAGACTGTGTAGGATTAACGCGTACAAAGTAGCCTAAAATAATTAACGGATTTGGAGGGTAAAATGGCGAAGAGTGTCGGGTAAGGGATAGCAAGGTCAAACCTTTCATAACCTTTGCAGACCTTTCAAAGAGACCGTACTTTTATTTGGAATTTTCACCCACTTATTTTTTTCATCCCCATTTTCGTTGCACGACGACAATTTCATTCTAACTTCTCAATGGAGTTAACTAACCAAGTTTTGGGAATTCTCGTTCGGACGTTTGGTAGTATGCTGAGACTAATTAAGCCCGACGGTAGTGAAATAAAAAGGATTCATCCCCTATCTTCCCCCTTAGTTCCCATTCCTCGGCACAGAGTGAATTCGCTCGCTGAGGTCTAACTAGAAAATAAATAATTACTGAAAAACTTGGCACGGTGCAACAAAGACAAGATTTCTCGTCATGTGAAAAAACAATGAATTACCGTAAAGGGGTTGTAGTTTTTCTATTGTCGAGCTGTATAAATTGCACCGGCACGACCACCAACCAGCAATTCTCGTAGCACCCCCCCTGCACTTGTTTCTTTATAAAGTTTTTGTTCTCAAATTTTTTTTTTCTGTCCTGAAAATAATTATACTTTTGTGCTTCGTTAAACGTGAAAGAAAGATAGAAAAGGAGAGAGACAGAGCAGGAGAAATGGAATAATGGCCATCCACAGTGAGAAGCGAAACCTTGAGGGCTTGGCTTTCGTTATATTGACACGATTATCGAGCGCTCACGCAAAGCTCGGCCTTGTCTTACTCGCGTATAGTATATGCGAGTATAACAAAAAGATCCGCTCCATCAGTTCCTACATAATATTTTCTCGTTTCCAAATTCAGCGAAATTTTTTGTTTCGGACTTATCATTCTTCCCAAATCACGTTCCCCATAAACAAATATCGGTTACCTACACCATCAACAAATCCACCAATTAGTAACGTTTGTCACCCTTTTTTTAAACCGTCTTTATAAAACTTCGAATGAAATATCACATCGAACAAAGATTTTCTATGTCTTGTTACTTTTTTTAAAACTCACTTTCTAGAAAATACATTTCAGAACTCATCGTAAAACGATTTTCTACCTTCGATCGTACTATTTCTCCTTGATTCTTCATTCTCATTTGCGTCTTCTTATTGATTCTCTGGCGACAGTCTGCAAACAAGTGATCACTTCTTCCAGACGTATTTTTTTCTTATAAGACGACTGTTTTCTTGTCCCATGTTCTCGTTGTAGCGAACCATTCTCAAGGCCAAGTCTCGCCATCTACGAGAGTCAGCCATTAATATAATTTGTAATGATAATGTGGCGACATCTATTCGCATCTATAGTAACTAAATCGAAATCGGGTTCGACGTCGCCATCTGTTAGTAATGAAATTAACGATAAATGTTCGTCCCTTTTGTCACGAGTCACCGAGGAAGTCAGACGTACATATTTTCTAGGGTTTAAAATAAACTATAATAACATATATATACAAAAATGTGTCTTTGTACTCCAGGCCAGCTTGTAACTTGGGGATATACGAGAAATACCGAACTAAAACACATAGACGAGTAAATGATCATTTTGAGAACCAACGTAATTGACTTTATCGTAGATCTTTAACATATTTAAGCATTATTAGTGATTGTGTTAAATCAATAGTGTTAAATCATAGCGTTGAAAAAAGTCATGAATTGGTTTTTATGTACCAGCTATTTAATATATTACCGCAAATGATGATCCTTGATATTTTTGTTTTCAATAAAAAGTATTTTTACAACGTAAATTCCACATATATGATTTTCATTTATGAAACTACCAACTTTTTAATAAGTCCAAAAAATAGCATTGACATCTAAATAACGAAGTCTATTACAGCTTCGCTCGCTCTACTGAGAGCGCAGAATTCATTTTTGTACTATCACATCATTATTTAAACACTAGAAATACTGGATTAGTACTAGACACTGATAAAAAAGATTTCAACAAATTTAGGAAAGATATAGGTGGCTGCCATTGGGTATCTCACCTTTATACCAACGTTGGTTGCCAATTCGTAAAATACATATTTGTTTATTGAATGCCATGGTCGGACCAATACTAGTTTTTAAGCCAAAAAATCTTTTCATCCTACATTCTAAAAATGAATCGTCATTCAATCTTATATCAACATAATAAAGCCAATATTGGGTCAATATCGAAGACAGCGTGCCAATATTTGAATTGTTATTTGAAATATATATACATATATTGGGACATGCGATAAGATCTCTTTATGATTCTATAGATATACATATATGCATGTATATATTATAAAATATACGTATAGTCAATGTTGCCTGAGTTCTCTACCTGTAGAGATCACTATACGTCATACAATGTAAAACGATTATCCGATGATAACTATAAGTAGTACTTACAGTATTATATCGCATAAATATTACCTACTAGGAAGAGTATACGTGCCTACGTTACCAAGTTATAAGGTATAGGAAAGCCAGGATATTACGATACGATATTCGCCATTGCGGCTAATGAATCCTATTATACGTGCTATAAAAATATATTAGTGATCTTCAGGATATTGGCAATGCCACTGAATAGGGACTCTATTCGTAAATGATAATATTTCAAAAAAGTTTATGTTATGTGATGTAATTTATATAAAGATAGGCTCGACTCCGGTTTTGCAGTTTGCTATTTCGTGCCTTGAATTTATTATTCACGTGAACGGGACAAGGATAGAGAATTGACGCGCGGAATCGACTAATCGAAATTACGTACTAACGACTTCGTAAGTATCGGCTTTGTCAAAAGTAGTCAGTAATAATATCACATTTGATTGTTTTCGATGCACTACGTTACACCAACGTGAGAAAAGTCACAAACGGTGGATATAAAATTTCATTGATTTCCCATGTAAATCAACCAGTAACATATGGTATGTGTATAGATATATACATGGTTAATTGATATACAGATATACAACGAATATATTTCACCCATAAGCTCGACTCTGGTGGAAACCATAGGCAGTGGTGACGTTTATACAGCGGTCTTAATCCGGTTTAGTTAGTACTGATCTAAAGGAATTGATCAATCAAAAATATTCTTTAGACAGTGTAAATGTCTGCGATTTGTCAATTCCTTTAAATCAGTATTGACTGAGTCAATGTAAGATCGAGTTGTAAGCGTAGTCATTGATCGTGCAGGGAAACCCCCAGTGAAAATTCAATAACATCGCATGGCCGATAAAAAGCCGAAGCTGCTGCAATACCGGCAACAGGGACGCACATATATCCGGAATTGGCAAAATCGCACGGGCGACCCTCGTGCCGGTAATAATGGAATCAGTTTCTACTGTACCGACGTGTGGCAATACAGGAAAACTGTATCGACAGTCGGTATACGCGAACGAAGCATAAGAAATGTATTTTTCTTGAGTCGGTAAACGAGAGAAAGATAGAGAGACAGAAACATATGGACACAGGATAGGACAAAATCCAGATGGGGACCCATATGATAAAATCGCAACCTGCTCGAAAATGTTTTCATTCACCTACCTTTCTATCTCCCGCTCAATCTCTCGCATTCGCTGCAACACAGTGACTTTTTCATAAAAAAATTATGTCCTACGAATAACCGTAGTAGCTGTAGTAGCTAGAAACCCATGTGCGTCCGACCACGGCGATGAGGCAGAGTCTAAAAATGATCCTTTGCCAAATCCCGCGGCGCAAAACAGTGAGAGATTGTTATCGTCGCTTTCTGGGACGAGCCATCCATACGCGCACGTCTATCTCCAACGAAGAAACAGCGCCAAGGAGAAGGAATCAGTCGCACTGAAGAGTCATTGCGAATGTCTGGCACGAGGATTACACCAGGTCTGAGCTGCAAGTTCTTGGCACGTATCTAGTCTACTGGTCCAGGCTGAGGTAGTAGCGGCAAACAATTGAGTGGCCACGACCCCCGACCCACCCCAACGTACCCCACCTCTCTAACACGTTATTTAGGAGAGGTTCGTAGTGAACCTACTTGGCAACTGACCATGTGCGACCTACGTGCCTGCTGCACGAAATATTAAAAAAAGATCAGCTACGACATAATACGTGAAATCTCTTAACGTTCCGCGGGAAGACATTATCCCCACCCCCCCCCCTCCCTCCTTCTCCTAGTTACCACCAATTGCGAATATATGCATGTACATTAGTGTATGCGTATATACATATATATCTATAGTTAAAAAATAATTAAACCACCAAAACCATTCTCTACAAAGAATAACCAGAAGGAATCCTGAGCATGTACATACGTACATATACCCAGAGCGATTTGCTGTCCTGGCGAGACACGTCAACCTCCTGGCACAGTGCCATGGCGTATTAGCCAACTTCGCAAGCCCCCGCCAGTGGAGGGAGAAAAAAGGCTCTAGGGTGAAAAGTTCCGAATTTGCCGTTTCACCTTTTCTCATCTACACCCAAGTACTGGCCGTTCCACGATACATGTACAGTTAAGAGCCATGCCCATCGTACATACAGTATATAGAACTTAGATGGGGAGAGCCTGGCACCAGAATGTGTGATAAGTTTGATATACAAGAGTCGTTTGTATGCTAGTATACAGTATGCACACGGTGTGCTTTGTTTATCTAAAGAGTAAGAGGCGATCTTGCTGGCTGATAACGTATAGTATTCAGTGGCATAGGACACGTATAATCGATGCTCGTTTGCGGGAGGCTTGTTTACCATTTACTGAGCTTCTGGGTGGAGTCCTTACCAGTGAAGCTATTGGTGCTGCTGTTATATTCCTACCTACAGATTCACCCTGGGAATATGCTTGGTATGTTGTGCCCTCTCTCTCTCTCTCATAGAAAACATTCTGGACATCCTACCAGAGCCGAGAGAGACCTCTATCGATCCCTCCATGAAGCAAGATCAAATAACGATGCTAATTGACTAATTGACCGTCGCTGTTAATGACCAAAGTGGTTGGGCAGTCAACCTTAAACGAATACCATTAATCTTGTTCTTTACACTTTTTTTTTCTCCATATTTTCAATGTCCCCTCGACCGCGCGTTCCTCATACGCGTTAAAGTGACTCCTTCAATTTTTAACATCGTCGTATTCTATCAATGGCGGCTGTAACGATACAGTGAAGCGGGAGGAAAAATTTCGGCGAATATAATATACAGCGAGATCGAATGGTCCTAAAGAGAGAAAGTATAGAATATAGCTGGAGGATAACCCTGAAGATACCAGGGGGGTACGAAATTCTCTGGTGCGAAATTGCCGAGGGGCACGCAAACCGGATACGGACCTTCTGACTTCCCGAAGGCTTATCAAACTACGCCGAGAGTTTAATTACCGCGATTATAAAGTTTGGTGGAAATTATCGGTCGACTGGTGTTGCCTATACGCTCTAGTAGCTAAACTGGCAAGTTATCCGGAACACGCAGATACTTCTGATAGCAGAGAAAAAGTTCGATTAAATTGCAGGGGAAAAAATCCAGATAACAGAACGTAATATGGAGATAATAAAGATAACAAGAAAAAAAAAATTAAACGTAGTTCAAAGATTTTTTGTCTGCTCTCAAGGACAGAGACTCCTTACATCCCTTGGCAACCCTTGCCACCATACTACGACCCTCACTGGACTGCTTGCTTAGAGTGAAATTGCGCTCGTATACAGTATAGATATAGATACGTCCTATAGACATACTACAAGGAGAGTAATAGCTATACCCCTAGGTCACGCGAGGGTAGCATTTACCCCTTGTGCTGTAACGTCTAAGGGGTAGTTTATGGAAATGGGCGTAGCCCTGAGTCCTACCCTTAAGGTAAAAGAACTTTTCTCTTTTTACTTACTAAACGCACTTTCTTTTAACCAGACAGAATCACGTGATGCTCGAATATGATATAATCGAAGGTATATACATTTTTCATCCCCAATTTGAGCATCACCTCCAAAAAAAAACGCGCAAAGAAAGCTCCGCTTCACGGAAAACAATTTATAAAAAACAAAAGAAACAAGTTTTTCTCTAAAATCACTGATTAAACGCACTGTGAAGTGTCTTACCTCTAAAGGGATCAATCAATAAGACAGAAGTGATTGGTATTGATCATCCCTTAAAGTTCCTCGTCGCCCGCGGCCCTTAAGTCGGGCTTCCAGCTTAACAGCTCGTAGAAAGGCACGCGATACCACTTGTTGTATCGCTCTCTATAGAATGGACTGCCTATTATTTTTTCTCTGTATTCTCGAATAATAACTTTAAAGAGACCAAGAAATAAATCCATTCACTCCAGAAACTTTTCATGGCGAAAAAGTCAATTTTTTCAAGTCACATATCCATTTATATCCAGCACACACTCTATGGATCGTCATAGACGTAATTAACCAGCCAAGGGGCGACCACAGTGAATTTCGCCCGTTCGCCCCAGCATCAAAGAATTTCAGCCCATGAAAAGAGAGAGATACGATCGAAAAGTATTTAACGTGGTTTATAGTTAGCGACACTGTTAAAGACTGGAAGGTCAGAGGAGCTTTCTAGGTAGGTCGAGTGTCCTATCACGAAAGCTCTCCAGAGAAAAAACTCACTCCTTACCGGGTCCCCCTTTCGAATGAAAGAACCGGAAGTAGAGACGAAGGAAGGCAGAAGGAATGAAGACAGCGAAGAACAAAGTACACCAGAATATCCGGATTGAAAATCATTCTCTTCTTCGGCTGAACTTTTTCTCAAAGTGCCGCACAGTGATCGATGCACAGAGCTTGAGACTCTGGCGCACTGAACGAGCGAACCGACGCGATTAAAGAACAATGAAGCATCGAGGCAAAAAAGGAACTCGTATCTGTTTAGAAGCACCAGAGGAAAAGGCACGCGTTGGTAGATAACTAATCAGCGAACCGGACAGACAGGCGGGTCAGGTAAACTGTCAAAACGAAGCGTGTTGTCAAGTGTGTTGTTTCCTATTCTTTGCGTGGTAGTCACTTTTTACACGCTTGCAAGCGCGTTGCTTTTACGTATCATTACCATGCAAAAGTAACACGTTTGCAAGTGTATAAAAAGTGACTACAATGGAGAAGATAGGAAACAACACACTTGGCAACATGCTTCGTTTCTACAGTGTGCTCGATACCAATAAGAAGGAGGTATACAAGGAATAAAAAAAGACAGAAGTTAAAAGGGAAAGGTACATCAAGTACAGGAGGCTAAATTGAGTAACGAGAGGATAGTATTGCTTTATGAGTATAGCCGGCCAAAGGTAGAATAATTAAATCAATGTAATTAAGGGTCGATTCGCCTCCGAGAAAAATTAACCTAACCTCTCATGCAAGCCACCTCCCTAGCCCTTACTTGGTGCTTTTCCCCGTTTTATGCCACCTCCTTCACGAACGACGAAAGACTCTGAGTAAGTTCGGACTCGTGAAGAGTGTTTATTCAAGAAGAGGTCCCGAAGAAGAAAAAAACCCAATAAGGTTGCTCGCAGTCGCCTGTACCCTATCAAGGCTGAACCAGGATGTGTGCACCAGTATCCATTTGACGACATATTGAGCCACCTTCCACTAGGAAGTTCAACGAGCTTTTACGCAATGGTCTATACAGACATGAGCCGTAACGATCGCTTTGCAGTTGGTAAAGCTTTAGCCTCGTCGCCCATCCAGAATGACTATAAAACATCTTTCCCGGAGCTTCGCCAGAATCCGGGTACTGCGGGATTTCGTGAGGATGCACCAACGCACCGATGCACTCCAATATACAGTACAGATATAGGTACAGCTGTACACGAGAGACCATCCAGCATCCCGCAATTACTAGGGTAATAACGAAAAATCTAGGTTATCCGTATCGATACAAAAACCAACCACCTGACAGTTACTTGATTGATCCATCAGACTGATCCCTCGGACAGTCTCACCTGTGGACAGACAGGGTCGCTTTCGTTAAGATTTCCTTCGAGCTATCGGAGTTCCGGAAATAAGTCAATCAAGTTGTACGGATCTCGACTACGTATCCCATCGTGTGTGTTGAGCAGGAGGTGCATGGATTGCCGTAGTTTCTCGTAGAAATTACGACTCTCGTAGCGGCACCAGCTAGAAACTAGAAAGCAGCAGCAACCTGGGTAAGTAACTAAGTAGAGACGTACGCGTCCCCAGGTATTTTCAGAGTACTCGTAGTACTTGTGTGCGAGTAAACTAAGTCAGTAAAATTGCAATATAACTAAGCCACTAATTAAGAGCTGTCTGTTGAAAGACATATACGGATGGTGCTTGTCGATGGCGCCTGGCGTCGCCACTGGCACTACGTGCACTGCAAGAGTAAGATTGTACGTACAAGCTGAGGTCTACCTTGGAAAACCGAACTGAGAAAAGTGAGGTAGTGTTACCGGGACAAGGTCAGGTATCCTTTTATTTTCTCTCTCTTTCCCTCCCCCAACTTCTTTTTTTTTCTTAGTCCGCCATTTTTGCTTTTTTTTTGCTCCGACTATCCTCTCGTCACGACGCCGATGCAGACAACGGTAGACAAGCGTTACTCGAGAAAAAGCCTGGATTTTCCTGATGAGAGTGAGGCGCGAGAATTCAAATGGAAAAAAGCTCTGAAAAGAGAGAAGAAATAAAAATGAGGAAAAACCACGTCGATGGATTACCAATGATTGATCCTGGAAAAACCTATAGCCGGTTAAAGAAAAAAAAATAAATAAAACAATTTTTATTTCTCAATCAGCATTAACCAGCAACTCGTAACTCAAACGTTCGCTAAAGCAGCCATTTATATGTAGATACAAAGAATTCGAGCCAATGAACGACAGTCGGATAAGAATTCGCGACATAGATATGTATACAGGTATGTCGCGACAGCGGCATATGGGTCCCCTAACTACACCACATACGCAAATGAACGTAGGCGCTCTAACGTGTTGGCGATCGAATACACAGCGGGCAAAGGCGTTATTTTTAATTTTACTTAGCTGATTAAACAACCACGTGTTTACGGTTTCGCGGAGTTTCCTTTGAGATAGCGAGTACGTGTATGAAAGAGCTGAAGCTATAGAGGGAAAGAGAGAAAACGAGAGAAAGAGAGATAGGGACACAGGGAGACGTGAAAAAGAGCCAACCTGCGCCCGCAATAGGTTTAATGAGTTCAGAAAAAAAGGGGGAGAAAAGTGAGACAAGAAAAAAAGAAAAGATCATAAAGTTTCACGAGATACACGATATATGTATACGCAAGCCTTACGTATATACTAAAAACCAAACAAAACCCGCTGATTATCATACATTATATACATTGTATATACAATGTACTGTGAATAAAATATTAAAATTCCATAACATTTAAAAGGATCGGGATATCCCCATGAATAAACGGTGAATGTTAAAGAAGCCGAGTAACGACTTGAAGTCTGGTTTCCAAGTGGCGAGTATGCCAGTCTAAATTTATCCAGTGAAATAATTGTCATTGGGAAGAAAACTGAATAAATGTCGGGCAGGCTGCTAGTGTAATTTGACAATTCCGGTGGAAGAGAGCGAACGAGAGACAGAGAACAGGATGACCAGTGGTGAGGAGAAGAACGACGAGGAGAGACTCGCGAGTTCGCCGAGAAGCGACGCCTGCCGTCGCGACGAATCGCGGCCAGGGTCGGCCCCGGTGTCCTATCGGGAATGACGTCGTCGTGGCAGCGATTAATGACGTCGACGATAAAGAGGAAACTACTGACATTGTATCTGACGCTATCTATAAATTTACATTCAGTATACAACGTGGCATCGGTACCATAACTGTCTATATCACACGTGGCGCAATACGGTGGCATATTGGCATTAGAAAAGCAGTAAACAGCCCCGACTATTATTAGGATCGACTGTCATTATTAGCGTCCTGTGTGAGAGCGTTGGAAACAAGCGTTAAAAAAAAATACCAGCAATTACATTCAGAATTCCTTCGCTCGTGGAAACCACACGACGCTCATGACTTCCTATGTGACGTATACGCCTACGTCGGATAGTCGATTCAATATAATAAATAAATCGCGCAGAGCTCCATTACGGATCACTATATTGTATGTAAAGTAATCATGTTTCCTGGATCGTTAATCAGTATTACTCATAGCTTGACTAAATCCACCGTAACGTCGTACACACGTGGGACCGAATATACATACATATGTATAGCTCTATTCGCAAGTTCTCGAAAAGCACACCTCCCTCGCACTACTTATAAGAAATCGCATTGTTTGACGATGCTTATTTATTTTCGCTAAAACGGCGAAAGTCCCAGCGCCGTTCCCCCAAACTCGAGGCACTCGGCACGCTCATCGAAAATAAACTAAGCTCTCAAACCGATTTTATTGACGCTTCCGTCCTATCCTCTCCCGGACATGGTAACAATGTTTTTTTCTCCTCTTCTGATTCACGTATCCTCGCACATCCGTTATGGTCATACGTCAATTAATTTTCTTCGTTAATTAATCCGGGCTTTACAACGAGACTCGGTTGAAGACTTCATCCGATATCGGTATCAGGGCAATATGTAATAGTCAGCTGATAAGGGACGTTTAATTCCATGCTGGTGAAAGATGACAAAGATGAGTGAGCGTAAAAGGATCGAATCAGTACCTGGAGAAAGGAATTCATTGAATTCCAATAATAGAGGAGCATGACCACGTGTGGATAGAGGTGCGTATGAGTGTAATGTAGTTCCAGGGATACAATCCAAAGTATAAAGGAGCCAATGGATACCTGGAAAACGAGATTCATTGAATTCTCAAGAGATAAGCAAATGAGCACGTGCGAATGCACACGTGAGAGTCTACTGCGAGAAAGCAGATTTTGACAGGAAGGAATCGTGTCCACGTGGATATGTGTAACGGGATTGGCGAAAATGTATACGGGCGAAAACTCCCGGTTTACGAATGTTTTTCATCCAGAAATATCCAAACGATTCTTATATCACTGAACTCTCATGTCCCATTTGTTATATCTTTTCCAGTTTGCACAGTATGAAGAGCTCATTAGCACGGTACATTCAAACTATCCTGGATTGCTACTAACCGTGATATTTACGTAGTTATCATTATTAACAGCAAACAAGTATCGGTTTCATATAGAAAAAAAAATAACAGATACATCAGCATATATGCATACCGTTGTTCTTTTAATACGACGCACAAACTAAGAAGACATCTTTTTAATGACGTCAAACTGTTTCTTATCAGTTCGACGACGCAGTTACACACCGTGAGCGTATAACAGAGCAGTTTATAACTGATAAAAGAAACGGACGAGGAAACAGAGTTGAGATAAAATGGCCTGAGAGAGAAAGAGAGAGAGAAAAAGAAAAGGGTACGACTCTCCTATCTGCAGCCTGTGTTATGTGTATGTGAGAGGGTACAGCACGTGTGAGACATTCCGCAGTGAGAGAGTGGGAGAAGGTATTGCAGCACCCTGATAAAAACAATAGAAATATCATGCGCACTCAAGTAAACCAAGAGTACGTGACAATTGTATGTATACCGGATAGCAAGGAGTAGTTATTCCTCCTGTGATTTTTATTCGATATCATCTTGATTGATATACCATCAGCTAGATAGCACCTTGATGCATTATTATATACGTATACATATATTATGTCCAGGTAACAGAAGCATTTTCGTCATCAATCAAATGGAGCTTCGGGAACACGGAAAGGTACTGGTGTTTACCAATGATGCGATGCCTTTTCGACATTCTACGTGAAAGATATTTTCGAAGCAGCATTTGTTTTAATGAGTAAATCAGACACTGCAAATCAAAGAAACGTTCATTATTAATTCCAATGACAGTTTAACTGTCAAAGGTATTCATATACGATAGTACCTATAGTCAGTAATTTGTTATAATGACAGAACGTGATATTTAATCGTATCTCTGTTGTTATAATGGTAAATCATAGAATACTTTTACTGATATTTTATCACAAATCACTCACCGAATAAGTCTGACGATTTCCTACGACAGTGACAACTTCATTCTTCATGACACGAAGTTCTCTAGAATGATTGACAATTGGTCCAGAGACGATGCTGTGGCCTTCCCTACGTGGATCCTCAGGACTTGATACGCGCATCTTCTCTCTTGATGCTCAACCACTCACGAGAGACATTCTCACGGTTTGCTCCGTTAATAAAACAAGAGCCATGCATCCCAACAATAAAACACACCACGCATGCAAATACGGAAATCTTAATCGCATACGCGTTACATGAGAAGGGCCACGATTATTTCATCTGTCGAACAGGGTAGTTTGGAGGATTTACGGAGTTCGAGGTCTCTTGGGATACATTGAATTAACTGTGGCAATTACTAGTGCTTAAACACGGATATACTATGTTAATATTCGCTGTGAATCCTTTAGAGATGCTTACGGTCAACTAGAAAGGAAAGAGGAGTGCACCGCTATGATCTGCCGACACTTATTCTCTCTAGTTTTCTTCAATACTCCGTAGTACCTCGAGCTCCGTCGTATTCTACTCGATTATTCCGTAATTATGGACCTGACTTCTCCTACCAACCTATCTGCGAAACGTCGAGCGGTCGCCGCGATTTAAAACCGGGTTTCAATACATTTCCGACACACTGACTCGTGCAGACATCACAACGGTCGCCATATTGGAATATCTCGCTCTCTGTCGCTGCTATCCTGCGGAAGCTTCGAAACTTTCTCACCGATGGCGCCAGCGTAACTTGCCTGCACAACTTTAAATTCAACCGTACTTTTTTTTGTTTATTATCTTTCTTTGTTAAACATTTCTAAACATGGGTTTCCATTGTTTTAAACATTTTCATTAACAATCCGATTTTTTACCTTACGATAGATAAAAATAAGCTATTTCTTTTATCTAATGCACTATTTCAAAATATTATCACGTTTCTAAATAACTATTGGCTCAGAACAAAGAACCTATATTATGGTCATGGACGTGGAGTTACGGTTATTATTCTTAATTTTACTCACCTGAGAGCCACAAATCGTCATTATATTTCTGGGTAAAGTAATTATTCGCTTAATTAGAACAAATTTAATTGCCTGAATTAAAAATTGCCTCTGTCCGTCTCCCTTGGGAAAAGGCGCTCTCGCGAGCCTGGCAGACCTGTTGTCATTACAAAAGTGCAACGACTTATCAAACTGTTAACGAGCATTAAATTAATTAACATTGGTCATCCGTTATCTAAGCTTCTAATAATATTACACAAAAAAAAGGGTGAACTATTAATGGCTAATTTCTTCACTTGCGGATAAATCCCCAGCTAATCAATCATTTTCATGTTTCAGAAGTTTATCCGCAGAATAAATTTTATCCGAAGTTGAAGAAATTAGTCATAATTAGAATATTCTTTAATATCCATTATAACTCATCACATTCAACGTACTAATAAAATGACTTCATTCCATAGAAATTCACTCACAATTATTGTTATTGTATTACTGTTGAAATTTTTCTCATTTTTATACGCATCATTAATCACAAGATATGTGCATATATTAATAAAATAAAGTTTAATATAAGGGAAAAATGAGTTATATTTTAGATTTGGACGGTGCTATAGAAGTTTTTATAGCGATCACGTCGAGACGCCAAACTGTGAATAGCCGAAGTTTTCCGACTATGACCGATACTACCCGAATCGTGCAACGCGCTCGAAAGTGAAACGACAAAGTTATGATATTTTGCCGGTTTACCGTAGTTTAATTCATTACTTTACCGACAATATGAAGCTAGTAAGGTATGTAAGATACATAAATTTTTTAGATGATCAAATCATCACGTTCTCTATGAAAAAATATATTTCCACGGCAAAGTAGTCATGAAAATACCTTTTGAAGCACACTGTCTAACCTATATAATTACAATGCTTTCGTTATACCTATATCAAAATTTTTTGAGAGGTCTGATAATCTGTTTTAGATTCCTGATGAAACTCAGTCATGAGACAGTGACGATAGAGCTGAAAAATGGAACCCAAGTACAAGGAACAATTACAGGTTTGTAAATGTTAACTGGTATACTGTCGATCCAATAACTTTCCATAGTGTCAAAAATTAAAATGCATTTCTTATTCTAGGTGTCGATGTAGCAATGAACACACATCTAAAGACCGTCAAAATGACAATAAAGAATAGGGATCCAGTACAATTGGATACCTTAAGTTTAAGAGGAAATAATATTCGATATTATATTTTACCTGAACCATTACCATTAGAAACATTGCTTATCGATGACACACCAAAAGCTAAAGCCAAAAAGAAGGAAGCCGCGCGCGGTCAGTAGAAATGCTACAGCTTTAAAAAGTTTATAAATACATGTTTTGGAATTAATGAAAGAACTCTATTCTATTAAATTTTAGGTGCTGCAAGAGGAAGAGGTCGCGGAGGTCGTGGCGCTCGAGGCGGTCGCGGAGGACGTGGACGAGGGCGAGGTCGTCGATAGTTGCTTAAAAAATTCCAGACTATTAAGAAACTCGCCTACTCTATAAGGTATTCACCATGTCAATTTCCTTCGACACATTTTGGTGATGCAAATGAAATATTCAATTACATCAAATCAACATTCAATCCAATTTAGCTTAAGAAATACGATAAAATACGTACCTCACCAGTACTAATAGTAATTAGATTGGTTCGTAAGACAAAAAACAGAATCGATAAACAACAGGATTATATTTCATTATAACTCATTTAATAAAGACAGTCCTGAATTTATCAAATAATTTGTGATTGATTAGAATGTAAATGTAGCAGAGTTCGATGTGACAGCATCGTAGATAAAGGTATTGTGGATGGGTTTATATTGATTTGTAATGAATTTGATAGTTTCTTGAGCAGCGAGTCCTCCTAAAAATGCAGAAACAGAATGTAATTCTGATCCCCCGTAACGGCAGAATTCATGAACGTAATCGTCCTTCGCCAAAGGACCACATCCCCATTCTCCTAATAATTTCGATATGCAACTCTGAAAAAGTAACAAAAGAAGACTGGATAGCAAATGATTCACAAAATGCATTAAAAATTACATTACAAATACCTGTATTTACACACCTTTAACTTCACTATATCAGGCTCAACATGGTCATCAAATTCACCAGGGTAGGAATTATATTCAGCCTGGAACTTTTCGACACCCCTTAACACAACGTAATATACCATCATGCTTTCAGGATTTTCCAAACTTTGTGCTAAAATTCGAATAACATTAATTAGAATTAAATTCATAAACTTTATTCAAACGTAAAAATTACCTATTTCGTTAGCGTTTGTCGTTTTCGAATCATATTCATCCGCTATGCAACTTCCACGTTCTACGTGTATGTCCGCCGCATATCTGCAAAATAATTTTACGTCTTTCTCAGATATGGAATCCGATGATCTACCTAATTGTCTTAATAATTGAAGAGTGCGACGCCAGACAGCTTCAGCATCAGCTACCGCTTGTTTGTGATAAATCTGTTGTAGGGCTATGTATTTTTCTGTGTCTGCAGTCATATCTGGTACAGCGCCTTTCAAAGGTAGCAGACCAAGACCCTCATTCTCCATAAAATCCCTTATTGCTTTGGCGATTATCCAGAAAGAACTGCTCTTAGCTGTCAAATTGATACAGCGGTCATCATTTAAAATTTCCATGACTCCCGGTGGGACTGTTGTTCTCGAAACGCAGGTGTTTACTCCCCTCATCGCTTCCTCGAAATTTTCCTCGTCAATGGGAATTCCATGTTCATCTATTCTGATTCCTGATCTTATAGATTCGCGAAGTTCCTGCTTCTCTTTGTAATTCTTAGGTAGATCACCATGTTCCTTTACCCACTTATCCAGATATTTGTATAAAATTATTGAATATGGCAGATGAGAGTGGTCCTTAAGGTCCAATTCTTCCAGGTTAATAGAGTCTAGGTGCTTCTTCAAAGATTCAAATGGCTTATCCAGACGTAGATCCGGATTCTCATTATCGGGATGTGTTTCTATCACTGTGTGCTCTCTTACTTGAACACGAATATGAGCCACAAAGCCTAAGCTCCGACATATTATTAGGGGAATATCTAATTCCCATAATTTTTTTGATAGTAAGATTATTGCTCTGAAATTAAATATTTACGATGTAGTAGATCAAATTGTTCTGACTCATATAGTATAAATTCCTCTTACAAACATACTTTTCTGGCAAGGCTGTTGCGACAACGACTGCAAAATTATTGAAGAAGTCTGGACTATTAGATAGAATCTGTTCTGGTCCTTCATCCACATAATCGCCTCTAACATCAGGATTTAATTCTAATAACATTTGAGTGGCTACCTGTGCTCTAGACTTACCAATGCTTTCATTATCTAAGAAAAAGCTTGAGCAAATACATTTAGTAATTATGGGGTAAAAGCATAATACTCTTCTACGATAATTATGATCGAATCGTTTTCACCTACTTTGCTCCAATATCTTCGTCTGTGATCTTTTTACCATCAACTATTGTGAAAGCTCCAATACCAGGCAAAACTAAAGATTTCAGTATTTCAGTTCCCAAACCAGTAGCATTTATTAAACACACATGTGCAGCTTCTAAAGATGCTTGGCCGTGATCACCCCATAATCTAAAAGAAATTAAAAGATTCATCATTGGGAAAATAAGTAAATAATAGCCGGCTGCATAACCTCTTTGGTTATGGTAAAGTCAATAAAATACCTTAGCTGGCGGTCATATTTTCTGTTCTTTTCAGACTGTTCAGGTGATTTTGGCGCCGGAGAAGCCATTTATATTAGCAATATGTTGCAAAAAAAGTACTAGTTTAGAAATAGTTTGACAAGAATGACATACAGGCCAGCCCAGTTACTTCAAAGAATTCAGGCACTGAATAAAGTATGTTTATCCCAAGCCGGAAACGGTGTTGTAACTGTTTAACTAATTTCACGGCGGGATATAGTCTTTTAAACAAAAAAAATTCTTAATTAGTTTATTCAAACAAACACTCCATTTCATATAAGGATAGAGAATTTATAGAATATGATCTACTTTGCATCATTCTACCCATCCATATTTATTCTTAGATTTTTTACATATATATTATTAATAAATGCAATTTATCTCACAAAAAGTATTTCATACAAAACAGAAATTAGGTAATCCATATTTTTAAACAGTTAACAGTCTTAGACATAAATAATATGCCAATCATCTATTTTTCTCATAATTTTCTTTCCATGTTTCTGGTGTGTCCCACGTGATACCATCATGTGGTAATTTGGAAGTCACATAAGGTACGAACAATGCAAGGTACCACCTCTCCCCAAATACCTCTTTGATGTTTTGCTTCCATCCCAAGTTATACAAGTAATTTTTTTTACTCCTCTCATTGGCAACAGCACCAATGAACACCAGGTGAAAGTGATATACACAAAGTACTCCAGTAAAAAGCATACCCACTGTGGAAACAATATAAAGCAGCAAATAGAACTGTTCTAAGGAACCATCAAAGCCAAAGACAAATATGGCCAATGGGAAGACAATCTTGATAATGGACATGGGAAATTCAAAGTTGATCCTGCTCCAGATAAACACATTGTTAAAATAAAATGCATAGACTGTCGCAGCAAAGAGATAAAAGACAAACATAAGGAAATATCGATGATTGAAGTGTCCCACGCAGCATCCAGTGAATATACAGTGATGGTCTCGTTTAAGAATACAAATATCACATGTGGTGCAATGCCAGGAGCGAGGGGGTGACATTGTTTCGCATAAAGCACACAGTCTCCATCCACTTTTTGTATCTGTGTTCATTGGTACAATCGTTCGCCTGGTACTAGTATCACAAAGAACAGTGTATGTAAAGTTTCCAACGATATTAAGCATCATAAAATTGCCTAAAGCAAAGTGTCCCAGGTAAAAAGGGCTACCGAATATGTAAAGGGTTGGCAACACAATCCAGAGTTCAAACCAGTATATCAATGGCACTATTAATAATATAAATGTCATAGACAAAAAATCACCAATTGTCTTTGGCCATATTTTATGACGCACTATCACTTTGTCGTATGATCCTGACATTGTTGTAGTACTATTGTTGTATTATCCTGATAATACTTGTGTCCGTTCTGTCTCCTGCTACCTAATAAAACTCGTGATCCGTTTCCATAGATACATCCCTAAACCCTTGGTACATTGAGACATAGTATGGTTTCTCTATAAAATTTTCCAGCAAGAAATTGGACAATATAGAATACCTGGTTACGTTTTCATGATAGCGGCCAGGATCTTGGTATGAATATATAATAACATAAGTCCGTTATATTTCATTAAAATTATCGCATCTATCCCAAGAAATAAATATTACACGCAATACGAATAGGAATAATTTATAACAATAGTCTTTGTAGTCTTATTATTGATTTACGTCTCACTCCATTCAACTATATGCTATACCTAAAGATTCTCTGCAGCCAATTTGACAGATTAATCCTGAATTTTAATAACATCAAATATAATAAAATTTGCTAGTGAATTTGCATATGTAATACTTACACATCAAAGCAAAGTTCTCTATTAGATATCTTACATATTGTGAATGTATAAAGCAGCCTAGATGTAAATCGATCAATTAAATCTGTCAGTAAATCAAATATACATACAGTGAATTATTGATTCAATTTAGCATACACTTAACAGATATATAGTATGTTAAAATCCTTTTCTTTATATACAGTATTAATATCTATAGTTCTTATCAGCAGCCATGTTCACACTATCTCAACCACTTACTGTCCTGTCATTCCTCATGTCGTAATTAAATCAACCACAAGATTACACTTTTCCCAGAAGATTATACACATAAACTTTCCTCCTGTATGTCCTTTTAACAGCAAACTTTATGCATACCAAAACCAGGATAGCAGCTGATACAACGTATAGAACTACGCAGATACTTATATCAAATATAGTGAAATCCCAGCCAAGTTTACGCTGCGTCACATATTTATCTTGAACCAAACGTTCTTGACGTATCTTTATCTTTTCTTTGGGAAGTTCATCGGATTTGCCATCCGATCCATAATAATTAATACCTGAATAGCTGTATTTCTTCTTGAGATAATTCAGAACTTCATTCTCATTCCAAGAACCATTTGCATGTCTACAAGAGCTACAGTGTTCCTGAGATGGATATTGAATTTTTTTATGATATGGATCTTCGGTTTCATCCCCAGCCAATCTGTTGTTCACTTCGTTATGTGCTCTCCATAACCAAAGGATACTTTCGTTGGCGGTTTTCACGTCGAATATTTTGTTTCTCGCCGCCATCTCTTGGAAGTGCTCTGAGCAATCTGCACATCCAAAGAAATTCTTTATGTATCCATGCATAGCTCGAAGCACTTCCGTCGGGTCATGTTGTGCGTTGTCCTTATTCTGTATCGCTGAATTGACACTCAGCATGTGAAACATCATCCACAAGCCACAAGGATAACCCCTGTAGTTATCCGTACTTCCTTTGCATGCTATCCATTCCTGAGGGCCTGAATACACTGGAGACATTTCCTCTTCTGTTGAACGTATTATATGAATGAACTCTTTACCTGAAATACTTTGTTTCTCAACTAGGATATCACGTATCACGTCTAAAAAGACAACCCCACTACGCCGCAGCGGAAAGTACTTGGCTAGGACGTTTACATAACTTTTAAGAGCTTGCATTTTTTCACCCTCGATTATCTTTGTCAATGTTATTTCATGGTTTAAGGAGTATCTAAGGACTGTTTCCAGATCGAGCTGGAAAAGCACGTCACCGTATACTTTTATTGGATTTTTTATGACCCCTTCATCTAGTTTCTTATGAACATCTGAAGTTTGAAGACCTGGTGATTCCAAGGACCTCTCAGGATTCTCTTGCAATTCTATACTTATGCCTTGAGAGCTCATATATTCCTTAATGGCATGTCTAAAACCTTCTCTAGTTGGTGTCCTAACATTGATTATTTTATTAGTATTATTCCGACTTAGAACAAGCAGGCTTGGAAATTTTATAATTTTATGCAATATGCACAGAGGTTCATTGTCTGATGTTACACTGCGAATATGTATCTTATTCACACGGTGCATGTCCAATATGACTTCTGTACCAAGGAAAGAGTCTGCAGTCTCAAATATGAGAAAGCTGTATTGTACACTCTGTGGTACAGATTTCCATAGTTGTGAAGTTTCCATACCCCTTAGGTGCATAAAAAAATAATGTAGATTCAAAGCAATATATATATGCAATAAGTTAATAAATTTTTTACTTTACCTGTAAGGAGTAATGTTTGGCCAGGTAAGACCACGACCTTCCTGCTGCTCTTTTTCCAATTGATCTATTACATTTTGCCTAAGCTTTTCCATATCTTTTCCTTTGTCGATCTCGATTCCAAGCGATCCCAGTCTTGCATCCACAGAGAAAAACTTTACCATAGGATAATGCATCACTTCATACTCTCTACAGATAGGATTATTGTCATCGTCAGCACAATCTATAGCTGCCACAACCACAATGTCTTTCCATGCTAAAAAAAAAGGATGCAAAGTTAAAGATATTGTCTAAACCTAAATCCCATAAAATTTGATATAACCTTTCAAAAATTCTATGACATAAATGACAGCTAACACCATATTGTACCTAGAATATCCTGTGCAAGCTCCTTCCATGTTGGGGCAAATCGATGACAGAATCCACACCAACTGTTATAGAATTCCACTAACCAGGAACTCTTGCTTCCATAAATACTGGACTTGAAATTTGACGCGTTAAGTACAAAAACATGATCACTTTTATTATAAAGACCCTGAGAATCAGTGAGACTCTGGTATGTATCCTTAGATCCAACAGCAGCTGTGGAAACTTGATGAACAACAATAACACACAGAAGGATCCAGTTTAAAAAGAATTTACAGCTTGAAAACTCTTTCATCGTTTAAGTGGATCTCACAACCAGAATTAGAATTCGATAATATTTCTTAGCGATATCGCCACATGTGTATATGTGACATCCGCAGTAACATCACGCAACACCATACGGCAACTGTCAAATGATAGAAATACAATAAATTGTACTAAATGGAGCCGTAGATAAATGAAATCCAGTTCTGCAACACTTTTACTGTAAAGCTTCGGATGAACAGCGAAATAGTGTTCCGATCTCATTTATCTCACTCACACCATATCTTCGACTAGACTAGGTACCCTAAACAGAGAAAAGTACCGGCGGTCATTTCTATTAAACTTACTGTTTTGGCATGTACTTTCAAGATGCTCCTTATGTATTGATTACGTAGCATATTTCTGCATAATGTTTTAATTTAAATAACTGATCTTTACTTTTTTTATTCCTTATGCATTTTAAGAGTTCTCTAATATCGCTATTCAAATACATAAAGTACCGCTGATTCTTCATTAATGGCTTGATTGTTTAGAAGATGTATATCTTAAATTAGAATGAAGAAATATAGAACCATATATTAGGATAAACTACTTTAAGGGATAAATTTTTATAGTTTACTTTTATAACTAAACAATGAACAAATTTTCCTTGCTATTTACCATTTACCTTAAGATCGAAGAGTGTTAAATTTTAAGGCAGATTAATTTTTTTAATGAACTAGAGATCTAAGCCCTGAAGATGATGTCCATGGAAGGTATCCTTGAACAACTAGAAATTTATTAGAAACTTGCCTTTAGCCAAGTAGAAGCTCAAGAATGAAATTACGCCTCTAGGTCTACAAGTGTTTCCATGTTGGACGAACCGGCCAGTAATTTAGGAACACGCTGTCGTAAACCCTATTTCAACACAAAAGTGCGATTAGTCAGAGAAATGTCTACGGATGAAGTGTCAAAGAATGATAAGATGGACCGTGTGTGATAATAATAAAATATTTACATGAAAAAATTAGAGACGCATTGCCGTCAAGTATTAAAATGATAGAGGCACAAAATCATTGTCGGCAACATTTATTTATCTTCTAATCATTTATAATGGGCTCCAGATTGAGGCAAGTTTTATGCCAACCAGAACCATCCTTATTTTTATTACAAATCTGCATTGACTGGTGGTTGTCGGTATAGGTAGAAGAGTCACGTGAATGTGATTTAGTTATTACATTGCCTGTGCATCAAGGATAATTAAAGACCTTGAATGAAACTTCGTTCCATTCTTGTTATATATTATCAAGAGGTTTCATTGACATGTAATTAAGAAATTCGTTTTCATTGCAGGGAGAATGTGAAGCAGCTATTTGAATGTTTCTGCGAAGTGGCTGCTCCTGTGGGAGATCGAGAAGCTTGGTTACTTCAAAAATTTCCAGAGGCCTTCTCTGATCATGAGATACTTAAATCAGTTCCAAAATTTGCATACCCTTGTGAATTTGAAAAGTCAGTATACATAAGGATCATTCAATATAATTATACTAATTCTTCAAACTTGTTCTAATTTTTCTTTTATCATAGTATTGTAGTGCAACATTTCTCGTTTGTCTTGACGAGTATAGATTCTAAATGGACATTTGGATTCTGCAGACATGATCCTAAAACTGAAACAGCTCTGGTAGTTCTGAGTGCTTTACCATGGCACGAGACCTTCTACAAGTTAGCATTGTTCTACATTAAGACTTGTTCATCTTTGCATAGTTAAATGGATGAACAAGATGATAATTGATCCTAATTGATGCAGGCTACTGAATCATATAGCAACTTTAACAACAATTGGTGGCGATGGCGACCTATGGAAATTCCTTGGTGACGTTTACAAGAGCGGAGTCCCGCTACCTGGTGCTTCCATAGCAATTCCATCTCCAGATCCAAATATTGTATGTCTTGTACTATTATTATGGGAAACCATACAAGAAAAACATAAGAACATAATGTAAATTCTTATTTTAGGTATTTGTCTGCCAGAGTCCGAAGCAGTTTCAATTACCTAGTATACCGGAAAACGTAAGCCAGAATCGTCCTAAGAAGAGTATGAGCAATTTTTTAAATTCATCTTTGTCCTTATTTACAGAGAAATCTAACAGAATATTATAGTGCTGTTGATTCTCACAACATGATGATGATATTCGCTTCGATGCTTTATGAAAGACGCATTATTTTCACCTCGAAGAAACTCTCGAGATTGAGCGCATGCGTACAAGCTTGTAACGCTTTGATATACCCGATGATTTGGCAACATATTTATATACCAGTACTACCCTTGGCTCTTATGGATTATCTCTTGGCGCCAATGCCATTTCTCATCGGAGTACCCGCTCCGATTCTTCAGGTATTGTCATTAGGAAAATCGAATCGCATCCTCTCAATCCTCTATTCCTTGCTCATGCTTTAACAATAGGAAATTAAGATGGTACGTAAATGGAAAACGATTGAATATAAATTATGCATATATTGACACCTTAAAGTAATTACTCTATGAACTCTATTATTCATATAAAAATTCGACTTTCAGCGGGTGCGTAAAACCGATTTAGGAGAAGTCGTTATTCTGGATGCTGATAATAATAGCATCGAGTCACCATTTCAAGATTTGGAATCTTTACCCCAGGATGTGGTTCGTACTATTTAGACTACCCATATATGTAGCACAAAAGTTCCAAGAACTTTTCTATAACATCTGGGCGATGTTTATAGAACCCATAATATCTTATAGATACCTATGGAACTGTTGGGCTGATAATTGACTCCTAATGTATACTTTACCCACGACGTTGAGAAGTTTTCAATTTTTATTTTAGGTAACGAATTTAAGGAGAGCTTTACGGAACAGACCAAGCTTACTGGGCGATGGAGTGTCAAGAGCTTTTCTAAGAGCCTTGGTACAACTAACAGCTGGTTACAGGGAAGCTCTCACTCTTCAGCAGGGCGAGAGAATAACATTCGATCAGGATGCCTTTGTTGAAAACAGACCATCATCGATGCAGCCATTTTTAAGAAAGATGTTGGAGCTACAGATCTTCCAGCAGGTAAATAAGTCGTAGAACATATTTATCAGTAGGAACATGAAACAATGCAAATCAACCTTTCTCACAATAATTAAATAAAATATGATCTTCCAGTTCATAGAAGAGAGACTACACATGCTTAATTCCGGCCTTGGTTTCTCAGACGAGTTTGAAATGGAAGCTTGTAATTATTCCGACAAGTCTGGCAGTAAATTTAGACAACAATATCGCGAATGGACATACACGATGAAGAAGGAGGGTTCTGCATTTTTTCGCAGTGTCAAGGATAAGGTAAGATTCTTAATCAGCATCCAGACCAAAATCTTATGCAATTACTGTCTACCTCCTGGCATTGATGGCCATTCCCCTGCATAAGCTTCTTATTTATAAAACATACATACAGCGCTTTATATTTTGTCGTTGCAGGCAAATCCAGCAGTAAAATCTGCAGTGAAGTCGGTAAGCTTTATAGCTTTCCTTGGAGGATTAAGGGGGAACCGTAATGCTTGCTCATCTTCGACGTGACAATTGTTGCCCCGCGTTATGGCGAATCGTGGAACCCACGCTATTTTGCATGCTTGTAGGATGTCGCTCCGTAGTGGGGTTCAACAGTCTAATACGTGGAAGTAAAAAATTTCCCTTACACTTTTCGCTTCAGGGCTTAAAATCTGCTTTCAACGCTAGGGACCCAAAATTTTGGTTAAATAAACATAATGGCATGTCGATTCTTCTTATTCTTGAGTGGGTTTATGCCCTCAAACGTGTGGATTAATGTGGAAATTTGCAATTGATGTGCATAATCACTAACAGTGGCCCGCACGCGTTGGGACTAGTGACGTCGTGTGTTACAATTAGCGCTGCTTTTGGACGAGGAAAATTTTTTATTTAACAGCTAGATTTCGTAGTAGCGTAAAATCTTAAGATTGACTGCGTCTTTATAGTTTAAAGAGATACAAGGATAATCCTTGTACATACTTTTTGGGCTTTATGTCGCCCTTTTTTTTATTTTTCTTGATTAACTCCGTGGAAACAGTATCTGAAGTGTCTGGAGAAGAACAGTAAGGTTTCGACCGTAACCATCTTCACCTGCCTCTCAGTGGCTATATTTGACAACGTTTTACATATTTTCTGAAGATTAATCGAAAAATTGGGCGACGCAAGGACCGAGATTTTATCAAAATGCTTCGACTGAAGTTGATCAATTAATAAGTGACAGTACTTCTCTTATAAGATTTTACAGTAGGGAAATTTTCCGTTTTAAGGCTTTATCCATGTGATTTTTAACATATGTAAAAGCGACTACGGTTCCCTCTTAGTCGATACTTCATCATTCATTTATGTCACTATATGTATATTAACATTATAGGTAAAAGATAAAGGCAAGGATATGCGCTCGGTTTACAAAGGAATTAAATGGAAAGGTACTTTGAGATTTTTATTTTCATTGTAATAATATACGCACTATAGAACTTTTTTGTATGGTAAATATTCAAACTTTTCTTCCTTTTATTCATCCTTCTTTATAAGGACGCTCAAGCAGAAATGAGAACAGTATGCGATATCAACAACCGAGATCAGCACCGAGTTCACCCACGTTAGATAGACGGCCAGCTACCTTTAGTTCGCCATCTAAACCGCCTACTGGTTTTACAGCTGCTACAAGTTATCGCAAGGAACTTAGACTAAGGAATAGTGCAGTACCAGAAACCAGGTAACGTCCTACGTTTTTTCCATTTTATAGCAGGTAATACTCTAAAGTGTCCCAAATTAAATTTGCACTTGAATATCATTTTTGCAAAACGGCGAAAGAGCAATAACAAGTACTTTTCTACTTTACAGTAGAAAACAATATTCACCATTAAGCCCAAGTTCACCAGAAGATACGGATTCACCTCCGGAACGTCTAGATATTGACCTAATGCATGAGCTACGTGATGTGATATTTCCAAACACACCTCCAGTGGATAGAACGGTAAGTATCATAAGAAATTCATCCAAAAAATATTCACTGAACGTGTCTCTGAGAATCTATTAGGCTCATGATTCTCCATCAATGTGTAAACAATATCACTCGCTTTGGGAAGAATTAACAAAATTCTTTGAGAAGAAAACAAATAAGAATTCGCCCATAAGTTATCGTCCTTGTTGTGTGTACGCTTTAATGTTTATTGCCCAAAGTGTTCATCTAAGTGCACCGTAATCTCGCATAAGCTTTTATTGAATGGTTTGATTAGGGATATACGTATTACGAGAATGATCATTTGAGAAGCGCAAAAACTTTTTTTTTTAATTTCATTGACAAATCACAAAAAAGGTACGGCATGCAGCAAGTAAGAAATTCCATTTGAAAATGTTAAGAAGCACTAGGCCCTAAGCTATGCATGCCATGTCATAGTTAATCCTTTCCAAAGGAAAAGTCCAATTAAAAAAAAAACTGATCACCATAGAAGTTGTAGCAAGGAGACCTTTTGATACGTAATATAAATAAGAGATTAGTATGAGTAACAATGCTAATATTTAACTGAAAATGCACCATTTGCATATACTAGACCAAGTGACAGCGTGATGTGCATAAAACTTTCAGTTGAAACCAGTACGCAGTTTAGACAGCTTGAGGTCTGCATGGAGTGGGCGCTTGCGGCACGGTCCTCTACATACAACCAATACCGTAAATCCTTCAGATATATCCCAGACCTCATTATGTTCGACATTAGACTCTTCTTCGAGCAGTACAGGTTTGCCAGCAGGCAATGAAAAATCAGCTAGGTTGATCAATACTCCAACTGAAAATTTATTAGATATTTCTGAGGATCTTACGCATAAAAGAAACGTAATACCCAATGCTAGTACGATATGCCCAGAAAATTCTTCCTTAAAGAAACCATTGATTAATTTTGAGGAAGTTAAAAAAGTGGGACCCAGCAGTTCTCATGAGTTTGTTAATCCCACAAATCCATTTGACACTCAAATATATTTCAATACCCCAGAGAAATCCATTAGAAGTCTCAGGGTGGAATCTGACAATATTCGCTATGAACCTGTAGATGGAGCTCCTCCTATTGTAGAGAGGAATCTTCTTACCTCTAGTAGCTGGAGCGGTAGTAGTTTACTGGACAGATGTCTAAATCCTCAGGAAGAGGATGTCGAGGATAATGTCGGCGATCCCTTTGACACGAGTAAAATTTTGAATTCTATCCATCCTCAGACTCCTCTATTTCATTCCATACATCCAAAGCTGCCTCTAGCAACTCAACCACTCCTTCCATTAAAAAATACTCGCCACTACTCTGCACATGCTAAGGTAAACATTCTCATTCATTATTTATTCGTACATGCATTCATTGTTTTTTTCTTTGTTTTTCTATGCCTCCCATTCTGTCTTTTTCATTCCCCATTGATCACTCAATAGTGCATTCTAGTAAATCAAGTACACTGTGTTATCATTCAGCGTAACAGTGTGAAGCTCTTATTAATAAGTACTGAAAGTAAACGAAAATTAGTATCATCCTGGTACGTACGCCTATAAAATGAATTGTACCTGAATCTGTACAATTACAGCCTATTTCAATGTAGCGTTACTAATATATGTTTAGCTTATTTGAGTGTCGCACTGTTTAGAATTAGAAGCATCCCAGCATCAATAACACAGTGTGTAACATGAGCATAAGTAAATTGAATGCTATTATTAGCTATGATTGCTTACAAAAATCCCACCTTCAAAGAGGATCTACGTTATATACGTATTTCCAGGAATCATCCTCGGAGATGCAGGATCTAATTAGATTAGACTCTACGAATAGCGATGATGATTTTGATCCGTTGCTGGCAAAGTCATCCAGGTATAACAGTGGAAAGCAGCAACATCAGCAACCAACTCATCAATCGCTCCAACTACCACAGATGGGCGAGGGTCTGAGCAATCCGCTCTATCCTTACTTTCTGCCTCAGCAACAGAAACAGAAATCCGGTGGGGAAATGGATAACCAAATGAACACATCATCCTCTTTGGCAGAGAAGCTCGGGGATTTTGATCTGCTCCAAGAATACGGCCTGGATTTTGGAAAATTCACTCTGCAAAATGGTGCGACGGCTACCCCATCCTTATCCTCAGCATCCACCAGCAGGAAGCCGAGCTATCATCAGGATATCCCTAGTCAGGATGCCGGTAACAGTATTGCTAGTACATTTGGCTCGACGCTCAATCCTACCGCCGTCAAGTCGCAACATAATTGGACCAAGTTCGAGTAGAGTGATAAATTATGAATGATAAATAAGATAAATCTTGAGAATCAGTGAAATAATGGGAAAATGAAGAGTCCTGCCTTAATAGAGCGGCTACGTTTTGCATATCGAAGCACTAATTGTATATACAAGAATTATATATTTGTTATTATTTATATATATAAATATTGAAAATTTATCGAGCGCCCTGCTCAGTGGCATTGTCACGAGCTCGCGTATCTTTAAACTTCAGAAGAAGATAGCAGGAAGAAGTCAGGAAATGTGATTTATATTGTTTTTTGTCTTTTTTCCTCTTTGTTCGTCCGTTTAACATCAATTTTGTCCTTTTGTAAATAATTCAGGGACAAGGAATAAGTGACAAACAATTAACAGCAACAAAAGACAAATTATCATCCTCATTCCATATAGGACTTGAGCGCCTATTGCCACCTTTGTTGGAGACGTTGCGACTTCTGTTCCTTTATTTAAATTTTTGTTATTGTTTAATTGAAGAGAACGCGAGTCCGATACATTGGCGATCTTTGTTCGAGAAGCAACAGCTAGGAAATTTCTTCAATAACTATTAATTTTTTCATTCTTCTAACCCTTTCTCTCTTTGTCATCTTACATTGAATTTTTTTTTATTTACGCCTGGAAAGACGGTACACAGAAGACATCATAGATAATTATTACATCTTTTAATACTGATAGCAGGAAAAATACTCAGTTGTATAGTGCTAAAGATAACGATTAATCATAATTTCCAACTAAAGCATAGTAAAAAAAGAGAGATCCTAATTTCGCCTAATGTATCCGTAAAACCGTGATCTTTTGTATAGTAACTGCTCAAATAGCACAAGTAATTTAATAATGAAATGAATGAATGAATTAAATGACTTTACCAGAGATGAATTGTACTTGTGTCTATCATAAAATCAACCAAGCATCCTTCCTTTGTAGGTGATTAACAATAACAATCATCATTCGAAACTGTTTTGATATATCCAAAACGATATCATTATTAATAAATATGTGAAGTGTGTTTTACATAAATTCTTGATACCTAAAGGAATTTTTCAATTACAATTATTGCATCGTACGTAGAGCCTCCATTGCTTCGCAAAGTCTTTCTAGTTCTCCTTCGCTATTTACAAGTTTCTCTTGATTACTTGCTTGTACATCGGCAGGCACTTTAATACTGTAATCAGAGGCCGCCATCGCTTGCTTCAATTTATTTATTGTGCCTACCAGATATTCGTTTTTCTTCTCCAATTTTTCCAACTCCTTCTCTGGATCCACCAACCCCTGAACATATAATAAACATAAATCAATAGCTTCTGCTTCTTCCATTTCTAAGCTCTACTAATTTCTTTTTAATATACCTTGAGCAAAAGATGCACCAAAACTTTATCAGAGATTGTCAGGATAACGCAACCTGGAGGTGGATTGCCAAACTGGACAATAGAGTATCCAAGTGTTCCAATGATATCCAGAAACTTCATGAGCCTTTGTTCAAGGCTAGGTTCGCTACAGGTCAAAAAGGCTTCAGTTTTTGTTTTATTTGGTAAATTGTATGTAGCTCTTGCTGATCTCACACTCTTTGCTAGTTTCTGGATAAATTCCATGTCTGCTTCTATTTCCATATTTCTCCAGGGACACTGTATAAGATGAATAGTCATTACTCTTTAGTCAAAGCCCATGAGATCTTGTTCGAAGTAAAAAAAATCAGTTACAGTTACCTCTGTCACCTCTGGATAGGGACTAACACAAATGCTGGGATACACTAGCTTGGTACGTGGTAAACGTTGGTAAAGTTCTTCAGTGATAAATGGCATGAATGGACTCAGTAATCTGAGACCAACATCCAGAGTCTTGAACAAAACTCTACGAGCTGCTTGTTTGCTGTCCTCGCTTCCACTTTGGAATACAGGTTTCAGATGTTCCTACGGAGTACATTAATTTAGTAAAATATTTCAAAGCAAAAAACGTAATATTCATGGCATAGCCAATGCCTACGAACCAAGTATACATCGCAGAGATCATAAAGCCATAGATTATAGCAAGCTGTTGTAACTGCATTGAAATCATACTGAGCCATCCCATCATCACATACTTGTACAGCATAACTCAACCTGGACAGCATCCAGAGATCGACATTGGATTCGTTTCCAGTAAGCTATAATTATAATTCCATTACTGTCTAACTGATGAAATTATTCCATTATATGCAAATAATGAAATATTGGAAATAATTATTAAACTAACAGATAGCAGTTCAGCAAACATGAACAATCTAGGTTACTATTCTACAGGCTAGGGGGATAGACTAACAAAAAAAAAGCTATGCAATAAGGCTGTAAATCCCACCTGAAATCCAGCATCATGATTACTAGTTAGTTTAAATGTGCACTGCGACAATATTTGTCCGTGCTCAGAGCGAAAAACGGACTTCTCATGAGCGCTAAAGCTCTTAATATGGTACAGCCAGCGTCGCAGATGGGGCCGATGATTAAAGTCAATACGCAATGCACTGATTGCATTGTAGACTTTAAGGTCAGCTTGCGATACCGTATAACCATCAATATATGGATACTCTGCTAAGTAGCTGTCAAGGGCGTCCTGGACGCAATTTTCATTCAGGGTGCTCAGATACCAGTTATCTGATCCCATGACCTCTACGACTTTCCCATCACTGTCACTCTATCGTGAGAATAACTCAACTGTCAAACCTCAGAAGATGCTCACTAAAGGAATGACAGTGAGATATTTTACCTGCTCATTTTCGCTGTTATAGGAGAAACCATCCCCTAGGTACATCAAAGCAAACTTTGTTGCATTCCAGAGTTTGTTACAGAAAAATCTGTAACCCTGGACGCGAAGAATATCCAGATTTATGTCTCGACCCTGACTAGTGTACGCGCACAGAGCGAATCGAAGTGCATCCGTGCCACACTCTGGGATACCCTGAGGATAATCTTGTTTCTGTCCTTTAATTGCGTGACTGAGTTCCTTTGGGTCTAGATTAGATTCTTGGAGTTGTTTGTGCAAATCCTGCGAGAATAGTTTACCTTTTTTAATATATTGATAAAATTATAGACACGAGGATTTAAAGAATTTGAATTTCATTACTTCCAAGGATATTCCGTTTATAACGTCCATGGGGTCGATAACATTTCCCAGGGACTTACTCATTTTTCTACCGTGCGCATCTCGCACCATCGCGTGTAGATAGACTTCCCTGAGAAGAATAATAATATTATTATTCTTGGAAATTGATAGAATCGGTAGGAACCACAATTTCCAAATACTCACTTGAATGGTAACTTTCCAAGTAATTTTTGACCAAGAAAAACCATTCGTGCAACCCAAAAGAAGAGAATATCATGGCCAGTTTCAAGTAGAGTGCCAGGATAAAAAGCTTGGAGTTCTTCAGTCTGGTAAAATTATTATCATAAGTCAAAATTAGCTTCGAATATAAAAATAAGAGAGACTTTGATTTGTAAGCATACTTACCTCCTCTGGCCAACCGAATATGGAGAATGGGAAGAGTCCAGAAGAAAACCAAGTATCCAATACGTCTGGATCTTGTTGAAGAGAAATCTTATCTAAGCTAACTTTGAATCTAGCAGCAGCTTTTTCTTTAGCTTCTTGTTCAGACCTTCCACTGACCCAATAATTATTATCAATTTCCTAAATGATAGAATTTATAAACCATCAAACTCATATATAGTACGGAGCATCCATAGTGAGTTTGAAAGTGTCTAACATACCATTCCAGGAGGTACTGATGGATCAGAAACAGTGATAAAATATGCCGGAATTCTGTGGCCCCACCAAAGTTGTCGAGAAACACACCAATCCCTAATTCCTTCCATCCAATGAAACCAGGTTTTCTTGTGCTGATCTGGAATAATCTTCAATTCGTTGTTCTTTACAACTTGTATGGCATTGGCAGCCATTTCATCACTCTTTATGTACCACTGTGACTTTATCAGAGGTTCAACCACATCCTTCGATCGACTACATATAGGGACAACCATGGGATTATCCTTCGTCTCTATATAAAGGTTCTTAGCAGTCAGTTCTTCGAGAATGGCCTTCCTGGCATGGAACCTCTTCATCCCAGTGAACTTTCCATAATCACCAATTATATTACCATCTTCATCAAATATAGTGATAAAAGGCAAATCGTGTCTCTTGCCAACTTCATAATCATTAGGATCATGAGCTGGAGTTATTTTCACTGCACCTGTGCCAAAATCCATCTCTACGAACTCATCAGCGACTATTGGAATCCTCCTGCTGCAGAAAGGATGTCTTACGAATTTTCCAATAAGATGAGTGTAACGTGAATCCTTAGGATGTACCGCTATAGCAGTATCTCCAAGCATTGTCTCTATTCTTGTAGTAGCCACAATCAGCCTCTCATCGGAATCCTCCACTTCGTATGCAAATGATATCAAAACACCAAATTCAACCTTTTCTTGATATCCAGGAATGGAGAGCAATGTTTTGCCAGGTAGTTCAACTTTGTCAACCTGAAACATAATGAATAAACAGAAGAAGTATAAAGATTTTATTAAAATAATGGTTAACTGCAGTTACCTCAATATCTGAAATTGCACTTTTGAGGGTGCAGGACCAGTTTACCAGACGGTTACTACGATATATATCGCCACTGTCGTGTAAACGTACAAAAGCTTCAGTGACTGCACGACAAAGCTTTGGATCCATAGTGAAACAAGCTCTGTCCCAATCGAAAGAGCCACCTAGCTTCTTCAGTTGGGTATAAATTCGATCACCCTTTCTGAAGAAATAGAATAAATTGACTTGAGGCTCAATAAAATACATTAGGATCACAGTTTAATAGATAAATACTAACTCTCTTTTCCACTCCCAAACTTTTTCTATAAATTTCTCACGTCCCAAATCATGTCTGGTTTTCTTTTCATCCCGCCAAAGTTTCTTTTCAACCACAACTTGAGTTGCTATGCCCGCATGATCACAGCCAGGATTCCAGAGAGTAGTGCGCCCCTTCATGCGATTCCTAATAAATTATAGCATAGCTAGTATCAGTTTGTAACTTGCTTTGTTTGATTAACTGCAATGCAATTTACCATCTTGTAATAGCATCCTCAACGGCATTAGTTAAAGCATGTCCCAAATGAAGTACACCTGTTACATTAGGTGGTGGAATAACCATGACAAATTTACCCTTTGGATTTGGCTCCGAAATAGTTTTTCTCTTAAATAAAAATTCAGTGGTTCAGTAATACTAAGAATTGAATTTGAAAGAATGTTAAATATACTAATTGTACCCCATATTCAGGTTTAAAGAAACCCTGTTTCTCCCACCAAGAATACCAGGCAGCCTCCACATATTTTGGACTATACGCATCAGGCATAGGACAAGATACATCTTTCTTCTCTCCCACTGGTGTATTGATCGTGTACAATGGAGATTCTTTGACTTCTTTCTTCTTTTCCAGTTTCTGGAATAATTAACATCAAAATAATTTTATTAGTATATCATACAATGGTGAAACAGAACATCTGGGAGAACTAGAAAGTAGATCATGACAAAAGAATGATGCAATAGAATGGCTATTCAGTACACACAATGAGGATGCTAAATAAAAGTTCTGAATCTTGACATAAAAATAAATGGTACTCAAAACTAAGTACTGGAAAGGATTCGATGACACAGCAAACAATCTAAATATTAAACTTATTATAATATTATTGTAATAATGATAATCTTGCAGATCATATAGATCAAATATTACATTGAATTGTAAATGAGAGAAAATTATATTCTTCACCTCTAGCTTTTCCTTCGGTTTATTCGTAGAAGCGGACTCCTTTTTATCCTGTTTCTGTTTAAATTTCTCAAGTTTTGCGAGTTTTTTGGCTTCTTTCTCTAACTGCTTGGCAGTTTTTGGAGGTGCTCCATCACTACCAGCTGTGTCGTTTTTTGAGTCAACCATTATATCTCAGATGAACTATAATTCACTAATAAACTGGCAAAAATTTAATAATTTTATAATATGAAAAATGAAAACGTCCAGCTGGTAAAGGCTAACCGTACATTTGTTCTGCACAGTCTAACCAAGCAGCAATAGCACGTTGTCACACGACATACGTTGACTGTGCTGAAAAAAAAAAAGGAACATTCACAAAGGTGATTTTCAACGAACGATTGTGCATTTACTGCCATCTATATCTTGGATACTCTAGATATACATTACATACTGTAAAATTCTTTCTGGGAAAGTATATCAAAAGCTTGATGAACATGAATTTATTTATTGATACACGTCAATAAATATACATATTACAATAGAATATCGAAAGACTTACGAACTACAAACGCTTAATTGAATTGGTAAAGAGCTGTCTTTCATAACTTGATAGATGAATACTTTAAACGATAAAATGGCTTTAAATATATTTCAATAAACAAGTGAAGATGAATTTACTGCATATGTTGACGCCTACGTGCAGCCCTTTGTTTGTCAAATCGTAATTCCATTTCTTCAAGTACACGAGGAGTGTAACGTACTACTAATTTCACAGAACTTTGAGCTTGTTTCAGTAGCTCTACTGCTTTCTCATGATTCTCACCCTCCACACACTGAAATAATATGTATTAGTTTTATATGAATACAAGATATATCATTTATTACAAGTAATACACACCACTCCATTCACAGAAAGTAACTGATCGCCTCGTTTCAGACCACCATGTCTATCTGCAACTCCACCAGGAATAATTCTTGAGATGTAAATAGGAGAATTTTGTTCTTTACCGCCCATAACATTGAATCCAAGGCCCTCTTCAGTTTTTGGCAACTCTACCACCCTTGGATGAGCATGTCCTTCGCTTGCTGCAAAGGCTGCCACTGTGGCCTTGGCTGTTGCCGATGCTCTAACATCCTGTGAGCCCTATAAAGACAATCATTAGGAAGTCAAATGCATGCCATGTATGATAAAGATTCATTTAATATTACCTGGATATCAACAGTCTCATAAACATGTTCATAAACTTCTCTGACTGCATTGAGAAAATCACTCTGCAGTACTTTCTGCAGAGCTGCCAGTTTAGTAGCAGGCACTTCACCGCCTGAGACATTAATAAAAGTTTAATTTACCAATAAAAATTTCAAGAAATTATACATGATCTTCGTTTGTACTAAAAAATCAAGTAAACTTACTCTTTTGCAATTTGTCAAGTAGTTCAATGGACCTCTTGACATCTAAGAAAAATTTATAAAATGAAAATATCAGAGTACGTTTATAGATTGATTTATAACTTAATGAAATAATTATTTTACCCCTTGCTAATGTAAGAGGTTCACCCATTGTAGCCATTGCGTTTAAGGAGCAATATAAACTGAATCAATTGATAGCACAATGTATCATTGGCTATTATCGTTATTATTGAATTCCTTCCTTCCTTTCCTTATGGCTGTATCCCCAATGGTTGTTATTGAATTACCAAAAACACTGGCAATGAATTACATAGATAGAAGTGTATTAAGCTTTAGCCAGAGATGAGTAGGGAGATGAACAACGCTACATAGGTATAGAAATGTAGGTTTAGTTTCCATCGTGTAAAGATCAAACAAAGTCTAGCAGCCTCATTGGTCAATTCCATTAAATCCCTATACGTGATTGGTTAACTCTGTTTAAACGCTGCACGGTGGAAACTAACACATATCGATGCGCCACATATCCTGCCCAGGAGGTGCTGCCCCCTTATCGGCGAATAGTCAAAATAATGGAAATTCCTTCAGCATGAATTGCTCCATTGAAATTTCGACGATGCGATTTTCAAATTACATTTGGAATCATTTTATCGTAGAAGGTAGCATTGTGCATCTCCCTACTCATCTCTGAAGGAAGGATGTCAATGCTGCATTTCTGTATTTCTGGCACATCTCCTCATTGGAGGAGGCAGCCACCAGGAAAGGAAGGAAGGCTTTCTGTATTTCTATATCTAAGGCTTTAGCATTTTAACCTTAAAACTCGTTTCTATCACAGCGACAACTACAGCATCTCTTTTCATGTCGGTATACAATACCGACTGTACTAACCGCTTCGTTGGCATTGACGCAATAGTGCACATATCATTGTTTTTTTGCTGTAACTTGCTCTGATTTGGAATTTAAATGTACATATTGTCAATTTAAAAAATAATTTGTTTTGAAAAATTTTAGTCAAATTCTGCACGCCAACGAAGGCGTTAATATTATGCTATTATAACATAACTATCTTCCCTGTACATTTTAAGTTCAAAATAGCTTTTATTTCTTTGGAAATATTTTACGGTCTGTCAGCCTACAAAAGAAAATTAATAATGAAACTAGCAACAAAAAAAAAGTAAGAACTACTTTTCCTATCCTACTTTATTTTCTGTCCCCTTCTGCCCCTTATTCTTGCTCTAGTAAATCCTTCTCATCCCACACTCATCATTTCCCTTCTATCCTCAACCTCCTTTTTCCACGTCCACTCTATGTCCTCTTCTGGCCTTTTTATTAATTTCCATGTTATTTTCCCCATATACATTACGTATTTATTAATAAAAAGATACAATGAAACATAGCCCTTGTGACATTATTGTTCATCAACAATATTAATTATATAAAAATAGTACAATCCAGCGCATCTGGACGAAATCCCGTTTTTATACGTAATTAATTGCTTCATTAATATGCCCTAATTAGGCGAACATTAGAGTAACAACCTTAATCATAATCATGATAATCAGGTGGCACGCAGGAAGCAATAGGAGGGCAGGGACTTTGAATGCATTGAACAGGTTGAAGAACACATTCATGTCCTGCAGTACATGGAGGATCTAAAAGGGCGCAAGGACCACCCTTAACTCCAGCACCCAATTGAGTTAGATCACTCAGGCAGGATTCACTGACTATAAGGAAAAACAAAGTTAAATCGTAATTAGTACCGTATAAGGAACAAAATAAATATAAAGCAACCAAAGATCGGATACGATTCATTACAGCTAACGCATTTCTCTTCATGACAGCAACCGGTACAGCACTCAGCACTCCTCACGCACTATTATCAAAAATAAAATGAATAAGAATAATTCTATTCACAAGCAGAAGGGTTGAGTATATATCAAAGAATATCTATTTTCATTATTTTAAATAATTCTTTACCGCATTCGTATTTTTCACACAGCTAGTTTTAGGCGCTGACTCGACACATAACATCATTACCGTTACACAAAAACCAAATATTAGGATCTTCATCATGAAAATATTACCAACATATATTTCCTTGACCTCCGTTTACTGTATCTACCACGTACGTAATGCTGTCAGTTTTTGAAACTACAGGAGGATCCTCAGGTACCCGAGTACGCTATATAACTCAGAAGTACGTTTCACTTTCCCGTTAATGAGTTACCGCTAAGAACAAAGCCCACGGGAACTTGCACGGCTGTGAAATAACTGACGTGCGAAACTCTGAACCAGTTTTTAGCCGACGGAGAGGATTATTCTTGTTTGTCGTAACAGTGCGCAGTTCTCTCCGGTTATCCAGTTCTCTACAAGTTTTATAATATACTGGAGATCGCACATAGGCACACCAGAAATGACCATGAGTCTTGCATATACAAATATACATGTGTATATACGTGTATATATATCTCAGAATAACAACACTATTCTCCCATTCTCCATGCACACTGAATATACGTATATAGTCGGGCCGCGACATCAGTTCCATCTTGAAGGGCCATTTTCTTACAGATAATAATGTAAAGAAGTCACGTGAAAGTGGAGCTGATGTTTTGACTCGACTATAGTCATCTAGTATAGTAATAATATGCTTACGAAGATATATTTTGTGTGCGCTGCTTTATTATTATTTGTGTACGTAAAAGGGAGGAGTAACACAATTTAGACTGTGTATATGTATTTACCTATTTATACATATACAGTGTTATTCACCTGAACTTAGTGCGCCCATTTAAGCCTTACGTTAAAGCCATGTTCAGGTGGTGCGTTTGGGCTGAATAACCTTGTGTGTATATATATACAGGTGATATATATATATAGATTCGTTCCCCACCTACAGCCCAGAAACTGTAGAATGAGCTCACTCTGAGTTACTTAATGATTCCAGTTAGGAACACGTAGGCTGCTTTAATTCTCCTTTATTAAAATCAGCCGGTTGGCAGGTTCTCATTATTCTTATGGTAGTTACAACGGGGTTTAAATATTTTATTCTTGATCTTTTTTTTCGTGTATAAACCTGTTTGCCGTTTTATATTTGAAATTGTTCTGCGGATGCTAATATGGGATTCAGGATTCCTCTTCGGTATCGCTATACACATATATGTAAGGATGACGCTCTAGTATATCTATGTCCTTCTCTAACTGACAAAGATCATTTTCCATCTTCGTCTTCCTCTTAGCCTTTGGTAGTGTATCCGTCAGGAATGGTAAGCACTGAAATTCTTTCATCATTTCTTCCCAGCGTTTCTTCATACCCTGTTAATGTATAATATAACTTTTACAATAGATACAGTCTTTTGAAGAATCAACTTGGAGCTTAAGATGATAATATATAAATAAAATAAAATATTTACATAAAGTAAATTGGCACGTTCTGGTGCTGTAACGTAGCGACACCGTGGCTGCATAACGTCCAATGATACTGATGACTCTTGGCCATCCTTGTCACTCTTGTCAGTCTTAGACTTGTGCTTAAATTTCTCCAATACGTACTTTGGCGGTTTACCATAGTCCTATAATTAATTCGATTTATTATTATCAATCAATGATTTTCAGTGGACGTTGTTTACCTTTCTATACAGGTAAGAAGGTAGGAGACCGCTGGGTGCCAAATCGTGAGCATCGCCGAAACGGGTGTCTACGTATCGCATTTTTGGTTGCTTTGCTTTAGACTTCTTGACGTTCATTATGTTCTGCTTTGGGAAATTTATACGGCCGGTTTTCAAAGGATCCTGAGGAAGAGCCGGTAAATCGTCTTTAGATTTGGTCTGTTTTTTTATTCGTTCCCAGGATGGCAATTTGTGCTGATAATCCGGACGATGATAGTGCACGTGCTTCACGTCATCTCTACGGGGTTCAACCCGAGTTCGCTTTCTTAAATATTCTGATGGAGGATTCAGGGTGACACTTGGTACTCCTAAGGTGCGATGAGCACTTTTACATCTTGCTCTTTCTTCTGTAACATTCCTGTGATATTTGGACTCGTACCTGGAGATAAGCAGAATGGTATTGAATGATATAGGAAGAGGTATTAATAATAGTGTTATTTAATTCATTTTTAATAGTTTCTTTTTTACCTTGGACTAGCTGGAAGCGGCACCTCAGGTTTTGGAATTAAATTTTTAATATTTTCGTTACAGTGAATTACTTCAGAAGAAGACATGACCGACACTACTTTTTAACACGGTAATTTTGACCGCGATATAATTCGGGTAAAGAGATAAAGTGGTACTTAAAGAAAATTATTCATTAAGTTAGCACTTATAGTAACGCACAGAAAAGTCGTAGGTATGCGCCGTGCAGAGTTTCGTCTGACAAACAAATGCAACTATGAGTAATTCTGCTTCTTGTTTTGAAGCATTTCTAGGCAACGTTCACGTTGAAAGTTTGTTCGATAATAAATTTCATGACACGTTGCAACTGAAAGTCCAAATATTAATTAGTAATTGTATGTAAATATCATTTAATTATTTTATATCTACACAAATTAAGTTCCCCTGTAAATATGTTACATCTATAACATTTATATTTAGTAGGAGACATTTTTCAATGTCATCTGTCGACTATAGATAAAGATAATCAATAGGTGTATCCTAAAACCAACTTTCGTACTTCAAAGTTTCATTCTGTCTCTGTTTTCTAGACATAAGATCGACAGAAACAGACCGATACTGACTGATACCCCATAAATTTGTTGCACCGTTCCCTCTTCCCTTCTAGGAAGTACATGTCACCGCATCTTTACAGTAATCTGTGAAACTTTCTAGTTGCCATTATTTATTTTCTTCTAAAAAGATTGATTCGATACAACTTGCATAAAATGAAAATTCATATAAATATAATACACCTGTACTAACAATATGAGTATAACCCCTGAATGTGGAAATTGTTCGAAAACAATATGCCTACGAATAGGCAACCATTGGTATAGTCGAACTCCAGTGAGAAAATATTGCCTATCGGCAGGGGCACAATGTTGAAAGAACATATGTACATATAATATATACAATTATGAATTTAATCCTTAATGTTTCATAGCTATACTTATCCTTTATAGTAATATACTATTTAAATAAAAGATAAGGACATTTAATAAGTTACAAACAAAAATAGACTTACAAGAGAATTAAAATTCTTGCCAAGTCTCCGTAATGTTACACGCGTCATCCTCGTCGTTATTAACAACAACGGCAAAGGTACGAGGCCTACGTAAGTGTCCTTTACTAAAATTTTCGGATCCTTGAGTCTTTCCAGGGGGCTGTACAGTTCTCCTTCGTTCCGATAAGTTCAAGAACGGTATTCCGTTCGTATCACTGACAGAGAGGACTCGTCCATCGTAAAGAGCTGGCACTTGACAATATGGACAGAGCGGTTCCTCATACTCCTCATCGAGCCAAGGATGTAGGAGTAACCCACAAAAGGGACAGGAGCGATATTGCAGTGATGAAATTTGCAGCAGACTACGCGCACAACGAGGAAGCTGATGTCCTGAAGGACAGCGGGTTACACTCCAAGATAGATCGCTTATTACTTCCCCACAGAGAGTACAAAGTTCATTCTCAGGTGTGCTCATATGAGCAGTATTCTTAAGAGTTTCTTTAACTAACTGTGTCAAGTTTGTATCTTCGTCATCTTCTTCGCCGGCCAGATGTACCTCCAAGTAGGACCTCAAAAGGCGTATGCAAATTCTATTATCCTTGGATAACGAGGGCTTCTTTTTTAGACGCTCCAAAATGTCTATTGCGCAGTGGATGAATACTAATGGTTGAGCTTCTGATATCTCTACCACTATTTGCGATCTCTTGAGAAGGTCCTTCTTTTTGCAGATGTCCAACATTGTTGAGATCCACATGGCAATACGGAGTTCATATAAAGGTAGAGATTCTAGATTCGTTGGCATTTTTGGAAAAACTTTTGAAAAATTCTCTGATTTTGCTGCCATTAAACGAATCGTCTCTAAGCAATCCCAATGATTTTTTAATGTTCTGCTTGGGTTTTGATATAATAATGACAATGGATCAAATTCCTTTCCTTCCAAAGTGAATAGAGAAACTGTGCTTGGCTCGCGTATGACCAAATGATCATACATGGAATTGGGACTAGTCACGTTTACAAATAATATTTTGTTGGGTGAACACGATAGTCCTAAATATTGTTGTAGCTGTGGTTGGGATGTACTGTGATTTATGCGTTTACTTGTTATCTTGGTATCTTGTATGTGTAACGATATCAGTGCACCATCTTGCGTAGTGATGTAAGCCTGATCCTTTCCAGTGACTGTTAATCCTACAAAAATGAAATATTGTTTAATTTTCTATGATCGAAGAAATAGGTCATTAAAGGCATTTATTTCAGAAAAAAACTGTAGCACATACCTGATATTGAAAAGTTTCCTAATTGTATATGTTGCATATCCAGTAATATTCCATCTGACTTGAGTTGTAAGAATATCAGAATGGAACCTTTGCTTATAAGTATATTAGAAACATATTGGTCTTGATGTAGTAATTCTATGCAGCTCACAGAAATGCGATCTGCATAATTATAGTATTTTTGACATGATTGCATCTTTAATGTTCCTTCAGTTTCATTGAGAAGAACACCATGTACCAATCCATTGATGTAGCCAATGATTAAGAGATGTTTATTATTTTTAAGAGTATTAAATGTCATCAAATTTATCTTGGAATCAACATTTGTCTGCATTGTATAGACAAGGGTAGGAGTTGCATCCAGTGCTTGATGGGATACCTTAAAAACTTTCCACACTGCTAAATCAGAACTTCGATAAGCAGTGCTGAAGTAGGCATAGCAAGAGTTTTTAGAAGTAAATAATTTACTCCAAGCAATACTGGTAGCTTGTAAACGCCGGAGATTTTTTGTCAAGTCTGAATGTGGAATATTGATGTCTGATGAATTTTTAAAATATGAAGGAAATGTTTCTTGAATTTGAGTATACCATAATGAAGAAATGTCAATAAGTTGATACCAACTAGTAGAAATATTGAAAAGTACTACAGCAGCTCCTACTGAAGTAACAATACCTAAAAGACATTTACTTGGATGCATTAAGCCCCTTGGAGACCATTCTGTAGTTGTAATAAATGGAGTAGCATCAGAGGTGGAAGCAATGCATGGTGTTAATGCTTCTTCCATCAATAGCGAATAAACATCTTCCTTCTTCATTTTCCACAGAGCACCCTCCACCACTGAGACAAATTCCATTGCTGGCATATTTTCTGGAGGGTAAACAAAGGTCCGATAGAATTTGGCTACTGGCCATGGCTGAGTTGGTGTTGGAATTAATTCCTAGATTTAAAATTAACAAGATACTTGATTAATAACTAACTCTGATAACTCAGACATTCACAAAATAGTCTGACTTACAAAAACATGAACTCCCTTTTTGGTAACAACAGATATATGATTATCCTCAGTCCAGCGAACTGCAAAATTCCGTGTCACTAGCGGTGCAATAGAAACACTATACAATTCTTTGACAGATTCAGTCATTTTTATTGCCTGTTGTAGAGTGTCCAATTTTATAGTTTACTATTAAAAAGATATATTGCTTCATAACCAAACTAAATTGCATTCTGATATAAGTTTTCTCTATATTTTCTTTATTTCTATTCCTATTGCTTTTCTAATTATGTTGGAAGTAGCAAGTACACCAAAACGTGGAACAAAGTTTTGGAAGACCAGCTTACGTGTGTGAATATGAAGCTATAGTACTGTGCAGTGTAGAGTCGTGCAGTGCTGAGAGAGAGACGCAGAGAGACGTCCATATCAATGCTCAGAGTCCCCTATTCACAGCAATGCGAAGCAGGGAATAAATTGAACGCGCTGGGCGTGTGGTAAAACGACGCGCCTTCCTCGAATATAAAAGTATCGTTATAAATAAACTTAGTGGAACTACGGGCGATAATGTCAGAGAAAGTTAAATATTGTAAAAATGGTGTGCATTGAGAAGCACTAGGAATCTCACTTTATTGAAGTACCGGCTATCAGCCCCAATACAAGAGTTCCATTATCTCACGTCAAACCCAACGTTAATCATTAAACGTCGTATTTTTATCTCAAAAAAGTGACCCAACTATTTACAACTTAGAGGAAATATGTCTCTAAGTGCCAGTGCTGAAAATTTATCTGGCGATGGCCAAGTAAGTGATTCACTTAATTACCTTTATTCTCACTATGACTCATACTCTATCGTACCTACTCCCACATTTTATACTAAGTTTTTAAGTTATGATTCCTTTAAAACGACCAGAAATATTTATCATGCATATATTTGATTGACTATTTAGAATGGAGCCAGTGATAGCAATATGTGCCTGGAATTGGCATTGGAAGGAGAACGTCTTTGTAAATCTGGAGATTGCAGAGCGGGTGTTGCTTTCTTTCAAGCAGCTATTCAAGCTGGGACTGATGACTTGAGAACTCTCAGTGCCATTTACAGCCAATTAGGAAATGCTTATTTCTATCTGGGAGATTATGTAAAGGCTATGCAGTATCATAAGCATGATCTTACACTTGCTCGAACTATGGGAGACAAATTAGGAGAAGCTAAGTCCAGTGGAAACTTAGGAAACACACTCAAAGTTATGGGAAAATTTGATGAAGCCATGATATGCTGTAAACGCCACTTAGAAATTTCTAGGGAATTGGGAGACAAGGTATTGTTTAAACCATTTGTTGAATATTAATAGCATTGTAGTAATAGGTTTTAAAAATAATCCTATATGATCTATTTCAGCTGAGTGAGGGAAGAGCGCTCTACAATCTAGGCAATGTGTATCATGCAAAAGGAAAGCAAGTGGGTAGAGTTGGTCAACAAGATCCAGGAGAATTTTCTGAAGATGTTAGACAATGTCTCCAACAAGCAGTGCACTATTATGAGTAAGTTATCTTATTATTTTACAATCCAAATATATCTGCATACTCCACCTCCTGTTTAGGGAAAATTTAGAGCTCATGCGTGAACTCGGTGATACAGCCGCTCAAGGAAGGGCTTGTGGAAACTTGGGAAACACATTCTACTTGCTGGGAGACTTTCAACGGGCGATTCACTATCATAATGAGCGACTAAAAATTGCTCGCGAGTTTGGTGACAAAGCAGCTGAAAGAAGAGCTAATAGCAATCTTGGCAATTCTCACATATTTTTGGGTGAATTTGAAAAGGCTGCGCAACACTACAAGTATAAAAATTTTAAGATTTCTTGTATCAATTGCTTCTTCTTGATGTTTGGAACACAAATTTTCTTACAGGCGAACACTGATTCTGGCACAAGAGCTAGGAGATAGAGCCGTGGAGGCACAAGCCTGTTACTCCCTAGGGAATACATACACTCTTTTACGGGATTATCCAGCTGCCGTGGAATATCACCTTCGACACTTGGTGATTGCTCAGCAGCTAATGGACCGAGTCGGAGAAGGTCGCGCCTGTTGGTCCTTAGGAAACGCATATTCTGCAATGGGCAGTCATGAGAAGGCATTGCACTTTGCTAATCTACATCTGAATATTTCGAAGGAACTTGGTGATCCTATGGGACAAGCAACAGCACAGATGAATGTCGCAGGTTTGCAAGAGATCTTAGGAATGGAAAAAAGTGAACTGGATGCGGATAAAGGTAACGGAACAACACGTTTGTTATCCACGAATACAGCATCCAGTATGGCAGCGTCATCTCCAGGAAGATACAGACTCCGTCGACAAAGCATGGACAATTTAGATCTTATAAAGGTACAATACTCTTGTAGAAATTCTTAATGAGTCTTTCGTATATAATCTTTCGCTGGGTATGTTGTAGTTGACGCCTGATGGAAAGCAGAAAGATTCCGGCGAGCCACCACCAGCCAGAGCAGGAATAGCACCTCAGCCATCCCAAGAAGAAGAAGAGGAGAATTTCTTTGAGCTTCTTTCGCGTTTCCAATCTGGTAGAATGGATGATCAGCGGTGTGCATTACATGCTAATCGGAAGCCTCGCCCAAGGCCCAGGATACCATCGCCAGAGAAGGAAAAGTAAGATTTACCAGGATAATAACACTAATGCAAATGTTCTACCTTATTTTTTTTTTCTTCGTATTTAGAGATGGCGAAGACCTTTTGGAACTTATCGCAGGAATGCAGAGCAAGAGAATGGATGAGCAACGAGTAACGCTACCATACTTACCTGGACTGAATACCAATAGGAATAATCAAGCGATCAACAGAACGACAGTGCAGCCGCAACAGGATGCTGACGATTCTTTCATAGAGATGCTCGTACGCTGCCAGGTAAGGAAGATCAGGAACTCCGATGAGATACTAGTAAAGATGACCAGTCTTACAGAACTTTGTGTCTGGTGACTAGTGGGCACAGTGAGCACGGAATGTATGCTGGAACCAGCATAGAAGTTTTGGAGAGGATTGAAATGCCATACATTTACTATGTTAGAACATAGTACACATAGAGGTTGGCCCTCTTCACCAATATCTCCTCAGTCTCAGGAATAAAAGTCAATAAATAGAAACTAACCAAGATATTCTTTATTTATCTGTCTTATAGGGATCTCGATTGGAGGATCAGCGAAGTCCTCTTCCAACCGCTTCGACGCTACACGATGCCGAAGAGGAACAGAACCAAAGATCTAATGGAAATACTCAGTCAGGTGCGACAGTACCAGAAGAAGATCTTTTTGCCCTGATCCAAAGGCTCCAGGCTGGCCGTATGGAGGATCAGCGTGCTTCAGGTCCAGCTAAGACTCACTAGATTGGTAAAAGTTCATCTTGCAATAAAACGACTCCGAGAACATTATAGTCGTTCGCTTCATATCAAATTTTATTAAACAAAAAAAAAATCTAAGAATATTATCTCCAACTGTGGATTTAAAAAACTCGACTATGTATAGATATTATGTATAAAACGGGCCACCTTATCGCACAGTAACACCTTTAGTAAAGATATTTCAGTTCAGAATTTTAAGAAAATTAATTCCACAAATGTCTTATCGACACTGCCAAGATTACATTGAGAATATCTTGAACATAAATGTGGCCCAGCTCCAAATGAACGTTTCTATAACCATTTAATATTCATGAGTTTTTTTTCTTAAGTAATCTCAGAACTGATCTTCCTCCCAAGGATTTATGAATTGTGCCAAAAAGGGAAGGGAAATGCGAGTAAAAAGTAAAATAATATCTTATTATAGTAATCGATGAATCTTTAAATGCGAGGCTGTTGTACAAGAATATCATGTGAAACGTCAAGGAAACTAATTCGAACGCCCGGTCATTCTATACTTTAATGATAAAAAATAAAAGTAGTAGAGAAATCACTAAAATCCTTGCTGAAAGATCTTAAGAAAGTCCTTAGATTATTAAATGTGATATGTTAAGTAAATGCGTGCTCTCTTGTTGACAAGTATACAATAAGCTAAACCCGTTATAAATTATGTTGTACCATGGAGTCATTCAATAAGGGTCACTCACCATAAAAAGTACCCAAAATAAGGCCCTTATAAGCAGGATATATCCAGATATAAAAGAAATGAATTAAGAAGGCCATAATGATAGTTATTAGTATCGCGTTAATCGGTAAATATAATCATTTGAATTCGACAATGCCGAGATCTTCTATATTTAATGAAATAAATGGAATATGACGAAGGCTAGGCTTAATATCCACAGAGTATAAGATTTATCAAGCGTTATAAGAGTTAACAAACGCCATTCATCCCGTTTACACAATATGTACTTCCTCGCATATTTAACCGTGAGATCTGTTCTACGTGTATTTCGTCGTGTAATATCCAGTTGACGTAATGCCAACGTTAATAATAATACATTATCGAAATGCATGAGAATCTCATTGGGTTTGAGAGAGTCTAATAATTATAAATAAATAAATAACAGCTGGACATCTTTATGCCGAAGGGATGCTAGATAATCAAATAAATGATAATGACAAATACAGGGACTTTAGTTAGTATTTCATCTAAGAGTTATCCAACTCATTAAATTTATAATTAAAAGGGCGCTATTATATTATAGATGCAAAATATTCATTGTTAGATTCTATATAAAGGTCCAATGTCCCTGGTATATGCATTACAACACAAGTAACATGTATGTAAGAATGCACAAGTGACGAAGAACCCCACTGTGAATTTTAAGGAATATCCTCTCTTTCTTGAGAAGTTTTACATCGTTTTATTGTTATAAAGAGCTGAAATGTTCCAATCCATTCTAGAATGTGTATTACCCTTGTGATAAGAAATATTGGAACGTATCTGTGGGTGTTTCATAGTGGCTATTCTTACTGAATACTTTGTCGAAAAAAAGAAAGATGTAACTGTGCATACTTCTAGCTTCGTCGTGGAACCTATATATTTTTTATTAGGATTACCTTGACGCAGTCGAAATCTATTTTTTAGACTTACGGCGCATTATCCTATGTACTTGTAGTTAGCATTATTTGAATGACAATTGTTCTCTTCCTGATTTTAACCGATTTGCTCGTGAGGATTTTACCGGCGAAATAAGCAAAAAACATTCCAGCATCCATTTCGAATGTTGTACGTAACGATATTGGCGAGACATTGAAAGAGTAATGAAAAATCAATAAAGATATACTTTTTTGAAAATCCTACTGATTATTATCACGTATCTTGATTGTGTGTTTACATTATTTAAATATAAGAAAACGAAATGATGAAAATACTGTAGACTTATGTACCATAAGACTAAAGTAGTGGCAATTTCTGGATAAATTGTCTATACCACATCCATGAAGTGATAGCTGACAAGGAGTACCAGGTAATTATATAACTTAAGTGCTCATTTCTTAATGTTATTCGAGTCTGTCCACCTCTTGGTCCACCAGGTACACTTTCATCGTATATTTGTTCCAGATAAATTGGTGCAGCACCAGTTAATTGAGACATGGCATCCAAATCTCTAAAATTTATAATCTTTTTATAAATGCACAGTTCATTGCTTTATTTAGTACTTATCTATTAATGTGTTAGACTATAAATTATTTACCGATAGTACCATACTCCATCTTTTGGTTTATTTTCTGGGAAAAATGGGGGCCTGGTTTCACTGAGCCTTACGATACCTGTAATTTCTACTGGACCAGATATTTGTCCTTCTGGTCTTGTTACTGGATTTTTCTTTTTACGGGATACCCATCCACGATTTATAAGTATCGTTAAGCTGATATAAAAATTGTAATAGAATTTTAATTCTCAAAAAGAAATATGATAAAGAATTTACAAATTCTATAAAAAACCTACTCTCGATCTTGTAACTTGAAAGGAGTAATAACATAGTATCCAGTATGAGCTTGTCCTTGAGTAATTAGAGCATTTTTACCTTCAGATGCACCTGCACCATCCACAATGAGACTCTTAGGTCCTATAGTAAATTCTCTATCATGTAAAAATTCACCTCTTACTCTAACTGGACAATATTCCATTGATTCAAGCTCATAATAACTGCAATAATATGAATAAATATAATAAAATAAATACATTTATGGGATTGTTCCTATAGATCAAATAATATAACAATTATTACTCCTCTGGAAATTCTACTGGAGTAGAAGTGGTTCTTGACTTAAGATTCTCTATTAGTTCCAGCTTCCATTTACGTCTGTAAACTTGCCATGTTCCAAGGCCTAGAGTGATCAGTGGAAAACCCTGTGAAATCATTGTATATGTTTTAAATAGACTCAACAATTATTAATAATATGAAAATAATAATTTTTAGGATGCTTGCCAATAAGAAAAAACCAAACGGTCCAATAGGTTCTTCCTCATCCTTATTCTTATCGGATGTCACTCCTATTCTGAATGGGTCACTGGCTGTAACTTTAGAACGTTTAATGGTATTGAAACCTCCATTTGAATGAATAATTCCATTTGCAAGGAACAATTTCTTTGCTTTATTGAATCTTGTCAATTCCCTTGATATTCTGACACCAACTAAATTCATCTCTGAATATACAATTCTGAAGTAACCTGCCTTGAAAATTTGTGCAGTCCAGTTCCGCGTTCCGCCCGTTCACATTTATGACCCCAGCATGGCTCTCATTTTGTGATTCTCGCCAGTTCTCATGGTGAAATTACGTTTGAAGTCGACTCCGTTGACTCTGTAACCTGCGCTTTGCAACCATATAAGTCAAGAAGATCGTTCTGCATTTATTGTTAGTTATCTCTCTCGTATTGCACGAAAAAATGGTTGAGGAACTCCAAAAGAAACTACAAAGTGAACTTGACAAGTTCAAACATATTCAAAAAGGTTAGTACAGGCTATAAAATATACTTTCATTATTTATTTGCTATTTCATTGCAATATCTCTCAATTAGATTACCACAAAGCTCTTAATCAGAGACAACAATTGGATGGACAGCTTAATGAAAATACAGCTGTGAAGGAGGAATTAGATTTGTTAAAATCTGGTAATGAGGTTTTCAAACTCATTGGCCCTGTACTCGTAAAACAGGAATTGGACGAGGCTAAGCAAAATGTTGCCAAGAGAATGGAATACATTTCTGGCGAATTGTAAGTAACTATAATATGTCATTCTTTAATACAACTGATATCTGCATAATATTAGGGTACATTCGTATGGTGTCCTTTGTAGAAAGCGTACCGAAGACTTGATAGCAAATCTGGACAAGAAGCAAGATACGCAGCGGGATGTCTTAGGGAAACTTCAACAACAGTTTCAGCAGGCGCAGTTGAAGGCTGCTATGAAGGCTTAAACTTCCAAAGAATCTTCAAAATCTAATAATTATTTAATGTTACTACATATACTATTGAAGTTACTCATATGGCTCTATATAATGATAAATGCAGCATTTCATCCGAATTTCAATTTTATTACATAAACTCAAAGTTATAAAGAATATATTCTTTTTCACGAAACTCCCAGTATTCTGTGGTAATAATAATAATTAGAATTTTGAGTGAAAACTCAAGATTTAGCGATTATGGGGAAGAAGAGTGAAAAGATAAAATTACTATTAAATATTCTTAGAACGATTTATTTAATAACGTAACAAACGAGCACTTTCATGTAGGGGAGAATAGTGCGCTTATAGAATTCCTTAATGAGTAAATACCTAATTCATCCTTATAAATAACATCTTTCTTAAAATACTGCGATGTTTGGAGTATTTAAAATAATGCAGTATTTGAAGAAAGGAACAATTTACTCATTTAGAACGCAAGTGCGCACCAAAGCTTCACAAACTGCGTAGGGATCACAATTACTGCTAGGTCTTCTATCTTCGAGGTATCCCTTTTTGTCTTCGGCCACACCGCGAGGAATACGAATACTGACATTCCTATTAGCAACACCAGCGCTGAAGTCATGTATACTGCTGGTCTCGCAAATTCCAGTGAGGCGACGCTCGTTATCCTTTCCTCCACGAGGATCATAGGCCTGGATGTGTCTCAAATGTTTCTTACTGAGCTTATCAATAGCTTTTTCAATTTCCGCAATGCCATTCTCAGCACGCATTGCCTTGGTTGAGAAATTCGTATGTGCTCCAGCACCATTCCATGCTCCTTCAACAGGTTTTGGATCAAGAGTAACAATTACACCATATTCTTCAGCTATACGATGCAAGAGAAACCTGGCAATCCAGAGGTCATCGCCACCACTGATTCCAACACATGGTCCAACCTGGAACTCCCACTGCGAAGGCATGACCTCAGCATTAGTGCCAGCAATGTTCACTCCAGCATAAAGACAAGCTCTGTAGTGAGCCTCAACGATTTCCCTGCCAATAACTTTGTCAGCTCCTACACCACAATAGTAAGGGCCCTGTGGACCTGGAAAACCGTTTTTGGGCCAACCGAGAGGTCTGCCATCGAAGTCTAAGAACGTGTACTCCTGTTCGATGCCAAACCATGGTTCTACATCCTTAATAGCCTCCATGGCTTCATTGGCCTTGTATCGTTTATTGGATTTGGTTGGAGTCTTATCACTGGTGTAGGTATCGCACAGAACCAACTTGTTGTTTCCACGACGGAATGGGTCTTTGTAGATTGCTACTGGAGACAGGAAGATATCACTGTTGCCTCCCTCAGCTTGATACGTTGAACTGCCATCATAGGTCCATGTAGGTAATTCTAAAATAATTCAAACATAATTCATAAATCTGTGCGACATTGTCGAAAGTTCACTTAATATGAAAGAAGAATGATATTAGAAAAATTTAGCTAGTTAAACGAAAATATAATTAGATAAAGCTACACTCCACGAAACAGAGTGTGCAGCATACAGACTAAACACTTATAGTATTATACAATTTTCATATATTAAATCTATCGGCGCAGATATACAAAATAGACATTTTATGTTTGGATGCTTACTTTTTGAACAGCAGCAAACAAAGAAAAAGCAAAATAAATATATTCTTAACATTCTATCATTATATCTATTTCTATTCTGACATTTCCTCACTTTTCAATTTAAACTGCAGAATCATTCCTTAAGAACGCAATCTATTGGATACCCTTCTTCTCTCCTTTAAGATAATCCCAAAGGTCATTGTCCATAAAGTTTCAAAACTTGTCGATCGTGTCTGCTTGACGAAGAACATGGGACAGCCATATCCACATAAAGAAATTAAGAAACCGATCAAGACTTAAGGTAAACCTGTGTAGGATTAGAACTTTCTCCACGATTTTACTGCGAAGGTAAAATACTCGGGCAGTACTAAACGTACAATCATATCACTCTGTTACAGCGGAACGCAAAGTACATTACAAAACGTGTAAAGGTTGGTCTTATCGCTTCTGAGTCACACTTAAGAAATCTTTTGTTTTCTGATAATTAACTAGAAGGGGATATTACAAAGGTCAAGGAAAGCTTGTTTACTGTATCTCTCATACATTTTCTATATATCCTTAACCACTACTCTTTTATATTATCTACAGCAACAATACCCACCCTTTGGATCCTTCGGAATGAAATCCAGAGTCCTTGTTTTACATCGAAGTCCCTCGCCTGTTCCATCAATCCAGATGTATTTCGCCTGAACTTTGTTATCTGGCTGAGGAAGATCTATATAACGCTGTAGGAGAGACTTGTCGAGGGCCGCATTTGGCGAGTCCTTGAGCACGGTACGAGACATGGTGGTGCTGTAAAGACACAAAGACAAACCTTTTTATTTTCATGTAACATATTCCAGTATTATTCCATGATGGATACAAAGAATCAGTAGCATATACAGTAACGTACAGTAACATTCTATGCGGTGTCGTTAGCTGCTCGTGCATGTTTTACTAAACAAACGGAAAATCTATTCGCGAGCAAAACACCAAGAGAACAAAGTAGTGTCACACAAATCAGATTGTCCTATGAATAGTGAAAAATATAAGGAGAACCAAAGATAAACCCGGTACGATCGATGCATATTCATAAAAGTAATGTCACTCTTTGCCTCGTCAAATGAGTAAGGACGTGTCGCGGTTATTGATAGAGCGCCAGCTCTAATATTAGTTTTATAAAATGGATATGACTTTGGCTACTTTTGCATATGGAAGTCAGATTCGAGAGCCTTGTAAACAAAAATAGGGACCTAGGGCATTGTGATACAAATAAATAGCAACATAATATCAGAAGCCACAGCTGCTTCCATGAAGAGGTAAGGAAGTAAACGAGATACCATAACCTAAAATAATTTCATAAGCATGGGTAAGCGCCATCCGCAATTTTTTATTAATTAATTCAACTTCTTTCCGATAATGTCAACTCATTCTTCAGTTTTCTTCCATGACACTTTTGGCTGCTGTATCAAGCTATAGGAATGCCTGATGCACGCAGCAATGCATATGAAGGCGTATGTACACACCCACCCACAGTACTATAGTGCAACTGTTAACATTTGAACGTACACGTGAGTGTGATATACATAACACGCATAGGGCACGTGTTCCATGCGTGCACGATGTATGCGCAACTCCTGATCCACGTTGGATACCTTGCGAATGCTATGACGGTCATTTAACGAATACCATTTATATATCTTTCTCTTTCTGCTTCTCCTATTTTTCATTTTTTCTCTTCTGAAATTTTACGCTAAACGACGGCTAACCTTTCGTATTCATAATTAGCGCGTCTGCTTCCTTCAATCAAGCGTGACCCGAGCCATTATCACTGTCTATTACTGATTTGTGATCACCATAAATACAAGCTATGTATATATATTCAGTATCTGTGTAAGTGAATGCATGAATTGAAAGTGCAATCCAACATGCCTGAGAATAGTATTGTTTTAAAATATTATTCATTAACCTTTTTGATGAAATTCTTAATTCCTTATGATATGTTAATGTCATTATGGAAATGATTGTATAATAGTTTTACAGTTCAGATAGTGATAGTTCCCTTGAGTTATTATATCGATAATGCACCTCATTAATTTATCCAGAAAAAACCAGTACAGATTTTATAATTTTCTTTAGAGTATTTACCATTCAGAGATAGGCCACGTTAATTATTATTTTATAATCTAGATAGGTATGAAATGGTGAACCAAATGAATATGGTTTTTTCTCATGTTTCCGTAAAATCTGTTATCTCATTGACTTATCGGGATATTCAATATCCGGTAGATAATACATTTCTTTTTTTACATATTTTCCTGCATACTCAAATTTAGCACTTCATGATGCTTTAATGTTATGTTAACTCAGGATATAATGTATTGGTATTCTGCATGGAATGACCCCATTTTGCCCTTTCATATTAGCTGATAAATACCGATAAGCCTTGACTTCACAATATATCAATTCATGCACGATTTCACGCGTAAGAAATAATTTTCTAAATTTTGCAATGGTTGCAGTGTGTCGGTAATCATATTTTTTTTCTATCTGTCGTAACGAAATATTTTCTTTTTAGTTACAGCACTCGGATACTGAATTCTATGTGCTACTACTCCATTTCAAAACAAAGGAAAATTTAAATTGATGGGTTCTCCGCCAATGTTCTGTTATTCGCGTCCTCTGCCATTGTAAACACCTGTGTAAGACCAGTAGACAATATAATCATGTGCTTTATCAGTTGAATTAACAAAAGACTTAATAAAGGTCCTGAATTGAGGACATGTAATGTCATGATAACTCCAGTGAATATTAACTATTACAGTATAAAACTCAATAAGTTAGTAGGAAAGTAGTATATTCATCTTATCTGACTTTTGCTATCTCATATCCTCTGTGAACAGTGTGAACTGAACGATATTCATGATACTTGGAGCTAATAAAATCTGAATGCTTCCTATTCTCATTTTATATGTGTTATAAAGCCAGCCCAGCAACGTCTTTCATGAAGGCCCAAATACGTAAGAGAATTTCTCTGGATTAAAATCAAACTCTCTCTTTATACTCGACTCACCTAAAGCACCTTGCAACAGAAATCCATCCTGGCTTCTGTCCAGAGACGCGCTGGAAGATGCCTGTCTCGCAAACCTTTATCAGAACTTTCAAGCCCATTGTGTCTATTTGATCCGATACCAATTAGAGGAGTATACTTTAAATAACGATGCTAGATTGCCAGAAACGTCAATCGATTAAAAGATAATACACTCTTCAATACTATATAGGTCTATATATATATATATATATCTCGCTCGTTTTGCACGCTACACGTGCTATCGAGCTTTTGACGATATTCAAAAATTTGTTTACGTCCTAATTTTGACAAAGACACAATTAGACGTGAAAATATAAATTTAATTCGTGCGGGTGTGTAACTCTAGTTTTCTGAAGCAACTCAGCCGTGAGAGCAACGCACTGGCGAAGACGGCGACGCCTGCCTTTATATAGGCGCCCCTCCCGGACGCCACAAACTCGCTGGGAACCCATCCCTAACCTGGCTTTCTGTTTTTCGATGGATTTTCGGCTGCTCGCCCTCTTCTACGCGTTGCTTCAACGACAGTTTATCTTACGCGCTTGCGTCTGCATTTATCTTGATTCTGTGAACGGCACAGGAATTGTAGAGACTCAAGTACGTCATTAGAGAAACATAACAGATGCATCTGGTGCTCGTCAACGGAGATAACTTCTTGCTGCTTCTCATAAGTGTCGTTAAGGAATACTGGATTTCTACCTTGCTTCTGTACTCAAAATACCTTATTGACATTGTCTGTTGTCAGATAAGCAGTGTTGTGATCGATTACGTATCATTCCAAGTGCAAGATTCGATCTGCATAAGAGTAAGATAGACGTTGAGTGAGGTCAGTTTTTTTCTTTTTAAAAATAAATTATGTAAGAAGTAGCCAAACCGAGTAATAGAAATGAAAGTGTAAACAAAGTGGTCTGAGTAGATTAATAACGTTTAATTTTATAAGATCAAGTCTTACATTATATAATTTTTTAGAACTAAACAATCATATCAAGGGATTAAACATACACTTGCAAAAAAAATGTTAACAAGTACCAGTTGATTCGTTCTGAGTTACTTGAATTCGTTCCTGTCAATAGTACGGACGATAGAAAAAAAAATATCCGGCGTAAATTTCCACGCTAATTTTTGAATCCTCGAGTAGTAGCGTACGATATGTTCGAATCAAAAGGTCAATGAAACGATAAGGATCCGAGGAGTAGGAAAAATAAAATTATCGCATAAGCCCCCCAGCCAAGAGACGTTTTGTCGCGTTGCTCTCAGATATGACTGGTGCATGTATTAAAGAAGAGCTGTAACCGACAGCATTTGCCAATCATAGCGTAATTTTTTATTTATCTTTTTCGCTTTGTTCCTTGGGTATTTTCCAGTGACTAGAGACAACCAAATATGTTCAGCTAACCTTGCCACAGTATCCGTCGCTCATGATAAATTAAACTGAAGCCCTAATATCCACATAGTAATCAGGGAGCTTCGTTACTTGTCCAAAGAAAGTATTCAATCTTATTGAGCATAGTATATACAGTCAATGTACATAGTAATACTCCATCTTACACTATTACGTGTACATATAGCATTAAGTTATTCAGAGAAACAGCTGATGTTCCGAGAGTCTAGCTGGATTCCGACCGTTAGAATTCCGTTTGACACATGGCTACGAACAGCGTTTATATCTACTCAGCTGTTCAGCTGCTCAGCTACTGACCTCCATGCCTGTTGCATTTCCTTGCTGTCTGTTTCTTATTTTCGTGCCGACTAGGAGAGGGCTGCTCTCTATTTCTAGAGTGACCGGACATCTAGCAGAGGCTTAGAACTCTCATTGTCGACCAACACTTTAAACTTCTTCGTTCTTCTCAGTGGTTTTGTATATTTTTATATTATGGATTCTTCCGCTAGCTACTAAATTTAACTCTTATTTTTAGTAGCAATGGTACTGGCAATGCTCTAACGAAGGTGACGTATCCAACTAATCTGACACATGGGAAAACTTAGGAAAAGTTTTGTTATCGTGAATTATTTTTTAGGTTATCATATTCAATAACAATGGTATCATTGTTCAAGTTCATCAATAAGGTATCGATTAGAATCTTGTACACAAGGTATTTGGTTCATGCTAATAACAATTATTAAAAATTCTCTTAATTACATTTTCAGGGGCCAAGGAGTCAACGAGAAGTTACTCACTATCTTTAGAGGGATCGAAATTTCCAATTGAATCGACGGGTTGAGAGTCCATCGAGCGACTGATCAAGATCGATTTCTAATGACTGAGATGCATCTCGAGCCAGGAAGTGTCTTAGTCTCTGCCAAGTATTTCTTGCTGGCGTTTCAAGGCTTTTTCTTGTATGCACGTTTGTATTTACGTACGATCACTATATATGTTGCTCGTTTCAATGCCAAGGCCGTCACTATAGTACACGCACAGAATTATTTATGGATGCTATTATTGTTATATTGTCAGTTGCAAGGTTTCCTTTAGTGTGACAAATTGCAATATCATTAAGGTAATACATTAATATAAATTTTCATTAAATTTTTACTGTATATCCAGTACTAATATTGATAGAATAGAAATTATCGTGGAATTGTGTTCATGAAAGAAAGAAAAAGGAAATCGATAATTTTTCGAAAAGTTTGTTGTGCGTGATGAAGTTTCAAAGTGATCTTTGCACTTCAAGAACCGGTAGGAATATTCCAGAATTTCTGGATGCTACTTATACGTTTGGGTATAGGCGGAGTAAATGTCTGATCAAAAACCTGTTTCCATTGCATGACGAGACACCGACTATGGTGTAGAAGCATAGGATTCGTCTTTCGTATTTCTTTTGAAGGAAAAACAGTTTTTGGTAATTATTTCAAGCGGGAGTACGAGAATTTTATTCCCATTAGAAAATTATGGTACAAAAGTTAGAACTTTATCAATGGAAAATATTTCCTCATGCCCAGACATGATCTTAATTGACGAAAATTTGTGGCATCTAATGATTAAGACAATCTTGAAATTCTTTTATCGCATGATTTCTAATATTTGTTTACTAATTCTGCGTATTTTTCAGAAACGCGATGGACGACTTTGCTAACCGAATATCAACTTGTTTACCTACTGTCAATAATACGATCATTCTAAAGGAACGTAAGAGACTCCTGCTAAATATTTACAACGTCATTTCTAATTGTGACGTAGTGGGATTACGCTGGTCTTGATTAACGAGTTCCGCACCCGTACGTTAATTAATCTTTAATTGGCGTTACGCGCTGGGAAGTATCAATGAAAGAGATGTGCGTGGCTTCGTAGAAAAAAGCAAGAGAAGAGAAAATAGTTCACGAGCAAATTTTGGAAAGGCCATCTTCGTATCAGTGTTGGAGGATCAAAGAGAATGATATAATATTTATATTTTACTTGTTGAACGACTCACGTAAATCGTATAGATGAACTACCTTCAGTGCTTCATCAAAATAAGCGACAGAGAATAATGAAGGGAGCAAGAGAAGAAATAAATGTAGAACCGAACCCCATCGGAAATTAAAGCCTTGTAACGACTTATTTCAGAGGCCACGTCCTGATAAAATCGATCCTTGACGAGATTCAAGCCCAAGGCTCCATGATAAACAGGGAAAAGTATTTTTTGATATTTGATTCTCTCTCTTTCTCTCTCCAACACTAATTATCAGGGACAATTTTTCAAAGCATCCTATTATCTGATAGAGATAAAAGTTTAATAGATAGGATTGTCAATAATGAATTCAGCACATATGAGAAATTTATATTGTATTCAGGAGTATTTCAGAATTAAAAATTTCCATTCAATCTTTGAAACAATGATAAGCAAGACACTCGTAATTATCAGTGATAATAGCTAGCTTAGCTAAACGCTAATCTTAACATTTAAGAGTATCACTATTAAACAACTAATGGAAATACAAAGTATGATTTACGATTAATATTATTGAGAATCTAGGGTATATCTACAGTCTGATAGTAGTTCATAAACATATCTAGCATCTTTTCGTGGTTCTTATCATTGCGGTAATCTTATCAACGACAAACAATCTTTGTTATCCACTAATTTGCTACATGGACTATTAACCGTGTTTCAGAATTAGATTTCCTTGTAAACATATTTACAGATTTCTCTGAAGCAAGCATGAATCCCGCGTGGCTCTAGAATTTTGTTGTTATTTGACTTTTTTCCCATTGAACCGTCAAATGCCTATATCTCGAAAAACAAAATTCAATCGCATGACATAAACGTGTTTACCGATATTGGATGTGTCGTCGTCTATACGAAAAATAAGCGCAGTTATAAAGAATTATCTTACGTAATGAAAAGAATATGTTTTTAACAAAATTTATGGTTTTCCAGGAATTTGGCTGCCACAAATACCAGATTTTTTCATTTTTTAATGAAAATATGCCTTTTTGACTGGTATCAATGGAAAAAAAAAATGGATGAATAAAATTAGAGGAAGTTGAGGTGTAGTGAATTCAGGGAATGAGGTGCGTGTCAGAAGCAGTTCGTGAGCAGGAGCCGCATGCAGGTATATAGATGGGCGTACGCGCGCTCTATTTGCTACCAAATTATTTAGGTGAAACGAACTATGGGTCCTTGACCTGAAAAGTGAGCAAAAAGATAGGGTGATAACATTGAAAATAGGATTTGACTAAATTTTAAGGACACAATAGCAGAGAAAAAAAGGGCACTTGCAAGTCACCGTGAGTGTAGTCCTAATATGAATCGTGGAATCGATCAGAGTCTCCATGGTGACTCGTGAAAACAAACTTGCGATTCTTCCTAGAGAACGGGAAGCTTTTGATCAACCATATACCAGGACCAATTGGAACCTAAAGGGCTTCCACTCGGCTCACTTGACTTTTTCTTTATTTTCCTTCGTTCTTTTTTTAACACTATTTTGCCATCATTCGAACCATTGGACAAACGGACTTATCATCAAACTGATTATGTGATACAGTAAGAAATCTAGCAAAATTTTGTTTCAAGATTTTACGTGCTATCTGATACTCTGAGAGATCTTAAGAAATTTGTGTTATCCTGTCCTCTATTTAATGCGAAGAAATATAGAAGGTATTTTGAATGGATTTGTTAAGAGTGATTATTCAAAATATTATCAAAGAATTTCCTTATCACTAGTTGCACACACTTTAAATATACGGATTCTCGAATGATCATTAATGCTCATACGTTTTTCAGATTAATGCAAAAAGCGTTAAACTTTATGAAGAAAACATTAAAAATCAAAATGCATCAAATCAACGCCTAAAAGCAATACAAGATGATAAGAAGAGCCAAAGAGTTCAAAGGTCCAAAATGATTTGATAACCCCGTTTGAGAACCTACGTAAGCACAGATCCAATATACGTGGTGTGGAAATAAAATTAAGACTAAATAAACGTGGATGAATTTACAGTACGGCACGATGACGTGAAATACGAAGGACAAAAGTATGTATGTAACTACGCAAAGTTATGAAAAAAAAAAAAAATCGCACTGTCGTATCACACTGTTTGTCATAATTTTATTTTTTTTCTTTCAGGGTAAAGTTCTCCCCCATTTAATCTCAGTCACACATAGAGAATACTCACCGTCAACGGTATTGCCGCCTTCTTCTTCGAATGAGGTTTGATCGATTTTATCACAGCGAAAAAAGTACACTCCTCTCTTAGCTAGGGAGCCACAGAGAGACTAGACTGACTCTATGCTGATAAAATACCTTGTGAACTGCCGTTGGCGCGTTCTTGCGATACTTATGTAGGGCCTTCGAGCGCAAGCGTCACCACTCCCCCCCGACCCCTGTGGCACCACAAAACTCATCTACGTTCGTCAAACATCATGTGTTTAGCCGAACATTACCACTAGAAAAGCACTTCTTACCCCCACTCATACTACTACTACTTCTTTATTTATCGCTCTATGTGTCAGTCAGCTAACATTGTAGTTCCTCAAGCTGTTACGTATCAGCCTATCACGTACACCCATCTCTCTAGTGTATGACCAATTTGTGATACATGAACCATTAACTTGACACGGAGGATAGTAGCAGGAAAATGATCGTTATTTAAATTTATTTTACTCGATAGTTACATCATTATACTCATTACAATCTTAGATATAGACTGGTTCTCCAGAATTGTTTAGACTACATTCCCTCGTTTCTTCAAAATTGTTTAGATTTTTTTTTAATCGCATTGAATTGAGTGCCGGCTCACTGCACTAGATTATTTATAATAAATTGATAGATAATTGGCAATAATGACCTGATACTGTGTCATGTAGGGTTGCACTTTGCTGTGGACAGGATCACAAACGATCCCACGGCTCTTTTTAGCTCCCCACAAAATAGCTCACCGTCCTTGGGTTACGTTGGGATGTACGAAGAGAAATGTGACCAATTGTCGTATGGGAATTCGACACCGTTGACGCAAAATAATGCTCGTTCATACCAGAGTTAGTTTTGTTGCTGCTGACAGAGTCAATTGGAAGATCGCTATAGCTGTAGATGATAACTGGAATAATTCAGTCGTTTAATATATTCATGCATTACCCTTTATGATAATTTTAACGATACCGGTTTGGTTTTCTAGTCAAAATTCGAAAGCATGGTTAGCCAATAAACATAGACATAGTCTAGGCCTATATCTGCATTAATTTTAAAAAAATAATCAGGTAATTCAAACATCCGTATCTCGTGGAAAAAAACAAGCATGATTTTTCTCGATACTGGGATACATGTTTACATTGAAATTCTCGTCCTTCGGCACGAGTATCAATTTTATTTGACGCCAACGTATTTACTTGTACCTTACCAGGCCTATAAGCATATAAACTAAATGAACTTTATTAATATTCCCCCAAGCATCTTTCTAATGTTATTTTCCTCTGTTTCAATAGCTATTCCGGAAAGTATTTCTAACGTATGACGACATGGGAAATGGAAACGCTGACATGAAAAAGTGACCTTGCTTATTCCGAAGAAGTAAAAAAAACATATACTCCCATTAATATAATTCGTATAGTTTGATCGACACGCATAAATGTCCTATATATATATATATTTACGTGGGTATATGTATTATATATTTATGCAAATTTTGTACATGCGACACCATACGATAATCTAATAAGTATCTTCTAGCAGGCGACTCGCTTGCAAAAAGATTTGTAAATTAACGTTAAATAGATTTGTAGCCATAAAAGATTTCTTGAAAAAGTATAATTGGGCCATATTCATCTATTGACTTACTTGCGCATCGTCTGGAAATCTCACGTAATCACGCGCTAAGCCAAGGTATCCCGACCGATCAGCTGAGTAGCGCATGCTACTGTCCTCTTCAGACACGTGCTTCAGATACTTTCACTATATCTTCTTCTTGGACGCTAGTAACGCAGACTGTCGACCAATGGTATAACGCGTCTAGAGGAATTCAAGTTGTGTTATTAGTCAGGATTTGCGTTCAAACGCGCGTTTCACGAGTATGAGTTGGCCCTAACCGTATCGCCTAGAGACATTAAACTTGAGTGCATTAGACAAATTGAACAGTTATATAATACCTGACAATATATCATGTTAAGTAAGAGGGAAGATTTGATTATTTGTAACACGATTGATCCATCGGGAGAATTCTATTATTTTGGATTTCGAAAATTGCCTACCTTGACTTATGGGTGTTAACGTGTGTCAGAAATATAAAATGATACCGGCGACCGATACTTAATGACTTGCTTGTGTTGAGGTATGGAATTTCACGGCATGGAATTTCAGATTCGATAAAGAAATCGCTGGTACCTGTGATATCAGCGGTACATAATCTTAAGCACGAATCATATCTTTTGGTTAATGGTGTGACAAATCAGGAGACTCGGCAGAGTCTTCTATCAGATACATATCTCATTATATTTATATAAGATACGATAATAAATAGCGAAGTGCTTCACTGATAACTGATAATTAATTTATTGAGCATCTGTTAAAAAATTATAAAATGATCATGATCCCTTGAAACGTTATCAACTTTTTAGGGTATTCCCGGAAAACTGGGTGATCCGTGTCAAGGTGCTTTGTTCTCTTTATCTTAATTTGTCAATCAGATCAACATTCTTGGACGTTCGAATGTTTCTTTCAGTTTTCTTACTACGATATTAAATTTTACTAAAACCAAATATATTGCGTAAGAATGTATCGAGCATAAACGTTTCATCGATATCTGTACAAGGTTTTATGGAACGTTTAAAGTTCCAATAGCCGTCTTATATTTTATATAGATCTTAAAGACGTGTTATGTAGACAGCAACGATTAGATTGATTGAAATGTTCGAGTTGTAGGTAACTATGTACCATTGGAGTCAATGATAACCAAGCAAAGGTGTCGATAGAGTCAACCTTGCCTAAATATATATCTCTGAAGATTTTGATTTTCGGATTGTCTCGTTATCAAATTACTGATACTCTGCTGCGATCTTATAATTGCGCTATCTTGCAGGCTGTCTTAAATATGTCGTCGATGACACTTTATTGGCAATCAGTAATCCTAGACTGTCATGTAAAGATATTCGTCAGAATGTAAGACGCACACATAAACTATGGTTTTTCGCGTGGGTTAAAATTCCACTGTAGTTTTTATCTGTTTAATGTAGGTTTTTTCGCTTATGCTCAAATTCGATTGTAAATTTGATCTTTTTAGCGTGCAATTATCATGTTAAGTGTCTAACCAATTTTTACCTATTTACAAGCCAGTGAGAACGAGGAAAGACATTTCATTAAATGTGTCTCATTTGCAAATCCAATTATATTTATTATGAGACTCGAAATCAGTCTAATATATATATATATGTATATCGCGTATCGAAAACTCATTTATATCATTAGGGTATATTGATGATGATGCTGTATACGTAGCGACGGTATTGTTACACTTAGAAAGAGGAGAAAATGAAGAAAAAAACAAATAGTGGCGTGCAGATAAATAGTATCTCGTGTCCATGCAACCGGAGGAACCTTCCCTAATAAAAATGCAATTTGTCCCCCTTTGTCGGTAATTTCATGACCTCGGCTTATGGACTACGCGAAGCATCGCAACGCAACGAGTATCACGCCATTTCTAGCTAAGGACAACAGTCATCAAAAGAAGGAAGTAAAAGGGAAGGTTAAATAAATTGAGATAATTATTTCATCTATGCTTCCACGGCACATCTGCAGACTGCTTTTCAGGTGTTTTACAAACAATAAGACCATACTTGAAACTAGAACAACCAAACGCGTCATAATGAGGTTTTTTTTATATTTCTTGCTCTAAATTATAAGAATTATTAAGGTGCCTTTTATGGAATTGATGTTGACTTTTGTCAAGATGAGAACAATATTTTATTTTTTATTGATCCAAATAGCTTTAGATAAGGGGATTATTTATATAGAATATATATCAGATATCTATTATCGTTACGCCTGACTTATAACTTAAATTATAGCCTGATAAATTATTCCAAATAATATAAACGAGACTCTTGAATATTTTGGCAAATTTCGAATATCAACGATTTGTATACTATTTAGTTCGAGGGGGTTCGTTATCTTTGTGATATAAACAATGTCAGACAAGTCACTTAAATACTGACAAATTTTGAATAACCCATTTAGATTATTATTCTGCAGTTGCGTGCCCAATATAGTAGTTGCGCATTTTACTATATTCCGTGGTTTATATAGTACATATTCAATATTACCATAAAATACCGGTAGTTTAGTACTGCAGCTAAATTGTCATTGGATCATTGTAGTAGAAGAACGATAATGAGCTCCACTTCACTTGAGTCTAACAGTCTCTACTTCTCGTTACTTCTTTGTTTCATATCATATTATCATCTATATGTGGTTTATTCTTGTTTGTTTCTTAGGTAACTCTACAGCTGGAGGACCTGTTGCCTGGTGAAATAGATTCCGCGTTTTTAAGGCCATTATCAGCGAGGAGGGCTCATCCTGACTAGCAGGGAACTCATTGATAGTGAGTGGCGGATTTCCTTTTGGTATAGGGTGACGGCAGAACCATTTCAATTTGTAACGTATCATTTAACTCATACGGCTACAAGGTTTTCCAAATTGTCTATTCGACTGCAGTGAACTCAATACTGTACTGCATGTATTATAGTTAAATTACTGACTTATATTAGTATAACCCATGAAATTATTTGTTTCTTGATTAATTGTGCGAGCAGCTAACTGATTTACTGACTGATTAAAAAACTTCTTCGATCTATCAACCTTTTGTCCATTTGTTGATTTTATGCACAGAAATGTGTGACTTAAAATGAGATAAAAGTAGGGCCAGACGAAGGCAGGAGGTATCGTGCGTGTCTTGGATCAGTTTTATCAGACGGTTGGGTAATCATTATTTTTTGTTAGCGGAAGATTGTCAAGGCACGCGTATGAAGCTTATCTATAAAACAAGTTTTACGACAGTAAAAGTTTCTGTTGAGCATATAGTAAACAAAATTGTCGATCTTGCCTGCTGACGAGACAATAAACATCATCATCGTCAGTTCATTAATTATCATATACACAATTTTCTAAATTCCGTCGATTCTCCAGTGATGGATATCAGATAGCTTCGCACATTGTTATTTCACTATCGTACCGGATGATCCTGGTAAAAATAAAATACTTAATATATCGATTGATTGCATTCACCTATCCCATCGTATCGTAATCTTAACTGGTGTTGTAGGTCTCTGGGACCAATATAAAATCATTACGCTGCAAGCATAAGTTTTTCCACAACATCAATTAAGGATTAATATAACACGATAGACAGGAATGAACTTACGAAGTGTTTTCTATTATTGGTACACGAATACAGTTAAGTGCTGAGAAAATTTCAATTGGATTCTTTATAAATATTAAATCAAACATGATAGGTAGGTTCCCACAACTCCTTTGTAAAAACCTTTTTAGCTAACAGTTGCTACAACAACTGATACCTATTGAATTACAATTTTGACACTAAATGATAACTAAAAATTCGTTCAAGTAGGTATAGATACATAGCTCTTGTCTATATAAGAAAAGAATTTTGTAATATGATGACTAATTAGTAAGAATATAGACTTACTTACAATTTAACAGAGTAAATGCATTTATTTGACTTAGCTTTAGGTATAACTTACATAAACACAGACATGATATTATTCATTTTCTTCCTAAATTTTCCGTTTATTAATTTTTTTCACTTGACATTGCGTTAAGCCTTTCTTTTCTTCCTGATAATGATTGTGAACGGATTTTACAATTTATAGAGGAAGCAAATTCATACGGATTATACTCGATTATATGACGGAAGCTTTGCTACATCATTAGATTGTTCTTGTAAACTTAGATATTAACAAACGTATAATTATTTTAACGCTTATTAAGATCCAATTAAATTGATTAGTAGAGTCAATAGTCCAGCCGTGCATCCTGGAATGTCACAGGACATCCTGGAATGTGGTAGGAATGTCCTCTTGACAGAGACAGGATGATCGACTCGACGACGGTTCCACGGCGAACGAATAACCGATCATTACTGGCTGTTTCTTTCTTCTATTGTTTTAAGCATTTACTGCAGCATAGTTGGGATGCATTCAGGCGATACGCTGAATAATGTGAATTCCACTGTCTGTCACAACTGGTGAGGAGAGTTCTCCTACTTTCAGAGCAAATGCTGCTTGCTCGAATGGCTTTTGCATTGCACCTCGACCAAAGGGACCTAGGTCACCACCTCTCTTCGCAGAGCTACAGTCACTGTATTTGGAAGCCAGCTCTGCAAAGGTTGCTTTACCTGAGACGATTTGCTCTCTGTAAGCTATTCAAATAGAGAAACATTAATATAATATTGTTATAACATGGTATAGTTATGCTCTGAACGTTTGTAGTTTGAATTTGTATTTGATTATTGTTTTTCTTACATTTAACCAGCTCCAATGCTTCTTCTTTAGATCTAGTGATGTTCTCCTCACGCCAAGATGATGGTCTTCGAGATCCTGAATGCTTTACCAGGAGATGAGAACATTGTACCTCTTCTGGTCCATCTCCTTTAGAATCTCCCAAGGGATCTGCGGGTTTGTCTGGTCTATCCCATTGACTCTCCTTTGTATATATATTTAAGTAATAGTGCTGACCTAAATGAAAATCATAATGCATGAAAATGCATTTGGTATATTTTTACATGCCATAAAGAAAAATTCACCATAAGAACTGTTCATTAATTCCTGACATAGAAAACATAGCATTCAAAAAAGTAAAAATTTCACACGATACCATGACTCCTTAAGTTCCATGTTAAGATTGGAAACATTAAATGTATTTTAGGAGTATGAAGATTTTTTCTAATAAGGAAAGGAATTTCAAATATAAAGCATAAACTCGGAATCATCGACCCATTTTCTACTGATGACAATAATCAATGAGCACCTCTAATGATTTTTGCAAACTATTTTGGAGTACAGGACTTTTAAAGAGCAACATCTGACTCCAAAGGAGGATTCTGGAAAGGGAAAGGTTTAACAAATAAAGGAAGTCAAAAGGTAGACAGAGGTATGTTCTTATTGAAAAATATTGGAGCAATGTCAGAAGTGCCGGCCGTTATGGGTGCCACACGCCCAAACCGGAGAATTACTCCTGCCAATGAACTACAGACGTATAAAAATAAATTCTCTTATAGAATTCTTCAGGAATGTTAAAACTAGCGAACAGTCCGCTCCAATTTTGATATAGAAACACACCCGTAGACCTGCTGAGGCGTTTTTCCCAGCCCGCTGGTAGTTCCTCGTCCGCCATTGTTATTCGATATCGTGCTCATTTCTATTCCATGTTTCTTTCGTCTTCTGTTTCTTCGTTCCTCAGTTTCTGACGAACGTTGCCAACTTCATTCGGAAGCGCAAATTGTTCCAGTTCCACCGAGTTCCCCTAGCAAATTATTTCATATAGGAACAAGAGCAAATTCTTCCTTTCTCACTTCATAAATAATTTAAACTATTTTAATATTAACAGAGATAAAAAGTCATACGATATTAAATAATGTTGGTCTTTATATAAAGAGATAAAATAGTTTCTCACGTATAAACAATTTATAGCACAAATTCAAACCAAATTGTGATCAGTCCTTTAAACGTAAAAAACACATTTCATTTCTCACTTCAATCAAAGATTATTTATATAAATCCTAGACAAATATTCCTATATAGGATAATTAAACGCTAATTAAAATTCAAGCCCAATGTTACCGTCTAAGTTTAAGCGGGAGTTTAATTAAACTCTACATTTTAATAGTTATAATTGCTCAGTAAGTACCTAAATTTATATTATAGAATAAGCTTAACTAAGCTAAAGTTTAAACTTAAACAGTAAAGCCGTCCCTTAATTATCATAAATCATTTAAGGTAATGAACTCTAAAATAATTTAACTTTTGGCACATAATGTTGGATACCCTGTGTACTGTTCAATGACTCCCGATAAGACGTAGAGCAACCTGCTATCGCGTTCGATCTGTAGCAACAGTAGCGCATAGGATACAGAGCGCAAGGCATCGGGTTTAGTGACAAGTAGTCAAAAGTTGGTGACAGCCGGATACGCGCTGGTCGCGCATTCCTGTCAAAAATTTTGGAGTAACTGCCGTTTCCCATCCGTAGCCACGTAACTCATTATCAGAAGGAGTCGGACAGTGCTGTTTCTGAGTGAGAGGCATTAATGAATCCCGCTGGAGTCGGAAGCTACGGTGAAGGTAAGTCGAGAAATTTTTATCCTGAATAGCCAGCTGGCTGCCGGTGGGCGTCTGCCTGGCTGACACTTGTTTCTTGATCAGCAAGACTCTCCCAATTGATACAATTTTCGGCAAGATTATTATTACCATAGTAATTATGTCAGTCGTCGAGGTTGTTCACCTCTCTGTGAAACTCCCTCTTCGAGGAACCGTTACAGAAGCTTATCCGGGCACATCCGCTTCCTAGGATACGTGAATTGTTCACACTCGTTACTCAGTACTGATGTGAGCACAGAGAATCGCTTTAAAGTATTAAAATCTGCATAAGAGAATGAAGAGAAATTCTTGTTAGAATTAATAGCATTGACTTAACTAAATAACGGGTTACCTTTTGCAGGTAAAGAGACTCTTGTTACTCAGTGTTACAAAACAGTATAGTGTAGTAGAATTCAGTTAAATTGCAGTGTGGCAGTGTGCTTGTGGATTCTCAAGAGAAAAATTAGGAATGTGCTGGGTCAGGCGAAATTGCTGTAGCAAGAGTATTGCACTGACCATAAATTCTAGACAAGGTGAATGCACTGCTAAACATGTGCTAAGTGCACTTGGCTCCTTTTCATGCCTCTCAGTTCCTACCTAGTCAGTGCAACATAACATGACACAACTCTAAAATACTTTATTATACCACCCACATTTGAAAGAGTCAGTTCAGTTTTGTCTTTGACATTCTTCTTCGAATTTAACGGGTTTTCATTGCGCTATTATCTCTTAATACTTTATAAATATTCGAGCGATTCCTTACGGGATTCTCGATATGGTGGAATAGATATATTCAGACCGGTTCGAAAGTAGATTTACGCGCTAGTGATTCATCGTATAATTAAAGGCAGCTCCCTAGTTTGCCAGCAACACCTCCATAAGAAATTCTAAGCGCGTACGAAAGCGATAGTCTGTGCATTCTAGCGGTACCGACATTGCGTACGTACATTCGGTTTATCAGGAGGGAACCAAGAGAGTCCAAATGACTTTAAAAAAAACCCAAAGGGTTAATTTTCAATGAAATCCCAATACATTTCACGCACAATTACAATCGTATCGTAATAATGGACTCAACGAATTTATTTCAATTGTAAATCATAAGAGGCAGATCCCTCTTGCCCAAAGGAAGATTAATATTCGGTCTTAATGAGGGTTGCAATTCAAAGACATAGCATTTTACCGTTCACTTATGGCATAAAGTATTTCGGTAGCAATGAGTACCAACGAGGAGGTGCAGAAAAATTCTTTAAATTTTAGAAAGTAACACAATCCTCTTTCTCTTTCTCTACCTTGAGGCCATCAAGGATCTTTCTACCCACCGTGGCATGGACCATTTTAGTCAGCGTTCGATTACGCCAACGTACAATGTTTAAAAAAAGTAAAAGTATTGGAAGAACAAAAACTAGGTGAATGTATCGCTGGCATCAGTTGACCTTGCGTCGTTGCTGATAGGTAAAACACGTGGATTGCGTACGTCGCTTGGACGCTTGTCGTTTGGAACGATGTGTCGCTTTATTGTTCACCTCTTTTACTGTAGATATGCATGTATTTATACATATAACACGGAACAGGTAGAATGCCGTTACGTCAGATGCCTGATGATTGTATGATGACTCGAGCAACTGCGGCTAGTAAAAAATAAAAAACGATGACAAATGTAAATACAGATTAACCGGTTGCGCAGACTTGTATCTGATTGTGAGTCATTCTCGTCACAAGGTAATGTCCTAAGAAAAGTATTGTCAGTCTCTTGTTTCATGACTCTCGGTAATCTCTCGCTTGCCCACTAGATTCTCTCTGATGATTTTTGTCGTTCTTAAACAGTGACTCAACCGATGCTCATCTCGTATAATCGGTGTATAGATAAAAAACAAATGGAGCCCATTCCTTGGATGAACTATGTCGGATCCTGTAATCAGGATGCTTTGCTCTTTTATTTTGTTTTAAGTCTAGAGAAACTGGTTTTCAATCCCTATTGGGTCCACGCTGGAAATGCCTTGCATTCTTACACCCACAATTGACTCCGAGGTCAGTCAGGATGATGGCAATGATACAGCAACGTTGATTTGCTGTTAAAATATTATAGATTAAATTAAACCTGGTAAAGACTAACCTCATTCAGATATTGATAAATCAATATCGTGACTTTAAAAGATAGTTGTTTCATAAGATAATGATACTTTTTATGGCTAAGGCTTTTCCATCAGGTCATTCAAAGTATTAATGTCATGTCGAAATTGGCAGTAATATCATAAAATAGCCAGTGGTTTTGGATGATTGGTTTTTCTCAGATAGAATGTTAACAGAATCCTGACTTCGCATTCGTCGACTGAATTGTCGCATGACAGAAAATCGTATTGGACGCGAGCCCAGCCAATTATCTCCCAATTGACCTACTACCAATTTTTACACAGGATTGGAGTTGCGTTTGGCTACATACGACGGAGAACTAATTGAGTCTCATTCAGCAATGACGTTTGAATGGACATTTCAAATTAATTACAATAGATTTAATTAAAATAAACAAAATAGAAACTGCAAGCGACTCGCGAATTCATCAGGTAGTAGAAATAAGTAAACTTTAATTGTATTATTTGACAGAGGTATAACGAATATTATTCTCCAAGCGCACGTAACGCCATCTCTGAGACGGCCCAGGAAATGGGAAATCGCTGATATTGCGATTACAATGTCATCAAGAAAAACGCTATCATTTCTTTTAATTTTAATTGAAAGAATTCAGATACATAGAACAGTAACTAGAAGTCGAGCTTCGTCTGATGAAAAAGTTATTTCGTAGACGTAGCAAAAGTGCCGACATCTACCGGTAAAACGAATTCAATTGGAAATTAGAAATGCACCTGCACGTAGGCCACCGGCGTCACATGAAAATTCATCGCCCGTCTATGTAAGCGAACTATTCTGTGTATGTATGTACAGCGAGGTACACCGTGTTTTCTAAATAATGCTCTTTTTCTTTCTTTTTACCAAATCATTCAAACACTTGATTCCCGAATTGAATACCATTGCAATTTTCTGCGTCTGGCGACACATCTATTCACACATTGCCTGTCCCCTTTGGACACGCTAATTAACAGGTACGACCAAGCCACCTAATTAATACCATCGAGTTTTCCTGCCAGTTTATACAGTCTTCTTTCTCTTTTCCTTTCGTTCATTCTTTCTCTTTCTACCTCGTTCCATTGTCTCTCAACTCGCCAAATGAAATTCGCACAGTACAGTTTCACCAAGCGAAACGCGACTGATCAGCAACGCCACCTTCCGTCCAACTAATCATTGATAATTAGTCTACCGATTGTTCTAATTATTCAAACAACGGTTAAGGACATCGCCATCACGATTGGCCAGTTAAGTAACTCACGTCCATAAAACTTAACCATAATTATTTACTCTATAATAAATATCTATCGTGTCTTTGAATTTCGCTGAAGAAATAATACATTTTTTAAAGGAAATCTACTTTTACGACGAAGACGAATTCATCTATTTCTCTTGAATATTCTGGATGCTCTTTCAATTATCACTTATCAGTATTAAACGGGGATTCTGAAATGTTGCCGAGTTCGTTATATGGACTATTAAATTATCGGAAGTGGCTCCATGCCAAACATAACAGAATAAAAGAGAAAACCACATATAGAAAAACGTTGATTTCACGAAGCAAGAAAAGCAGCTCGATATTTTCCCATTACTGAAATTCCGATGGGTCTTCACTCCTTCGCATTCTACCTCATTATTTATACAATTTTGCCTTTTTCTCTAACGTTGTTATATTCTTATATTTTTAGATCCGTATAGAAGCTTTGTCATGACGTGCGTGCGGCTGACACATGAGAAGAGCGGCTTATCTGTCTCTGGCGATATGTGCACCTGACTGTACCTTTTACTGGTTATAATTAATATTTAACAGTCACGGATCGTCTTTTATTCTAAATGGAATTGGTATACGATAAATTGATTTATTTATTTTATTATACTCTATCCTTTGGTGTGTTATCCATACAAAGAGAATCGTATAGATGTTTTATGTACAATTCTTTTTGAATGCTTTACAGGAATTCCTGTTTCCGTCTCGTCACGCTGACAAAGTTTAAAATCATCCGAGTGATTTGCTGATTCTACAAGTACACTATTTATACACGTGGATCGAGAAGCTATGGACAATCGACAATCTATGATTGTGTCATATGAACGTTACATTGGAAAATCATTATCAACAGGTTAGGAAGACGTTTCCATGGCACGTAATGGTAATCTATGTATAGGTCGTGGATGGACTTGAGACTTTTTACATTGGAATTCGAATGGAGGTCGCCGCGCAGGGGATGATCTGGCCCTGCGCGAGCTCCATCGACCCTCAAACCATTACTGTTCTTCCTACGACAGTGCGCGACAAGAATCCGCGAGTGCTGCCTACGCCAATGCGTAATTGCATCCATCATTACTTTTATAGTTTTAGAAGTATAGAAACAGTATTTGGATCTTGTTATCCTTTTTCGAGTGACATCCTTTTTTTTTTAAGGGATCATCTCCGGGGGAGAACTGAATCTTGATAATCTTACTGTTCCTCGAATTCTGGTGGCTTGGATCGCTTTGTTATTTGAAAAATAGGGACTGATTGTTCCTCATATATTATTTGGAGATCTTTCATTGGTCCCTTGGAATTCTAAAATAGCGTGCAGAAGGTATAATTACTTTAGGAAGTATATACCAGAGTGTTTTGGGGATGAAAATAAATTTTTCAAAAATTTCCTTATGCCCTGGCTTGTCGTTGTTCATGACAAAAATTTCATTAATAGTTATTTACTAAGATTTGTCAGTCTTGAAAAATAAAACTATAGCACTAGTTGTTTTATCATTATCTAATACATGGTTAGAACTTTGGTATCTGGTAGTGGTTCCCTAGTACGTTTATAAAGTTTTGAATAATTCATCCATATCGTCTGGATGGTTCTTCGTGGTTTACTTGCCCCGGCGGCAGCGAGGTGGACACGTGGTAAAGCTATCAAAAGGTAAAATCATCCCTTGAAAATTGATAGGAATTCTATTTTTATTTAAATTCCGTAAAGGGATCCATTTCGAGTCTAATATTCTCTAGCGTATAGTAGGACATCTACGGGATGATATACGTATATAGGTAAAATGAGTAAAGGCGCGCGTCAAGGATGACTTATAGTTAGTGTCGGCAATTTGCCATCCTCAATTGGCTCCAAAAAGGATAGGAATCTCGAGGAGGGATTCCCTGGGGAACTGGCACAGAGACCTTATGCCATACTTGGACAACGTAAGAGCGTTGTTCCAGTAACATTAAAGCAGTGAACTAGGTCGCTCCTGCCCTGACTACTTGTATACTCACTTGCTACTGGAGGTTTTGTAAAATGACGAAAATAGAATTCTCATGGGTATAATGTTTATGAAAGCATAGAATTAAGCTCGATACGCCTACGCCAGGAGCTGTAGCCACACTGAACGAGCAACTCTGGGAAGTGTGCAGAATTCATAAAAATACTTCTGTACGTTTCAGTTTGTCGTGTCTGTATAGTGCTGGCAGGGGCGAGAAATTCTCGCTATATAGTATACTCTCTGTAAAAGAAGATTGTGTTGAAGGAAAATTGAATAATGTAAGAAATAGAATAATTTATAATGAGTGTTAACATTTATGGCACTGTCTGTACGTCCACTTGATAAGCCTGGTGTGTCTGGTTGCACCAAAATATCCTATAGCTTTTATCAGGTTCATTATTGAACTTATAAAACGCAGATGTAGATCCCTGTACTATACATATGTGCACTTGGTTTGGATTTACAGGAGTCACGAGGGTGGAGGCGTAGCAGTTGGACGGCTTGGGCTGTCACGTTATGGACCGCAGGTGATGAGTGTCCTGTGTTTACGCAGTTCCTTGCCCCAGTCCAATCCCAACGCACGCACCGGTAGCACCGGAAGTAACGTGAACGGTGCTGCACTTGATTCCCTTGAGGAAGAGGAAGAGGAGGCGTTATCCTCAAAGAAAGACATATCCACCGACGAGCTGGCTCTACTAGCTAAGCTGGAAGAAGCCAATAGGTAAGGAGACAGTCATTGTTTATTAGTGGGCAAATCAATTTTGGCACTGTAGAGTGAGATTGAATTTTTTTATATTTTTATCATTTTCTTCTAGGCTCATTGAATCTGATGCCAAGTCTCTGAACTCGCTGCAGAGTAATCACAGCAGAAAGGGATCAGACACATCGCAGGTCTCTCTGGCGTCGGGGGGCAGTGGTGACGCTGCACCCCGACGCCATACGCCTACCGATGGCGAGGAGAACACCTGGACACTCTGGGGACACATTGTCAATGATTGGGATAATTATTGGAAAAAGAAAAAAGACTTTGTTAAGGAATTAGTACGTCAGGGTATACCCCATCACTTTAGGTAAGAGACAGAAACGTGGATATATGTAGATTGAGGAGTGTCTGTAGTATTGTGAAATCCTTATTTCATTTTTTTTTGTTTCAGGGGAATAGTATGGCAGCTACTGTGCGGAGCTCACGATTCACCTGTGAAGAAACAGTTTGCAGAATACATCAAAGCCACTTCCGCCTGCGAGAGAGTGATCAAGCGGGACATTGCCAGGACCTACCCTGAACATGATTTTTTTAAGGAGAAGGGCGGTCTGGGTCAGGAGAGTTTGTTTAACGTGATGAAGGCTTACAGTTTACATGACAGAGAAGTGGGATATTGTCAGGGCTCCGGATTTATTGTTGGTTTGCTTTTGATGCAGGTAAGCCTTAATTTAATTGTCACTTAAATAAAGTACATGGCTAAGTTATAGTAGTAATATGGTCCTTATATGATTCAGCAAATGCCGGAAGAGGAAGCCTTCGCTGTTCTTGTCGCACTGATGCAGGAGTATCGACTGCGCGACATGTTCAAACCAAGTATGGCTGAATTAGGAGTCTGCATGTATCAACTGGAGCATCTTGTAGCAGACACACATCCTGAGCTACATGCACATTTCACTGCCCAGAGTTTTCATACTTCTATGTACGCCTCCTCCTGGTTCCTTACCCTCTTTACAACAGCACTTAGTCTGCCGTTGGCTTGTCGTATTTTCGACGTCTTTCTCTCAGAAGGGATGGAAGTTATTTTCAAAGTCGCTCTGGCGATGCTTCACTTAGGCAAAGAAGACTTACTAAGCCTCGACATGGAGGGTATGCTTAAAGTGAGTTATGAGCATCTTTAAAATTATCATTATTATTTTACAATATTATGCAAAAATTCATTTTTGTTACACCTTTTTTCCTTATAGTTTTTCCAAAAAGAATTGCCTGGCAGAGCGGAAACTGATCCTGACGGTTTGATGAACCTTGCGTATAGCATGAAAATCAATCCAAAACGTATGAAGAAATTAGAGAAAGATTATACGGTTCTGAAAATGAAAGAACAAGAAGAGATGGTTGAGCTGAGGAGGCTCAGAGCTGAAAATCGATTATTGAGACAGAGGACTGAACTCTTGGAGGCTGAGTCTGCCGAGCTGGCCGATCGGTTAGTGAGAGGTCAAGTTTCTCGTGCTGAAGAGGAAGAAACGGCTTTCGTGGTACAGCGTGAATTAGCAGCGCTTCGACACACTCATTTAGAAACGAGTCACCAGCTGGAACAAGCACATGAAGAGCTCAGATCACTGTCAATTCTACTCGAAGAGAATCTAACATCCAAGCAATCGTCTCTTGACGAGATATCCCTAAAACAGGAGGCTCTCTGTCAGAAGGAAGAGATGGTGCAGTGTCTTCAAGAGGAATTGGTCAAAGTGAGACTCCACGAGGCTGAAAATGATGCGACTATCCGTGATCTCAAAGCCAGAATTCAGGAACTAGAGCAGGACAAGAAAACCCTTAGAGAATCTACTCCCGATAATTCGGTAGCACATCTTCAGGAGGAACTCATCGCTGTCAAGCTTAGAGAAGCTGAGGCTAATTTATCTCTAAAGGTACACAAGCGCAGTAGAATCATAAGATATAAAAAAACAGTACCAATTTTTATCACTTTAAATTGTTCAACAGGATCTCAGGCAGAGGGTCGGCGAGCTCAGTGCATCCTGGCAAAGACATCTTCAGGAGCATCGTGCTTCTCAGCCTGCGCCAGCTCCGGATTCAACTCCCAAGAAGCTCCTCTTTTGGGAAAATCGTGGTCATGAAGTTCAAAAACTAGAAGAAGATCTTATGACGACAAGGATCCGAGAAATGGAAGCTCTTACCGAGGTTAAGGAACTTCGGCTGAAGGTTATGGAGCTGGAGACGCAGGTTCAGGTCGCCACTAATCAGCTACGCAGACAAGACGAGGGCGGAAAAGTACTCAGGGAGGAATTGGACGACGCCCTGGCCAGGGAGAAGGAATTGATGGCGAAGATGCGTGAACAGCAACATAAATACTCGGACCTGGAGTCAAAAATGAAAGACGAAACGATGATGGCGAGAATACGTGACGCTGAACATGCCCAACAGGTCGCCGAACTCACCCAAAGGATTTCTCTGCTTGAACTGAAGGTATGAAAATATTAGATACAAATTTTTCAAAATTCGCTTAACTCTCCTAAATGATTATTTTTTATGCAGAACGAAGAAATGTACACAGAGGGCGAGCTCAGGAACAACTTGGACGACAGTGACAGAGTGCGTGAACTTCAAGACAAGGTGGCTGATTTAAAAGCCGAGGTAAGTGACTCGGAGAAAACAGAGGTTCGTCGAGGAAATCATTGTATTGTTCGATACTCAATGAAATTGCAGTAAGAGGTGAGACACCTTCTTCTCGGACCAGTTATCCTGGAGAGAGGATAATTAAGGAAAATCAGGACTAATCGGAAATTCAGTCAATATATGAAATCACTGGATAGGACAATTTATTGGATCAATTGAACAATGTAGAATTATAATAATACCCTTTTCCACATATAATATCTTGTACCGTAATACAAACTAGGTTTTGCAAATGAGAACTTACTTGCATTTTCGGAAGTCTCTATCTTGCGAATCCCCTTAGAACCTACAAAAAGGTTATTACACTAAGAGCATAGTGCTCAAATATCCCTGTGATACTTGCTTCAAGACATTCTTAAGTAATAGAAGTATTATTGTTGCAACTAGTTGTTCACTAGTCGTTTACATAGATTGCCTGAATTTTCTAGTTTTATTGTAATGTGTCCATCTTTTCTGTTATACGAACTGTGTTGCCAGCGTCAAAATCATATATGCTGCTAGCACTAGTGATTTTTAAATATTTTTCATAGCTCATGTGCAATCCATAAAATACTACTGGTATCAAGCCATTTGATTTTTTATAAAATTAATCATTACATAGTACGTTTCATAAATTATGAACATTGACACAGTTGATTCGTTTAAATTTAATATCATTGATCCTACTTAAGCCTCAAGTATGCGCGTCTCTCTTTAACGCACACTTATAGAAAAAAAATTCAAAAAATTCTAACTCTATTTTTGTAACCTTTTATTTTAAAAATACTCGACGCGTTTCATAATACTTTATACCATATAATGATATTCTCACATTAATCCAGAGATACTGATTACCTATAGATCATTCATTTGTACGGCTATCCCATGGATTCTTTTCTCAAATACAATGATTACATTCTAACTGCATCATAATCGTTTGGCAACACCAGTTGAGGCCTCGCAAAACCTAAGCAATATGCAAACCATATTGTTCCATTGTTCCTCTCTACTTGCACTAGTGCAAAATGTGCTATGTATAAATTGCACCTCTTACTGCAATGTAATGATACACGCCACGCTTGTTACTAACATTTATATACCGCTTCGGATTGAGCCCCGCGCTGTAACATACCCACAGCCTCAGTAATTGTAATTAATTAAGCCAAGAAATTCCAAGGAGCAAACTCACGGGTCAAACGCAAGATCACACGATATCACAAAGAGACAGAACGAGATGCTCCGTATTTTTGTGATCATTACACGTCTTATTTATCGCTTGTGATACATTTTTATACTCTACGTGTACCAAGGCCTCTGGCTATATTTTCATTCATGTGCACATTGTACGTAGAAAGCAATGATACACTGATACAAAGAGACAGGGGATCAAAGTTCATTTAAAGAACAGTAGAATTTTAATAACGAAAAGGATCGGCGCGGCTGTGTCAGAATAGGAGATAATTATAAAATGAAGTTAATGAGAAGGGGATGAGCTAAAGTCAATGGCTAATATGTACCACTAACCCACTATTGGTATCTTGTCTATCTCCTTAGTTCCCTACGCCAATCACCAGCCCGGAGACAGAGCCCTGGCGCTGGCTCGAGTAAGTCCCCCTATCTATCTCTCTGCATCGCTCACTTTACTTTATTCTGCGTATATTATTATTATTATTGATAGATTGTTCAACTCGAGTACCCAGGAGTCCTGAGAGAATACCTATATAGTATTGGATATCATGCACCGTATTATACCTTATCGTATTTTGTTTGTGTTCTTCGTATAATAATAATAATAGTATAGTCACGTATCATAGCGATTGTCACGTGGTTAATGAGACCTGTAATTCTTTTTTTTTTTCATTCACGGCACGTATCCTAATTTTCGAATTTTATTTTGCGTGCACGCGACCTTCTGTGCTCTGCACTGTCCTTGCTCCTTCTATCATCCAGCAAGAATGATATTGTATGCGCAGAGGCTCCCTCCTTTTGATACTGTTATCTGGACGTATTCAGACTGCATTCTTATTATTATTCTCGTGGTCTTCATCAAATTAATGTATTTTAATACAAAGTGCTCACTTCCCGCATTTCGGGCTATTTTTAAAGCAGTAGCAAATGAAGAAAGTGAACCACGTCAACAAGAGCTCCTTGTCTTTGACTTCGGCGCGTCTTGTCATACCGGCCGTATATGTGTCTGTCTGTTCGTGTGAATAAGTGTGTGTCCGTGCGTGTGCCTTGTCCGATACGCAATGCTTTCTCAATTCATTTCTTTTTTTTCTTATCTAAGTAAGAGTAATCAAGGCACTGGTGATTATCAGCAGCACTGGAAATTGCATGTTTTGTGTACGAGGGCATCGTGTGTATTGCTTATTAAAGATACCATTGAGAATAATTAAAAAAAAAAAAGAATGCATCTCGTTTTGATCATCTTGTAAAATCTCTTAAAGATGATCTTGCTCATCCTCTCATTATGCTCCTGTCAACAGGTCATGAGGCTAGAGAGCTGGAAGCAACGTTGGACCGGCACTGGAGGGCAGCAGGCTGCAAGGAGTTTCAGTGTCGATACCGAGAGTGAATTGGACGAGAGGGATTTGAGAATCTGCCTGCAGGATCACATAAGCGCCACGCACACGCCAAGTCCGCCGGATGTTTAAGAACCGGAAGATATTGACTCATTCCGTCAGGCAGTTTCATAAGAGATTGGAAATACTCCGTTTATTTCATGATTCCTGCCACCGCAGACGAGATTTCGACTCTGTGGTGGACGTTGCACTTCCTCAGACGGAAGGCTCTAGGGACGAGTATATGTCTCGACGTTAGCAATGAAATTAACGTGACCCCCCTCCTGCTCCTTCACTGTCCCTCCTCCTTCTCTTCCACTTCTTTATCCCCTTTACCCTTCTTAGAGGGGGGGGGGGGGGGGGTCTCCAAGTTCGCCGAGAGTATTTACGAATCGTTTCTGAAGCCCTTGACGGTGACTTCGTCTATACTTACTTACCAGCACTGCATTCCGCCCAAGTGCGGTAAATACGCGACGATGGGATTAATTAATGTTAGATTTATAGAATTAAATATTACTAGTTTAGATAGATCGGTTTCCTAGTGATTTTTAACGGTAGTATCTGTATGTATGTGTGTGTATATATATATATATATATACACACATAGTTGTAACGACAGGTGGTTACTGTCCTTGCAATCAGATATCGTTCATCTTACTGAACCGTAAAGTAGAATTACATTGAGTTTGATATTCGGTGGATATCATCATCTCTCATGGTGGACTCGTTTATTCTTTCATACAGCAGGACTTATTCTCTTGTTTTACTTTCTCTTTATTTATCTATTCCAACGGTACACTGGGACTGCACCGGTCTTATATTTTATTTCCGTCCTCTCGTGTTGATTATTATTTCTTTGATTATACTTTTCATGGACAACGAAGAGTCGCACCGCGAAACGATTCGTGAATTATTATTACTCTTGCGTTTAGACGAGTATTATTCTTGCCTCTGCGTTTTATGGAGGCGATCGTCAGTAGGTAACTGATTTTTTCTCGAACATCTTAACATTTTTAATGATCACCTCTTTCAATCTCATCAATTTTCATTTCAGTATTAAGCGGACACGCTGGAGAGAAAAAATTATAACTGACAGACTACTATGTGTTCGAGTCGCGCGATATAGTCATAATATCAATGCCTGATACGAGGAAGCATTTTGTGAAGAATTTCGTGACATTTTCTTTTCTTTTTTGACTTTTTTTTTCGATGTACTATTTCCAATTACTGAGATACTTATTATTCTTAATTATACTTATTTTGTTAGAGAGAAAAGTGAATTATGATATATATAGATAGATATATATATATATATATATATATATATATATATATATATATAGGGAAAAAAAGAAGGGAGGCAGTAAATAAAATTTTTAGATGACATCAATCTGGTCACAGTTTTGTATTAAAAGGATATGTGGACGAAATGAAGAAGAAGAAAAAAAATAGAAAAAAATAAAATTGCAATATGCTCGCCTCGTTTCTCCGTTGCTGTTCATTAGCTGAAAGGCGTTTATAGGAAATTCTTGTGTCATTAGGCTGATAGACTTTGTATTCGTAAATTTATATATGAAACGAAGAAGACAAAAAAACAAGAAAACATTTTATATATCGGTGTGACATGCATACATACATAAAGTCATGATACAAAATCCAAGGGACTTTTTACCCTCAGAACTTCCTTTTCAGAGACATTTATTTTCCCCTCGCATATGTGAGCGGTGATAGGACAATGGCGAAATGGCAATAGGTCGGGTTTTTCCGATTTCCATTAATTCTTTGCAAGTGGAGACCCAACGCGCTCGTCTTGATTTATTGGAAATTCTAGGAGAGCTCGACGCCATTATTTCGTTGCAGCTAGGATAAGCAAGCACGTACGTCATTTCTTAGATATATACTTTTTAATAGAGAAAATCTAATATTGGACAACAAAATGATTTTATTTATATTTTGTTATGCTATACGAATATTGAGTGTATAATGATTAATAAATCCTGCTGCATATTCATCGCATCTTAGGAAGTGGTGTACCCAGTTGTCACAAAAATTTACTGGTGTAACAAAATCCTGAATTATTTTTAATTTTCTCTTGATGGATTTTTAACTCTTATCCTAAATTAAATTCACTGTAAGTTTCAGTTGATTGTCAGAGCCCTATTGATGATATCCATTGTGTATAACCTAACCTATAATCATCCCTATAATAAGGTATAGTATTGGTGAATCATCCCTTATTGAATTAGCATTTTCATTTCATTAATTTTTCGTCCTGGTTGCATCTGCATATATGACTAACGATAAGTATTCCTTCCTTTTTTTTCCTTTTGTTCTCCAATATAACACATGTCTATACGTGTAGCCGTGTAGGCACAGGGAGTGAAAATATCGGCCGCCCCGGTTACTAGAACACTACGAAAACCATCATCTCCAGGTCCAAAACGAACAGCATAGTTTGCTTTCATAGGGCGAGGACAGAAGGGGAGTATGACGAGGCTTACACGGAGAAATAGTTTTCAATCCATTAGCCAGAGAGTGATCTCTTTTTTTGTTATCTGAAAATAAAAAAAGTAAAGGGAAAGCCATAGCTGTATCAGACTCTGTTGGTTTTTTGGTAGATTATATAGCCGAGTAGGAATAGAGAGGATGAATGTGAAAGGAGATAAATGCATTTTAGGAATTTATTAAGACTAACAGAGTTATAAAAATACATCCTGGGGCATCTGAGCTCGTCCAGAAGGATATCGTACAGCGGTCCTTGTAGAAGATAGTAGAGAATCTCTATATCTAATAAAGAGAAAGAGAGTAGCACGATGAAAAATCGTAAGAGAAAGAGAACAGAAAGTCTGGAAGAGAGTGGAGAGAGAAGGGGTTCTCGTTGTGCGTGAGTGTCAGGGTGCGGCGTTGCCGGTTCCAGGGCCCGGGTTTCTGACAGCCCTCGGTTCTATCTATTCTGTCTCCTTCTTCCTTCTTCCATGAATTCTGTATCTAAGCCTCTCTCTCGCCCTCCCTGATCAGTCGCCATAGGTCCTATGGGTTTCGTTGTGGTGAGGCCTATACAGTACGTCTAGGGGTGGTCGACCAATTAAATATGGCGGCGGTGGTGGGGGTGTGGCGTTCGCGCATGCGCAGACCTTCTGCGCCACATCCAATGTTCAGCACCGGGAAACCTGCGTGCCGCTCAGCCACAAGAAACCGGCCGGCTAACAGAGCGTCAAGTACCGGCGCGCGTAGTAGAAGTACACCCATAGGGTTCACGTTTAACAAGTCGCGTTGAGTATCGGTTTAATACTAACCCGAAGAAGAGGAGGTTATCGAGCGCGTACGTACGGTTAACGCGGAGAATCGAAGACACAGTGCGAAGCGGTTGTATTAGTCGAATTATCAAGATAAAAAGATATGACCATGGCTACGGAGACGGAAAACAACGGACCCGCTGCGGAGACCAAGGAAATCAAGGACGTGAAGGAAATGAAGGAAGCTCTTAAGGACGAGACGCCTCCGGACAATAAGCAGCAACAGGAGGAAACGGGCAAGGAAGCCGAGAGCAAGAAGGAGGAAGCTGAGAAGAAGGACGAGCCTGCTCCTGAAACGTCGGCACCAACGAAATCCGTGTCTGTCCATAAGACCAACTACGAAAAAGATGTCGTCTACCTTTATCAGCTTCCCAGGACAGCGACGGTGCCGTCGTTGTCGCCGTATTGTCTGAAGGTGGAGACATGGCTTCGGCTCAATGGCATCAAGTATGAGGTTAGTACCCTGCCGATATGTCGATGCCTATACTTATCTGTTTAGTCTATTGTAAATATCTTTAGTTTTATGTATTTACTGTTAATCCTATACCTGGGCGACTCAGGAGCACCGCTGAGAATACAGTTATCCCTTTTAAGTACTTTGAGTATTTTATTATAGGGATACATTTTTACCCACGTATTGGGTTTTACCGACGCAGGACCCGCTTTCTCCCCTATGCACTCTCTATTCCATTCTCTGTCTCTTTCATGCTCACTCATTCCCCAAGTTCCATTTTCTCTCCAGAGACTCCATCCCCGAACACCCCGTTGCCCCGTTGCTTCGGAAGTTTGCACAGGACGGTGATCGATATTGGAAAATCCGCAACAATGGAATCTCGCGGGCGAGCTGCGTCGCCTCGACTAAGAGCGCGGGCTGCCATTTTTAAAATACCCTCGTACTTTTACCGTCTCTAACGATTGCGCGCTTTGACATTTCCGACTCCTTCGTCCCTCGTATTTAAAACTGCATATAATTATCTCACTCTCGATTACAGTTTATCTACAGCTTCAGATTATTGATATGAGTTTCCAGTCCTCTCATTTTTCACATCAAAATCCCAGACTTTCTTGCCCCTCGTTACAACACTTATTCCCCTAGTGTTAACGCTGAGGACGTGCTATAGCTGATAAAACGTTCTAGGAATCAGTTGTTGCTCCTTGCCTCAATAACCCAGCACGACAAGCTTTCCACCCGTCGGTGTATCCACGTACCATTTGCAATTCATCGAGGCGTCCCGGTAAACAATGGCATCGTCGTGCTACGCCTGGATTTGCAATCAATGTATCCCGCGGCTTTGCGCTCACCACGCCGCGAAACCCTACGTAAATATTTACCGGATTGCCGTGAAAGCCGGCACCGATTAACCATGTATACCGCCATTATCATGCACTCTATAGGAAAGTTTACTGTACCATATTTATACATATAGCTACACGTAATACCACTCCTATCGGTCACAGAACATTAAGTCGCACCTTTATGTTTCAACATTTCCTGTTGGATTTTTACTTTTTCCTTTTTTTTCTTTCACTCGGATCGTCCTCATCCTGGACACTTGAACGTCGCGAAATCTGATCTCGTCCTCTCTGTCACCTCTGTATCCTGGACAAAAGAGGCCGAAGCCCACTGGGGAGGAAGTGAACGTTCAGCTAATCAGCTACGAGTTATTGCGAATAATACGTGGGTCATCCCGAGGCTCCAGCGACATCTCTATTTTCGTCATATGAAAAGCAAGCTTATTATTTTTCTACGTGGTGCACCCTCATCTGGGAATTCTCTGATGCACAGAGTTTAATCAGTTCCTCCTTGTTATCTCTTTGTCAATCGATTCCGCCTGTTGTTTATACGAATGTTATTGGAAGTACCGAGTCTCGACGTAAAATACTGAGGCCGCGACGTTCCTCTGACCTGTGCGAATATTTATGCATTGCTGGCAGGATGACGCGTTAAGCGTGTTTGGTGTAAGGGCGCTATTTAAAGTTTAAAAGGAGCTTTTTAAATGTTTGTTTCGCTCGTAGGAAGGTGGATACGCGCGCCACTTATAGGTACATGCGTGCGAGGCTGAACGTCGTGGTGACTTGGTCGCAGAGTGTCCCCCGCAGTTATGGTTATGTTAGAAGGAGTGCTTCGGGATACCGGGCTAGGGAGGTCGAGAGGATTATACCGAGTTGGCGACTGTAAGAGAGAATGAGAGAGAGGATGGTGAGCTTGTGAAACTGCGCAGAGAAGTAGGAGAAGAAAGAGCGAGAGAGGGAGAGAAGATAGAGAGGTAGGGAAAGCGAACGGAGAGTGACTCGGTGATTAAGAAGAGACGACGACTGTAGCGACGGCAGAGCGCGTCGGGTTGGGCCGAGGGTTGGGTCGTCGTCGTCGTCGTCGTCGTCGCTTTCCTCTCTCCTCTCTCCTCTCTCTCTAATTCCCTGTTTTATTTTTCTCCTTCACTCTTATATTCTCAGTCAACAAAGAAGTACTATAATATCTGGTTTTATCGTTGAGATTTTATAAAATTTATTTAAAAGTTCTTGCACTCTGCTTAACTCTAGTCTGTTACAGTCCGACGGTCATCGGATACCTAGAGCCTTTCGATCATAGAATTTTAGAACCACGGCGGGGGGGGGGGCTTGAATCTTCAGGAAACTATCTATTCTTTCAGAGCCTGGTGAACCTGATCACCAGCCGATGTGGGTTCCTCTCGTTCTCTTCTTTCTTTTCCACTGTCCCCTATCCTGAACATAACCAAGAAGGCGGACACGTTTTGACTTGGCCGTGGAGCCACACGCTAGCCTGCCGAAGGGGTACGGCTGAAGGAAGCCAAGGGGAACCATTGGTTGAAGCCAGTGCAGCCCGGTGCAGCTGCACGCATCTCTGACCTTCACTGATTCCAATGGCGTATGCACTGGTGGGCCCTCCCGCGGTGGCACGTTCAGTTGATACAAAAAGGCCCCCATAAGCACACTTACTACCGTTGATCTTACGGTGTATCCTTGTGTCTCTGATTCTCTGTAATAACACTGCGGGTTTTCCTCTCTACCTCTGCAATTCTCGTGAAATAAGCTAAGATCTACGCTAATGCCCACGGTAAACCGCAAAGCGAAACACGAGCGGGTTTCAGCGTTCTATCTACCTAGTTGCCGTAGCGGAGTACATATAACAGCAACAACAAAAAAACCCTTATAAAAAGTTGGTCCACCTTGGCGTCTTCTGGAAAAAGATTCTGTAGCGTGAAAGTAGGCCGTATCTCGGTGCTTGAAATATTCTGTGGTGTACGTGTATACATATATTCGGTCTCTCTCTTTCGTGCTCTGCCCTTTATTTTTCAGAGCTTCTTTTTGTCCCTCTTTTGCTCCCGACATCATTCTGTTTTCATCTGTTTCTCGACTCTAGGACCCTCGTGAGAAAATCATTCATCCTTCACTCTTTCCACGAGGTTATACTTCCTATATGCCACTCTTTGAATCGCTTTTTCTTTCTCTGTCTTTCTTTCTTTCTATGTCTTTCTCTCTCTCTCTCTCTCTGTCTCTGTTGCAAGCCGAGATGTCGCCGTCGGATAAGCCGTGGTAAATCAGTATTCATGAAACGTCACGAGACGCGCGGCGAGAGAAAATGAGGGGCAGAGGAAAATCTACATACGAAATGCGTAGCGCTCGTACATCAGTGCGTAGATTGTCAAACTACGCCTAATATAGATACGTGGGTGCGTATTCGGCGCGTATCATTTAATTCGTTCGACGGCACTAGTAACTATTTAGTATCTGTATAATATACGACGAATGTACATTAGTAATGTTACCGGTACAATTTCATGCCCGGTCTGACGTAACTGTGCAACACCCTTCTTTTCGAATCGTCAAGCATGAAAAAGGGTCTCGTGAATGTCATTGTTATTGTTATACTTGTCCCAAAAGGGGGGCGCAAGCTCACAGAAATAGAATTTCCTCGCTACAGAAGTTTCACAGGATCTCGGTTTCACGTTTCTCAAAATGTGTGACCGCCCATGGTCGGCTGACTCGTTAATACGTCGTCTGCCTCATAGATTGCGTGGGGACAGAGACTGCGCGTCAGACACACGGAATAAGTTGCACGCACTGCCAGGGTTCGTGGGGTGGCCTCGAGGGAGGGTTGGTTCTCTCCAGCCTTTCCTTTCCAAGCGCTGGTCCGTTAACTTCAGGGGTGGCTCGGTACAAAAAAAAAAGAAGAAACAAAAAGTCCACTGATCCATCGCTAGAAAAAAAATGGGGTTCGAAGTATCGATAACAAGCTTCAGTTTTCTATCGTTCATGTAAACGCCTAAATCTGAGAACATGAACCGCGTCCAGTCGTTATTTTCATGGTTTCTCAGGATCGATCCGCTGTTCCAGTCCCCACTTTAATAATTTGAGGTTAACCCCTCCCGTGTCCTATACGTCAAACAGAACTGGACCAAATTGAAGGGACATGACGAAGAGCTCCGAAAAACTTTACAAAATTTTCAAAGGTAGCCAAGGAGCATGATATTCAGAGTATCCTAAAATATAATCCAGTGCGTAATTCGTGTGCGTTGTCGGTTTCATCCTCCGAGCTTTAACGCACAATATGGATGAAGAATGCTGGAGAAAAAGTAAATCGGGAGATTATAGTAGGTAGTGTAGGCACGACGGAGCAGCGAAATGAGGAAGGGAGGAGTAAGCTTGGAACGAAGGCAAGCGAGAATGCTTATGGTGGGTACACGGGATGGGCTCTGATGACGATGGTGGACGAGGAGGACGAAGATTGAAATTGAGAGGGATGGAAGACAACGAGAAAGTCGTATAGCGATTAGTCAGCGAGTAATCGACGTAGCCGGCCAACGCCCACGTTACTGGCAGTACTCTTCGTGGCATCGAGTTTGCTCCTCTTCTGCTAGTGCCTTTTCCTTATTTTACTCCTACTTCCTCCTCTCTCCATACCCTTCAATCGCTCTATATAAAACAGTATCAGCCACTCCTCGTACCCCCAGGTCTCTTCTGCGCCTTCTGCGAGAAGCCTCGGGAAACCCTCTTGCCTTCCTCAAGTTCTCATCTGCCTTCCTGGCATACCACCGCATTATACCCAATTTACCCCCTCATTGTGCCGCTTAATTAATTAATCTCTCAATTGCTCCTCTAGTCGTCTTACAGGCCTTCGAAAGCGAAGCTCGCGTCGTCTCCTGAAAATTCTATCCGCTTCACTCATATGAAACGCTGCTCGGAAAAATGACTCTTTTGCCTTCCTGACGATACTCATGAAATTTTCTTTGTCTATTCTTTTTTTTTTGTTGTTATCATTCTCCAGCCTTTACTCTACCACTCTATGCTTTTCTGCGCTTCTCTTCCATCCGTTCTCATGACTGTCGGGAATTATCAAAAGAAAAGATGCATTCCCTCACGCGATCCAACCTATGCATTCCCGGTCCATGACCTCGTGCCCGAGTAGCTACTCCGTTAATTCCACTGGGTCAATTGTCACGGAAGACATTTTTTTTCTTTTATTATTTTTTCTCTTCTTTAACCATTGTACTATGCGTTACGCACTGTCTGCGTTAATGTCACAACCCGACCCCTTCTTTCTCATCAATGACTTCACTGTTTGAACACTGACTTGTATATCTCCATAAATTTTCATGCATTATCGCTTGGGGCACTTTCTTGCCTTAATTTTTTCTCCTTGTCTTATTTCTTGGGAACTGCTGCTCCCTTGTTCTCGTTATTATGAAACTGTGGCGTACACGTTAATCACCCTGCTAATGAGTCCGTCGACTCTCTAACGGAGATTTTGCTCAAGTGCTAAAGAAACGTGGCAGCCGTTACTATAGATTTACAGTAATAATAAATACTTACAGTTACATAGATATTTACTTTAACGCGTATCTAATACTTCCTTTGTGATGTCATCGTAAGAACAGTATCCGAGTATCGATCCATGAAGACACCTGGGAACTATTTCCTTAGATAAGGATAAGGAAAACTATAGGTCCCATAGTAGTTTCCTCTGATATCGAGCTTGCTTGTCGAACAGCAAGAGATATGTATCCAATGCATAGAGAAATGGACTTGGGTATTGGTACATAAAGATTTTTCTTTTTCTTTTCTTTCCCAAAGGGAAACACTGTGGTTGAGGTATTTTATCTTGCGGCCTACGCAAACTAACAGGGAAGAGATAGAAAGGACGTGGATGCGTTTTGAAGTTGGGAAAGCTTGAATCATAGTGATTAGATTGGACAGGGATCCCTTATGATGTTCACGTATAGGATGTTGATTCATTATTATTCCTCGTTCAGGAAACATGATATCCACGAGGAATTCTACTCTGTAACTAAAACTTGTGTTGATTAATCAAGCTTCAGTACGATGTCAAAGGGAGATCATCAAACTGAAAAATTACATATAGTTCACGTATAGAATATATATGAAACCATCCATGTCATTGGCCATGCGTACAGTATCGACAAAAATTTTCTGAACGTCATCTAAAGGTATTATTTTCATGTAAATACGGTACGGGAATATCTTCCAAGTCATGATGAAGCAAGCTTTGATATTTGCTAATGATAACAATGATTACTATAGAATTTCATTTGAAAATATATGGTGACGCGTTTATTTTAAAAAATTACTATATTTTTGCTTTTAGATAAATTTTTAATGTATATGATTTTTTTAATAGATTATTGTTGACTTTCTGTCTAATTTAATTTATATCGTCTAGCAACTTTTTGCTCTTACTGTATGTATACTGTATAATACTGTGATCGATATGATCTCCAGGAATCGTAGAAACTTGTAAGGTCGCTATAGCCTACCTCAACAAGGCTCAACTCATCGCTTGAACTCGAGTCAACTCAACCTCTGAAATCTTTGAAAGTCAGAAAAGAGCTTACTGCTCGATTCTCCATCGGCTTAGCGTCTACGAAGCTCCTCGTACGGTCACCCTAGTGACATTCCGAAGAATCTAGGGAAATCTCACGACCAGCATTATGATTATTATAACCATCTTTCGGTAGGAATAACAGGCATTTCCATTCCGGCCTGCTTAAGCTCAACCACGTGTCTCGCAGATGTGTCGAAATCCTCATGGAGCCTTCTTACGCATTGCCATGTTTTTTTTACAATGTGTTTTTTATTCCTCTCTTTATTTTTATTATCCTCCTCGCTACACTTCTCGAACGTCGTTCACTCAGCTCAGTCGAAGTTCCCAACGTTGGCCTCGGTATTACACAAATAAAGCTCTTGTCTGTTCGCATAACGTTTTCATGCAGATAAACATTCGGAACTAGCGTTTTCAAACTTATTTGACTAATTCACCATTTATTACATGCTTTTAAAGTAATAGCTTTTCACCGTTGCTTCAGACCTCTGTTATCTTCTAATATTCATGGATGTCTATCGACTCGGCACCCAGTGTTACCTAGAAATACCGTACGACCCATTGCAGAGACTTGTAGTACTGTGCCCCAGATGGGAAGAGACGGCCAACTCAACTTTTTCTTCATTTTCTTCTTCACTTGACTACCTTCCATTACTCTCTTTACTTACTTACTTACTCATATCTACTAGCATTCACTCACCTCCTGCGTTCTTTCCATATCTATATGCACGAAGCTCGTGTTTCTGGTTTATTGATCTCAGAATCGATTCTGCTTGCACACTGTGTTGGGGGAGTCTCAGTTGAGTTTGGTCAGAGCTAGACATGCTCATATACTGACGTGTTCGTGTGCTTATACTAGTATGATATTCTCTCTCTCGCGCGCGCTCTCCCTCTCTTTTAACTCGTGTACGCATACATATAAAAAGAGACGGATAATATAGGTACAGAAAGAGGGGTACGTTCTCCCAATGGATGATTCACGCCTGTTTCAATAGGCTGGGTAACTTGTTGGGCGTCCCAAACAGCGGACAAGCCGCGTGGAAAACATTGATCCAGATGTTTTTATACTTATTTTTCTTCATTAATCGCTTCTCTATATTAAGGTTATAATAACAAGGAGCAAGAGAGTAGAGGAATGGAAAGAGTACAAAAGAATGTATGCGTGATGTGTGGAGGTAGTTTACAGATAACCCAGGACTAGGGTCAAGTATACCTTATCAGTCTGGGATTATATTCAGTTCTATACTCCAATACGTTGCTATATTTAGTTTTTTAAGGTTTGGGTGGCCTCTGGCTGCCTTCTGTATGAATACCATATTGAAATATAATATAGTGTTATATTTTGGAGTATACCTTTAATGCGTGCCACGGGTTTTTATTATTCTTTCCACGATACCCTGGCACAAGTCTCTGCATGAAAGCCATTTTGAAACAGAGTATGTATAAAGTGTAGAGATTCGGGTCCGTGGTTTCTGAAGCCGTTTGGCTTGGCTGGCCTTTCGGGGTCCTAGTAGCGTCGACGAACGGATAGCGGCGTCGCGACGATCAATACGGCCGGCAACGACGCCGGCGTCGGCGGCGGCGGCGGCGACGTTGGCCACGTTGCCAGGCGACGGAAGCTGCCTACCGCGAGTTCATCGTCCTCTCTCCGTCTCTCTTACACTCTCTCTCTCTGTTACTCTAGGAGCCCTCGGCTGATGCAGTCACGCATTGTATCTGATCCCCACCCACTAAACTCATCCTAAGTTCTCTTTCTCGTTCTTTCTCTCTCTCTCTCACTCGTACACCGTCGACCTTCCGTGTATCCTTTTCTCGCGAATGCAGAAGGAGAAGGAGGAAATCAGAGACAGAGAAAGAGAGAGAGAGAAAATTGACTGGCGCAAATCTAGCGCTCACAGATTATTTAATTCATTCGCAGATCTCTAGTATTAAATTTTTATTCATTCATATACTGACTTCTTGCACAAATTGATACAAGCACAAGCAATAAAAACTTTTCAATAAGACAGTTCAGGATGTTCCGTGTGGTCGTGCCGAAAAAAAAATAATTTTTCTCTTTATTGTACTTTGTACCGTCGCAGAATCTTGAGCGATTGTCATGACAACCCGCGATACGCTTGAGCTGCTGCTTACTGTAAATACTGCTGACCATTGAAATACCTATTTTGCTTGTATGTTTTAGAATGTCGACCACAAGATCAAATTCCGTTCCAAGAAGGGTCAGCTTCCATTCGTTGAACTGAACGGTGAGGAGATAGCTGACAGCACTATCATCCTGAAGGAGCTGGGACAGAAATTTGGCAAGGATCTCGATGCTGGTCTCACCACAGAACAGCGTAGCGTGTCCCACGCTATGATCTCCATGATTGAGCATCATCTTGTATGGGTAATTACGTGGTGGCGCTCCAAGAACCTAGATCTCGTTCTCAAGGGATACAAAGTGAACCTTCAGCGTGCTCTGGGAACGCGCATGCCTAATGCCATCCTCAACTTCTTCTTCAAGTTCATCTTTGGTCGCAAGGTAAGCATATAAAGCTGTGACATGACGAAGTACATGTACCACAGTCATCCATATTTATGCATGGTTGTACCTAGAAGTCTGGATCCGTGAAGTAGATCCCGTAACTTCACCCTTGTAAGATTCACTTGGGATGGCGTAATTGCAGAATCCTCGAGCACCAGACTGTCTCGCCAAACTTGAATTTTCTATGCTTGCGCGTCAACTGTGAAACTCCATGTAGATTGATACACTCTGAAATGCTTTTCAAAAGTGGAATATCACAATTATATGATACATCAGCAGTAGCTCCAATATACCTCTAATGCAGACCACTCAGTAAAGTTGTTTTGCATGGATAATTCATATTAATAATGTGCAATTGAATTGATTCCAGGGTGCACGAAAAGTCAAGGCTCACGGAATTGGCGTTCACACCGCGGAGACGGTGTCCCAGTTCGGATGCGACGATCTCAAGGTCCTCTCTGACATGCTCGCCGACAAGCCCTTCTTCTTTGGAGACGAGCCAACCATGGTGAGTACCATTAAGCTTTCATCCTTTCATCGTGGCCTCTACAGAGAGTATGGTTTTAATTATTATATTAAAAGCCTGTCAACTGGGTCGTGGACATTAGGGTAATAGTCTCTCAAGAGACAGAGCATCCTTTCACGATACTTATACCTTTTCATGAGCTGGCTTACATTCAAACTCCATAAGATAACCATTCTACAATTTCTTTATCTTTTCAGCTGGACGTAGTAGCCTTTGCTCACCTGGCCCAGATACTCTACATAGAGAAGGACGTTCCCTACAGCGTCAGAGATTATATGCAAGAGAGCTGTCCGAATCTAGTTGGTCATTGCTCGCGCATGAAGGAACGCTGCTTCCCCGATTGGGAGGAGATCAGCAATACCCTGGAGATGAATACCCATCTGCCTAAGCCTGAGAAACCCGAAGAGAAGGAGAGCAAGGAGGAAGCTAAGGAAACGAAGGAATCGAAGGAGGAGAAGGAGGGTGATAAGGAGAAGTCTGATAAGGAAGAGAAGGAGGTGGACAAGGATAAGGAGGTCGAGGAGAACAAGGATAAGGAGAAGGATGGAAAATAAGACATTTTATGTGGACAGAGGCTAAGTAAAAATCTCAAGATGGGGCATAAACGAAAGCGAACGAAAATCAGACGTTTCTTGATCATGAAGGGTGAGATTGTATGTGTGTATTTGCGGAGGATGGTGAGGAGGGAGAATAGTGTGTGCGTGAGAACGGATAAATTGCGTGTTCGACTGCGAATGAGCGTGCGTCATGAATCCAGGGAGAAAGTTGAATGCAAGGGAAAAAGAAATTAAGGAAATAGAAAAGCGAGAGAAATATCGAAATGAGCTCTCTACTTATAAGAACCATAATTCTACGTATATTATAATCGTTGGTACATTTTCATTACCGTCCCAAATGATATAATGTCCTCTCCGATCCTACCCCACCACTCTTACACACGTAGGACGACCCTTCATTATCAACCATCTGTGCCGTTCTTCACCTTAAGAGTCGTTTTTGCAGAATCCTCATCCCCTCCCACACCCACCCCCGCGAGACCAACTGACATATTTGCAATATAATATTAACGGATGCAATAGGCACCAAATTATTGGTGACCACGGAACCAAGAGAGGCTCACGAATTTCACTAGTTCTCGGGATGGTTATCTTTCTCTCCTGTTATCTTAGCAATTACGTAGCCAAACGCGCTCCGAACTCTAATCTCGAAAAAAAAGCGCGAAACAGAAATTTGAAAGTACACTCGTCTACGCGCGCGGTTGTGAAAATATATTTGGAAGACTGCGAGAGAGGAAGAAACAGGAGAATGAAATAAAACGGACCCCTTTTGGAAGGAACCCCACGAATGTTCGTCATTTAACAGTGAGGCCCCGGTTAGTAATCTTATTTGAGTGAGTCTATTCTAAGGGTATCTCTCTCCCCCTTTTCTATCTGTCCTTTTCTCTCTTTCTCTCCCTCTCTCTCTCTTTGTGGCAGATGAATATTTTTATTTTTCTCCCTTTTCATTTCGTGCGATTGAGATATTAGATCCCCAGGGCCTTAGGGTGGTGGGAGAGATTCTACAAGGGACCCTTCCATGCCGAGACGATTTTTTACCCAACGTCATTAGGGTGTCACTCGTCACTCGTCACCGCTCATTGCCATTGAATAAAAGAGATTGCATAAAAAAATTAACCGGTAGGTTTTTTTTTACGTTTTTTAAAAATATTTACCCAGACCAGCATCGAGGAGCTCTCTATGCCAAACAATTAAAACTCGATAAGAAGAATAAATAAAAATTCAACTCGAATAGAGAGAAAAAATGCAAAAAAAAATACGTGATTGGAATAAATGGCCAAGCTGCACGGTACTATTACGACATTCAATCCCTTCGAGACGCCGAGGGATGAAGATATATTAAAAATTTCTACGTGCCAGAGCGTGCGTGTGTGTATGCGTGTGTGTGTGTGCGTGCGTGCGTGCATTTAGGATACTACATAGTAGCGATCGTACCATAAGAGGTGCGATTAAGAGAGAGAAATGTAAGGAAGTTGACGATAACTTCCAACAGATGGCGAAAACTATAGGGGGTTAATGAAATAACGAATCGTAAAAGTTTGCAAAGACGTCTAAAACACAGGAGACTCGATGATAAAAATTAAGCGTAAAGATCGTACGAAGAGGAAAATAATTGATTAGACATTAATTCGTTTTTAATCAACGACACGGCGAACTCAGTGTCTACTGTGGTCCATCCTTGACTGATCCATCCCTCATCCGTGCCTACGTTCACGTGAGGTACATGTTAATATGCGCTCGGTATCATCTTGTGCTCATCCGTCTATTGTATTATGCACGTATCCATGTTAATGTAAACGTTGATTGTCATTCTCGATTAAGGGTGTATCATGGGAGACGCTGCGCGCCACGCGTAGGACTAATTAGACAATTTTGACGAAGGGTAATTCGCGCTCTCTCTCTCTTTGTTCCGGAGAGAATTGTAACCGCCGATTGGCTAGAACCGGAGGTCAACTCTGTAAGGAGGAAATAGTCGTCGTATCAGCGATTCGATCCGATCCACAATGAACTTGTCCGATGGCTCTTGCGTAATATGAAAAAGAAAATTACAAATATATGTTACCTAGTGTCTTTCATGCGCGATACCCGCGCGATCGTGACTATATGTATACTGTATATAAACTGGTGGCGCACTTTATGCGCTTACCCTATACATATATACACATATGTGGCGTGTTTGTGAGGTGTGTGTGTATAGTCGCACGAGCGTGTTTGGTACGCGTTATGAGCTTGAAATCGTACGGGAATTGACCTTTTTTTTTTTTAAAAGCGCTATACGCGTGTCTGTCGCGTATTATTAAGAATATTATTAGCACAGCCCAATTGGGGGAGGGAGGGATTATAACAAAGTCGTTTGACATAAGAAGACGAAGATGGGGGAGCGTTTGTGAATCACGATGAGGTACAATGTAAGCGAGAGAGAAAGAAAGCTAGAGAGAGAGAAAGAGAGAGAGAGAGAGAGAGAGAGAGAGAGAGAGAGAGAGAGAGAGAAATTAATTGTATTTAAGTAGCTTATTATTATAATAACAATTATAATTATACATAAATTAGTGTGTGGAGCTGTTTATACTTAGGGCGATGCATATGTTTACAATGTGGTTATATTATTATTATTATTAATATTATTATATAATTATAAACGAACAATACCAAGTAAGTCTTAAGGGAATTATGCACGAGGGTTGGACGAAATGTTTTTAATACATCGGACGTAAATGCATCTACCGGGTGTCCTCTATGACGTCATCGGGAGTCTCAAAAAATATTCCCATGGTTTACATTAATCGCTCTGTTTCGTGGGAATATAAATTTCGGGAATCCTGTGGCGCCGAGGTATGTTTCCTGATTCCTCGTATATTAGTGGCACACGCGAATGGAAGATACATTCGGCATATTGACACTTTGAGCATCATGATGACATAATTAAAGTAATACGTTGACTATCCTCTCTAGAAAGCGAAAGGATAATTGGTCGTAATCATAATCATCATTTTCACCATCATTAACACCGCTACCACCACCATCAACACCACCACCACCACCACCATCATCATCATCATCATCATCATCATTATTATCATCATCATCATAATAGTCGTCGTCGTCGCCTCCCTTCCACCCTCCCTCCCTCCTCTCCCACCACACAAGACACACACTGTATACACGATAGATAAACGAGAGAGACCCAATTACTGTAAGCGAATATCGTAATTAGAGTAATTAATTGAAAATAATACAATTATTAATACGACTGCTCGTTTTATGCTCGGCGCTACGCATTTCATTGTCATTATTATATATCAGCATTTATTAATTATATATATATATATAAATCGTATATATATGTATATATATACGAAAAAAAATAAAATGTGTTTATAAATAAAATATGACTGTTGCCGTTGTTGTGATCGAGAAGATTACTATTATTGTCGTTGCGACATCAGAAATAACGTCTTTAGTTTCTTTAGGAGAGTCAGCAAGGGCTCGTATCGGCACGGCATGTGAACGAGAATCTTAGCGTGGTAGGTTAAAAATTAAATGTGTCTCGGCAGGGGTACCACCAAAGAGGATGATGGTAGTTAGGTTTTCTATAGAGAAAATGTGATAAATTAATGTTAGAAATATAACGAGTATATGTACCTATATAGAACGAGGAAATGTAATGAGAAATTTCAAATGAGGAGTGTTGGGAGCAATGGAAATGGACCAAAGGGTAACGAGGCCCTTGGTAACATTTTTTTCTGCTTTTGCTCGTTTGGCTGGTCGCTCGTTGTAAACGTTGTTTGCTTCACTAGACACAGCGCGAGCAATTACCTTTAATTGCTAGGTCGTACACAGTCTAAATAATTTGCTGGATAAAATTTAGCCCATAGTCGACCTATTAAATGACAACCTTCCAGTCAGTCTACAACGATTGCGACAACGGATGAGGTTCTGGGTTGGATTTTTGTAAGTAAAAAAATACTTTATTTCTTTGAAAGGGTACAAATAACTAACAAGAATGTCTGTCGCGCGTCTATTCAGCGATGATACTTAGATTTGTCAAATTTGCATTGCTTGAAATGATAACTTTCCGAATGGCTTAATTATAGGTTAGAAGCGGAGATAGGTGTTATTGTAACTAAGTAACAGTCTAGTTAGTTTATTGTCGCAGAGATTTTCAGTATGATTATTGCAGAGGCACTTAAAAATAAAATCTAAATCAGTGGCAGACTTGCTACGTAAATTTCAAGACTTTTTATTGTCGATTGTACGTGCCAACGCTCTTGAATTTCTTTTTTTATACCCATTCGTCTCCTGCTATGTGCGTGGTTGATAATAATAGAAACGAGACACGAGTCAGGCCCATTCAGTCCTACGCTCATTTAGAAATTAATATTGCATTCCCGTGGTAGCACAGGATGTACCGAACATATTGCGTGGTATTTAGGTACAGCTACGTTGATTACTTCTGAGAGGATTTTCTATCTCCCTTTCCTTCTCATCCATCCTTGCGTCAGTTCATCCACATCACGTATTCTCTCTTCCGTCTTCATTGCCGTAACAGGCAGAACTGATAACGTCGTCCTGATTACCGAGTGTAAATCGTCACTGTGAACAGTGACGTGATGAGGAATTCGAATGGCTGTGACAGGAAAGGCTCAGTTTTTGCTATAGACTGCAAAATATGTATGTATGTAGATGGCGCGACAAGCTTTTGTCCCATCAATGTCGCTGTATGAAAACGATATTCAATATTCTAAACGTCGTTACGCTGAGGTATTAATTACGTATTTCAAGACCATCGCGTGGCGCTGCTGATGTCTTTTTAAGGAATTCCTGAAAGGTAGCCGTTGTTATTGAAACTGTTGCAGAAGGTGGTTTGATTCAGTGTCACGGTATGTGCACTGCAATACGATGCAAAGCAGCTTAGGAATGTCACTTGATTAGACTGTTAATATTGAAATTAATTAATTCAGGCAGCGGTAGAAACGCTTGTGGTATTGTTGCACTGTATGTGGCTTTGGCACCATTCAATATATTGAATGATGATTTATTTTTTATGCAGTGCGTTAATAGGTGGGCCTATACAGTCAGTGTCAACATTCCTGTAGTTGATTAGGAATTCTTTATGCAGCACAAGAGAATTTGGTGCGCCTATATAACGGTAACCCTTGTGGAGCTTAACCCAGAGAACATAGAAGTATGTGGAACAACAAGCCTTATAGGAGCATTTGGCTGGGGTGCTCGGTTAGTTATCACTCCAGCCACCGCGGCGCTACTAATGTTCATGTGAGTCTACACATAGAAAAATCGTAGTTTTGCCTATCGTGTGTCCCGCTCACGCTCCTGTGTCCGGATAGCTTGGGGCGATGCTGCGTTCTCGCTCCCATTCGTGCGTGAGTATGCCGAGAACGCTGAGTCATCTCGACGCTTGTTTTCAGTCAAAAATCTCAAAAAATAATACTTTTATAATAAAAATGCATAGGACACAAAATATGTATTTTTTTACAAGCTAAAATTTTTACTTAAAACTTTTTTCTCTAAAATCTGTATTTATCGAAAAAATATAAAAAAAGGATTTGTTGTTGAAAAATCGAAATTTATTAATTTTAATTAATTTTGCGGGTATTTTCATTATTATATACGTCATCAACACGTCAAAATACGTCCAGAATACAAAGACCCATATTTTTCGGAGGTATACGCTTTTCGGAACTTTCGGAACACCTCATTTATTAATATTTCAATTTGAACGTAATTTATTTTCGATAATTTCAATACAATTTTTATCTACTCTATATATTCTGCGAGACTTTGATTTAACTTCAATTTTATATTTTGAATAAATTTTGAAAGTATATCAAGATCCAATAATGTTTAGCAGTATTTAAAAAATAAATATATAAAAAAACTTTCTTAACAATGTCTTAAAAATATTTCAGCAATAGGCTTTCTCAATAGTTTTTGAGAAGTTCTATAGTTCCCGGTCTCGTTCTAAGGGTTGCTTTGGGAACCAGCGGCTTTATAACAACACCATATGAAGCATATTACATAATATCAGCCGGATTGAAATGACCGACCAAAATATGTCGCTGGCTCCCGGACTAATACAAGACCGTGTCCAGGACGTAATACAGAGATGAGTAGGGAGATGCACAACGCTATGATTTTAGACAGAGATCAGTAGGCAGATCCACAACGCTACGGTTTTAGGCGTTACCAAAATCATGGCGCTAAATCGTAGCGGCGAGTCTGGAAATACGATTTTGTGATCATCGCCTCCGTCGATAACGCGTATTCCATGGTAGCCGAGCTGAACCTGTAGCTTGGGCGGGTAGAGGTTCTCCGCTATTCACCGCTGGTTCCCAAAGCAACCCTTAGAACGAGACCGGGAACTAATAGAACTTCTCAAGAACCATTGAAAAAGCCTACGGTTGAAACATTTTTAAGAAAGTGTTTTTCATATATTTATTTTTTAAATACTACTAAACATTATTGGATCTTGATTTACTTTCAAAATTTATTCAAAATATAAAATTGAGGCTAAATCAAAATCTCACAGAATATATGGAGTAGATAAAAATTGAATTGAAATTGTAGAATATCGAAAATAAATTACGTTCAAATTGAAATATTAATAAATTAGGTGTTTGGAACATTAAAATAATTAATTTAATCAATAAAGTAAAATATTAACATTTAGAAATCGGAAATACTGGTCAAGCATATTTAGAAGTACTGGAAGTTGCCCAAAATTATATGCGCGCAAATTCGTCGTGTAGGGCTGGATGAGTGGGAGTAGGCGGAGAGTGGGGGGCGCGCTAGAGGCAGTGCCCGGACTCGCAGCGCTCATTCTTCCTCGAGCCGGTCTCCTATACTGGTCTCTTGGAAATACCCCTCACATTCATTTCCAACTTTCTTCTATTTCTACATTTATTTCTTATTTACTTCCTTATTTCTTCTCTACTTTTATACCCGCTATTCCTTACTTTTCTACTTCTTAATTTCTTTATTTCTATATTCCCTTCTGTATTCTCGTTTCACTCTGTTCCCTTTCACTTTCCATTGTGCTTGTCTTACATTTTCTATTTCCTTGGTCGGGTCGAGCATATTCATTCGAGTAGTCATATAAGGGTAGTC